>MUZC01000847.1:492833-523141 GCA_002072015.1 Radix auricularia
ATATTTTAAGCGACAAAACGTTATTCACATCTCCTTTTTTTTTTTTTTAAAACCTCATTGGGAGTCGTATCATTGTGCTGTTAACTACCCTTCCTTCTCTTATTGCTTATAATACTGTCAATATCACTGAACTTGGCTTTGCGTTCACTGGTCATCTTTTACGTAAAGTTTCTCATGAATTAGACATGGATATTTCTCGCAGCTCTTCTAGTTAAATGATTGGATAATAGATACTTTGTATTCACTGACGATAATAATTATTTGTTCATATGACTTTCAGTGTAACAGACAGTGGCAGAGATTAGATTAATTTTGCCACCATTTTATTATTAGTTTGTGTTCAAGATTTCTATGTATTTCTAAAAAAAAATTTGATTATTGATAACTAAAAACTTTGTTCCATTAAACCTCTTTCAAGCCGGATCTTAAACCATATTTTAAAAGGGCTTATGAAGCCCAATAACAGTCAGTTAGTAACGCGTAACTTATCTAAAAGTCTTAATTTAATTCATTATCCCCGACTTTCATCCGGTCCCTCTTTATTTACCTTCAGTAATCTTGTAGCATCATTGTTAATCATTAAAAACATGCACAATTAGACGCAAACACAATGACGCTGCTGCCATTGGTGGCAAGCGGTAAATGCTTTTTATTTTCAGGGTAATCTTTGGAAAACTTTGAGAGCATTAAATTCCTAAATTACTTAGTGAGTTAGTGTCAAGCACTCCAAGTAGCACCCCCCCCCCCCCCATCTCGGTTGTTCTTTAGGTAAAGCTCATATCAACGCAACTTGGCTTCGGATTGAAAATAATCACTTCCTGACTGATCAAACAACTGAAATTTATAGTACTTAATTAAATACATTGAAATATTGTTAGTCCACCCACCGAGTTGATAAATGCGTCCCAGGCGTATACATACACATTGTCAGATTGTTAGTCTACCGACCGAGCAGATAAATGCGTCCCACTTGTATACATTAAAGTCAACACATTGTTGGATGATATTCTGTTGAATACATCGAAGATTGGAGAGTTCGCCCCTGTCACTGTTTACTTTCTGCCTAATGTTACTGGCCCCACATAAAAATATGTACCAATGACTATGACAGAAGGTTCCCTTTAGGAGCTCATTAATTGCCTCGCACTTTAAGCAATGCATTACACATAACTGGGCATTTCACAGATAGTGCAAATCTCGCTTTAATTTTTTTAAAATATAAATTAACTGATTATGGTGTAAAAATCTTGTCGTCTTATATGAAAACATTGGCCTTTGGAAACGCGACTTGTTAGGACAAGCCTGTATGATGTATTTGAACACAATAACTTTAAATACTGCTAGCAGCCCAGTGGTTCTCACATCAACTAATTATGATACTCTAGAAGGGAGACATGTGAAATGTCGTTGTGTCTGTTACTAAAAAAGTTTATTCCCATATTTTCTACAATGAAATTTAACGGTTTTTTTTCTCCCAAAACTTGAGAATCATAACTTCGGAACACCCATGTGTTAAAATATAAGGGAAGAAAATAAAAACAAGTTTGACCCTGCATTGTGAAGGCCGTCCTACCGTTGGGCCAGGCCAGGGAACACTAGGTCTTCACGTGGTCTGTAGGGGAGGGGGTTGAAACGAGGGCGTCTGAGGGTGGTGGGGTCGTGCTAGGTTGGTGGGGTCGTGCTAGGGTGGGGGGTCGTGTTTGGGGTGAGGTCGTGGAAAATTAATGAAACTAAGAAAGAAACAGACAAGACAGAGGGATATGAGACGTGGTATCTCTCGGCGGATCAAGCTGCCGCCTACAATGACTGGCAACTGTCTCGCCCCTACATTGGTATCAGAACCCCTGTACATTGTGTACTTTACAATACCAACAATCCATTCAGTCATGTAGAAGAGGAAGAAAAGCACCGCCCGATCACGTGACTTTTGGATGATCGTTGTTTCCGTTAACTCTGATAGTAGGAAGTAGTAAATAGTAAAACAGAGGCGGCACCATAGGTGGCGTACATTTCTTGTTGAACTAGTTCTAAAACGTATGATCCTTGAAACATTAAATCATATTTATTGATAAGAAATAAGTTTTATAACTTTAAAAAATTCATTACAATGGAGTTTAAATAATCTTCCGATTCTAATCAATATTCTTGACCAATTAGGTCCTAAAAGTGTGATTAATTTCACTCAGGAAAATAACAAGTTTTTTTAATAGTATTTTCCAGTTCAAATACTTCTTAATTATGTATTATAGATAAAACATAGCAATAGGGATAAAATTTACCTTTTTTTATTTTAAAAAAGATGCAGACTTATATGAGAAAAAAATAATTTTGTATATTTTGAAAGATGCACTTAGATCGAAATAATTAATTCCTTTCTTTAAAAAATTTGTTAAAATAAAATGACCTCTCTTAAAAATTAGCTGTTTTTTCGATCTCTAAGAGACACCATGAAGTATTAGTCCCCATTTTATAGGACGTCCGCCGCCTCTTTCTACCTGGTAATGTAGGCAAAATATGTGAAGAGATAGCAATATTCCATGAGATATTTTTTTTACTTATGATTTATAGCCCAAGGTCAGGGGTCAACGACTCGATCTGTCAGTAATCGTCTGAGTGTTATGTGTACAGACACGACACGTAGTGTGGTTCTATGCGTGTGTCTTTGTGGGAGAGACATCGCGGCGCTCTCGACATATACGTGGGAACTTATCGGATTTCTAAGTGGGAAATTGTATACATTCTAAACAGCTTCGTAGAATATTCAATGACTTATGTTGAGGTTCTATTTATTAAACGAATAACAAGAAGGGACTCCATCAATATTGGCCAACGGAGGAAAGGACCCCGTCAAGGTTGGCTAATTGGAGGGACCTCATGACAAGGGCTAAGGAACAAAAATAATGAACCCCAGCCATTGGTCCAAGAAAGGTTGGCAAATCAAGGAAGGGACTCCAGAAATTGGTGAAAGCAAGGCTGACCAAGAGAAGAAGGGACCCAAGAAAAAAAGATTAAATTTAAAATAAAAAAAAGAGAATCGACCAGTTTAATGACTTGATAGATAAACTTGAAAAGTTCAAGAAATACGCACCATTCTATAATTAGTTCTGGATTTTTATTAACATTAATAGTATTTAAGTGCGTTTAAGATTGACCAAAAATGTTACATTATTAATTGTCTACTACTACTACTAATGTAATTATTATTTTTTAAACGGACTGAATTAATGTAAATATTAATGTTAATGTTAATAACGAAAATAAAAAATTTAAGAACATGTTTTTACTACGTCTTCGATTACGAATGTTTATACTACGTCTTCGATTACGAATGTTAGAATGTCCAAATATTGAAAGACAGTTTATTTTAACTTGTTAGTGCACTTGAAAAATGTAATTAACAATTTTGAAAGGTATTTATTATTATCCATTTTTAAATTACTTTCAATGGCGAATTCATATATGACTTGAATTAAAATCTTCAAATCAACAATTTCAAATTCAATCATTCTTATGTTATCTGAACACCACTCCACATATATATGCAATTTCATTCCATTTTTTAAAAAAAAATTGAGCTGCAGTCGCGACAAATAACCTCAAAACATTTGGTGTAAGTAAAACAGAAAGCGCAAAAAAGAAACAAAACAAGTCAGGATATTGGAGTATGACGACATCCAATAATAATAGCAGGGATGGATTCTACAATTCTACCTGCGAAGTCCAGCCTCTTTATTATTCAATATCATAAGTTTGGCGGCCCTTAATTTAGCCTTTAATCTTTGGGGACCCCTGGCTTGAGCCCAATCAGCAGGCTTGTTCATAGGAATGTTATCCCCATGTGATAAGTCCCATGAGATGAGATGGGATGGGACACCACATATTTGTATTTCCCATGTATTTAAAGGCTTGTCTTGGTTTTTCTCAATTTGACGAGCGGTAACACTGACAGATTGGCACAAGTGCGAAAATTGTTTTGGCCATACCAGCGTCATCGGCAGCAGTAGAGAGCTTATTTAGTGCGGCCAGATTGTTGTTGTTGGCCATACCAGCGTCATCGGTAGTAGTAGAGAGCTTATTTAGTGCGGCCAGATTGTTGTTGTTGGCTATACCAGCGTCATCGGCAGTAGTAGAGAGCTTATTTAGTGTGGCCAGATTGTTGTTGTTGGCTATACCAGCGTCATCGGCAGTAGTAGAGAGCTTATTTAGTGCTGCCAGATTGTTGTTGTTGGCCATACCAGCGTCATCGACAGTAGTAGAGAGCTTATTTAGTGCTGCCAGATTGTTGTTGTTGGCTATACCAGCGTCATCGGCAGTAGTAGAGAGCTTATTTAGTGCGGCCAGATTGTTGTTGTTGGCCATACCAGCGTCATCGGGAGTAGTAGAGAGCTTATTTAGTGCGGCCAGATTGTTGTTGTTGGCCATACCAGCGTCATCGGCAGTAGTAGAGAGCTTATTTAGTGCGGCCAGATTGTTGTTGAGTAAGTTACGAGAACGGATGTCACCAGCTCTCGTTATAAACTATGTGTACATCAGATTTGCTTGTAAGATGAACATTGAGGAAATGCTTCACGGATTACCCGAATTAACTGAATTAGTAGAAGCAGTCGATCAGCGGGAAATTGATAATGTGCTGAATGAGCAGAGTGACTCAGAAATGGTCTAATAAAATCAGAGTGTCAGAATGATACTGAATTGTCATAAAGTTAATAAATTTTGTCGTTTTGCATGTCTCTTTGTATATGTAGTCCTATTTAGTAGACACTAAACCTAAACTTTCTTAAATTTCATAATTTTATTTTTAATTTCCATATTAATATTATAATAGTAATCCCATGGGTTGGGATGGGACAGGTATAAATTGCCATGGGATGGGATGGGACAGAAAAATATGTTACATGGACAAGCCTGCCAATCAGCCCCCCCCAAAAAAAAACAAAACAAAAAAAAAAACAAAAAAAAAACAATAATAATTGATCCGCCCCTGATCCAGAGATCGTATTATGTCATGCCAACCTGAAATTAAACAGGAAAAGATAAAACTATTCTAAAATGGATCTTGACTTGAAAATAACAGCATGTCCTTGTGCTCTCATTTAAAATATTACAAACCTGTTTCATCACTTACTAAGGCATTTACCGATGCGTTTGTTGTCATGTTTGGTCATTTAGAGTTTAGAGGCTACGATGTTCAAAAACATTCTAAAAACAACTATCCAGTTTTTATTTGATTTCCATTACCTTATTCTGCTCCCACCCTCTTAACAATAGCCAAAATATAAGCATCAATAAAAGTTATGAATACCTTTGTCATACCTAGAGTATAACACGACAGAGAGTTCAAGAACATAAAATAATTAATGGAAGTTGTGTACATTTAAATACGATGGAACAAATCTGCACGTAGATCTAAATTATTTCAGACCAATTCTTAAATCTTTGAGTAACAATCAAATTCCGAAAAAATGCTAAAATTACTAATTTATAAAACACAAAATTGTCAGCTTATCTTAGCTTGTAAGGAATGAATTGCGAAATCAATGCCTACCGTATCAATGATATATTACTGCAGCGAACAAGATTCAACATTATGTACATTTATGAGTTTTTGCATACAAAACTTTTCCCACTGCCTTGGTGGCTTCAAACTTTAAACAATGAATGTGTTTGACCAAAGAGTGAGGACTTACACCCACATACATTCTTCTGGATTGTCAATGACGCACGTTTCGTTCGTGCACTCTTAGAGCTTTTTATTTTTTAATATTGTTTTTTATTCATGAACATTACTTACAACATCTCTAAATTCTTTTCTCAAAACAAAGGAAAAGCAATGTCAAGGTCTCCTTACTGTGAGTTTAAACATTGCATAACATAATCTAAAAACAAGCTCAACAAAAACAAACGAAACATAAAGAAAAGGTTTGCGTCCACCTTATACACTACATGGTTTGTTTTATGTATTGAGGTTGAGGTTGGTAGTAGCAAAAAAAAATGAACAGCCATTAATAAATTTACAAGAAGTTTTATTTGAAATAACATGAAATTTAAAAAAACAATCGTGAAATGAAGTGTAAAATCATCACTGAATTCACATTAAACATGGATTAGCTCTCCGTGTAGTAGCATATGTAAAAAATTGTTAGTGTTGGTTGTATTGTCCATAATTCAAAACCACACATTTCTTATGTAAGCATACCATGAGCTTTTGGCCTGCGCACCAAAATTTATGAAAAGAAAGTACCTATAATAATAAGTAACACAACAACTGATCCAACATTTCAAGTATGTCAGTATGGTAGGATATATTGAGAATATTACATACGTGTTATTTGCCTTGATATATCAAAATACTGAAGAGTTCTTCTGGTCGGATACAAAATCTGCATAAGTTTAGACAAATTCCAAATAACCTTGACTCTGCCGGAAACCAAAAGGAAAAACAATAAAAATAACAGCATGATCTTTTTGGGCTTTAGAGAGCGTAGAGTAAATACGTCTGCATCTCAAGGTTGTCTTCCACATGCATTTGGAAGGAGATATGGGGCTGGAGGGGGTGGGGGGTTGGGCTAGAAAGGTTGACAATATACACACAAAACTTACAGCAAACCTGTAGCAACATTGGCCTTGAAACTGGGGCCTGGCTACAATGCAATGTAACCTTGAACAAAATTTGGGGTTGAATTGATTTTTTTGGTAAAACTCAGAGGCTTAAAAAAATGTCCTATTTGTTTTGATAACCTTCTAGTTGACAGAGACGTCGCATATAGGAAATTACTTGCTTGAGGAAAGGAAATGAATGGTGTCTAGTGTTTACAGATGTTTTATGCTATCTTTTATAGGCTACATTTGATACATCTACTCACATTACATAGAAAAAATCTAAACTTATTTACCTCTTAATATAATATCATACTGTACGGAAGGGGCAATAATCTTCTGTACAGAAGGAGCGTCTGTAACATATAAGTTAGATAAAATACTTCATGAGTTGTGTGTGTGTGTGGTTTTTTTTTATCATGCATTCGACTCCTGTGTCTTGTTGCACGCCTACTTGTCAATGTTTCTATTGTCAATTTTAGTATACTCCAAATCCAAAGTGCACCGATTAGTCTAGAAATAAGTAACACTTAGTTATATATAACTTCAACGTATTAAAACAAAACTTACATCTGAGATGCACGTTCTCAATGTAAGATTAAAAAAAGAATGTCAGAAGTGGGATTTGAACCCACGCCTACAAGAGTAGACTGCGACCTGAACGCAGCGCCTTAGACCACTCGGCCATCCTGACTTACGTTTGTACTGCTCATTAACAATTTTATTGTAGTTTTAACATTATCTTATGTTATATGTTACAGACGCTCCTTCTATACAGAAGATTATTGAATCCTACATTTATCTATGGTTTGTGTTTAGTCCTGTATTCTTAGTAGTCTTTTAAATGATGATAAAGTGTTGGCTTTCCTTGTTTCTTCAGTCAACCATTCCACGCTCGAATACCGGACGTGAAGAAAGAAAACTTGTATGTGTTTGTTCTTGCATACGGAATAAGAAATGTGTTTCTATCCTTATGTCTATCTGAGCTTAACAGTTAACATTAGCTTAACATTTTAAAGTTTGTATGGTGCACTTTATAATCTCCCATTGAACAGCAGATCCACTACGCAGGAGCACATGAACTCTTTGATATCCATATGATTCTCAGCTATCAACAATGCAGCAGATCGCTTAAACAGTTTCCTCTAGTCGTCTATACGGGACCATGTTGGTGGTTACCGAACTTATTTCAAAATTTCACTTAACCGGAAGTCATGGAAACTGTACCACAAAGACTGCACCAATGGACTTCCTGGTCAAAGTACAGACATGGGGGGCGGGGCGGGATAAGTAACATGAGAATGGTAAGATACGCAGATCATGTGGTCATTCCCAATAATAAAGAGATGCAAGACAGTCTCGACCTGGACGTGCTGCTGGGGTCGGACTCTGATGGCTATGGGAAAATCAGTGAAGTTGAGAATGTGTTCAGTACTCTTCGAGACAAAAAGTCAAACCACAAGCAATTTTAAAAAGCCAACCATCATTATTGTTCCTCATCTGCAGAGTCCCGCTACAATATAATGGTTAGTGGCCAAGTGGCAGAATGTTACATGATGCCTTAGTTGTAAACCTTTTCAAAAACTCGGTCTATAGCTTGGCATCCAGTCTAGGGATCTGTATGTAATGTCTGCATGTATCTAATGCCTGCATGTATCTAATGCCTGCATGTATCTAATGTCTGCATGTATCTAATGTCTGCATGTACCTAATGTCTGCATGTATCTAATGCCTGCATGTATCTAATGCCTGTATGTATCTAATGTATCTAATGCCTGCATGTATCTAATGTCTGCATGTACCTAATGTTTGCATGTATCTAATGCCTGCATGTATCTAATGCCTGTATGTATATAATGTATCTAATGCCTGCATGAATCTAATGTCTGCATGTACCTAATGCCTGCATGTATCTAATGCCTGCATGTATCTAATGCCTGTATGTATATAATGTATCTAATGCCTGTATGTATATAATGTATCTAATGCCTGCATGTATCTAATGTCTGCATGTACCTAATGTCTGCATGTATCTATTGCCTGCATGTATCTAATGCCTGTATGTATATAATGTATCTAATGCCTGCATGTATCTAATGTCTGCATGTATCTAATGCCTGTATGTATCTAATGCCTGTATGTATATAATGTATCTAATGCCTGTATGTATATAATGTATCTAATGCCTGCATGTATCTAATGCCTGCATGTATCTAATGCCTGTATGTATATAATGTATCTAATGCCTGCATGTATCTAATGCCTGCATGTTTATCATCAACAACTCCAGTCCCCAGAAAACTTCGTGTCGAGACTTACTTCCAAACAATGGCGGCAATCGGATAAAAACATTTTTTTTAAAAAATGATCGACGTTAACTTTTGTCGCCCTAAGCAAGTATTAAAGCAGCCTTACCCACCAGTAGACTTCGTGAGAAAAGAAGATCTAGGCATCACTTGGATTGATGAAAAGATAAAATATAGGTACGATATGAGTCTAACTTTCTTTGTACAAAATTTAGAAATTTAACTTTTAATACAAGAGCTGTTACTCACGATATCAGAAACAGCACGAGTAAAAACTTATCAATCATGTTAACTAATCATACGATCGTGTTCAACAAATGACTATTTTTGGTGTTAAACTTATCTTTGATTATTGCTACAAGTTACACCAGGTCGATAATGTGGCCGGTGTTACCGTGTTAGCCTGGTCGCCGAGACTACGACAAGGCTGACACGTTAATTAACAAGATCTCGTTAGCTGTGGACCTTGCCTCAACAACTTGGGAAACATTTCCGCCCTGTTACAACAACAAGGTTAGAAATAGAATGGACTGAATCAAAATCCTCGTGGATTTAAGGCTGTGAATTTATTTTCTTAATAATAAATTTTACATATATTCTGAATACCTCTTGAAATGTATTCAAATTTTAACAAGCATTAAAAAATTATAAAAAATTAGAAATGTATAGATTTCGATTTTTCAAAATGAAATATATACGGGAATGCCGAATTCACTATCATTAATGGTTAAGCCATTATGTCTGATAATGTTTTTGAAATGTTCCTTGAACTGGATCTGATGGGCGATATCATCCTTTATTACTTCACTGGTAACACCAAACGGACCAAGGAGCCGTCCATAAAGTACCTCAAGCTCCAGAGGGGAGGGGGTTGTACGAAAGTGAGGCCGCTTGTGACTGCTGGTGGATTGGGGCACTGGCCATGTGTGACGTCACGGTGCTTATTTTAAATTTTAATAATTTTGTTAATTAAATATTTTTTTTCGAAAGTGTGACGTATTATAAGGGAAGTGGGGTCCGAGATATGTGACAGTTTATGACAGGGCGGGGGGGGGGGGGGTTAAAAATGCTAAAAAAAAGCGTGACGTACCTTATGGACGGCTCAAAACAGACCAACACTGGTCACTCCACACAGACCAACACTGGTAACTCCACACAGACTAACACTGGTCACTCCACACAGACTAACACTGGTAACTCCACACAGACTAACACTGGTCACTCCACACAGACCAACACTGGTCACTCCACACAGACCAACACTGGTCACTCCACACAGACCAACACTGGCCACACCACACAGACCAACACGAGTCACTCCACACAGACCAAAACTGGTCACTCCACACAGACCAACACTTGTCACTCCACACAGACCAACACTTGTCACTCCACACAGACCAACACTTGTCACTCCACACAGACCAACACTGGTCACTCCGCACAGACCAACACTGGTCACACCACACGGACCAACCTGACAGTGTTTAAAAGACAAAAATAGGGTCGGGTGGGAAGCTCAGGTCGTCTCATGACCTGCTGACTGGGTCCATATGGCCCTAAAGACGCCCCTGTGAACAGCCACCTATCACGTGACTTGAACGTCAAATGTTCCAGAAATATAACCACGTACAGGCCACCCCCTACCCCGCCCCACAGCCTCACTGATGCCATCTACCTGAGCTGGCTTAAAAGTGCAAAGATAACATGAGCGATTCTTGGAGGCATTGTTTTCTAACATGTATGTGTGGTTGTGGGGGGAGGATATAAACTTGAATAAATTTATATACAATTTCCCAATGATGATGTATTTGTCAAACGCCTGAGGTATTAGCTTTTCTCTCTTCTGATATTTATGCATACACG
The DNA here is from genome assembly GCA_002072015.1 of Radix auricularia. Taxonomy (NCBI): domain Eukaryota; kingdom Metazoa; phylum Mollusca; class Gastropoda; family Lymnaeidae; genus Radix; species Radix auricularia. Next base: position 503,603 of record MUZC01000847.1, read on the forward strand.
ATAATTGACAGAAGCATATATAATTGACAGATGCAAGGCGTAATCCTCATATACTTGATCAGCCCCTGAAGTAAAGGATTTATATATTTATTACATATCAACTGTTTTGACTTAGTGTTTTTTTATGTCTTAAACAACAAGGATGTACTTGACCAACAACCACTACTGATCATTTCATTTGGCATTTGGTCAGTCACCTGTATTGCACACGAAATCCAGGACATAACTTACTGGTAAGGCGAACCCAAAGAGCGCTGTGTAAATAGGTCAGCGTGACCTCATTCTATGAAGAAGGTTTGCGAACTGTGATGAAATGGGTTGCACACTTATCACAGCCAACAGTCTAGGTCAGGAAGATAACAAAACGTCCCCCCCCCCACCACCCCTCCGTTTTTTGCTAACAACAGTACATGGTCTGGTGTAGCGCCAGTACAAGAGTGGGGTCTTAATGAAAGAAATAAGGGTGGTACATTATGAGCCATTTAGCCTACAGGACCGACAGGGGCGTAAACATCGATGGACCCAAGGGCGGTGGGGAGATTCAAAGCAGGTTTATTGTGAACTATTTTATTTAGGTTCAGTTCAAAATTAAGTATGACAGCTAAATCCATTTTAAACTATCAATTACTGTCAAGTTTGTTTAAAACATACAAAGTTCTCGCTAGTTAATAGTGTTTACTTTAAATGACGTTATTATAAGGAGTAACCACAATCGTCCCTTAAAAATTTATAACTTAATAGCATGTGAAATCATAAAAATTAATGACATGGTGGGCAAAATAATTGTTTAGTTTATACTAATTACCTCCCCTCCCCAAATACTTCTCTTTAATATCAAACTCTCAGAATTAACGTGTAAAAACAACAAAACTCAATGAAATTTTGATGCCTGTGGTAATAAAGTGGTCCGAAGGCTTATATTTTAGTTGTTAGAAATAATAATTCCTAGGTTTTTCATAAATATGTGTTCATCTTTAAATACATTTTTTAACAAAAATTGTGAAGTTTTGATAATTGTTCTCAAATATTTTTTTTATTAATAAAAGTTCATAAATAAATACACCATAAAATATGTTACAACTCAATGCTTATATTTATGTAATCTGTTACAGACACTCCTTCTATACAGAAGATTATTGTGTCCTACGCTTATCCGTGGTTTGTGTTTAGTCCTGCATTCCTATTAGAGTTTTAAAAGATGATAAAGTGTTTGCGTTCCTAGGTTTCTTCAGGCAACCCATTCCACGTGAAGAAAGAAAACTTGTATGTGTTTGTTCTTGCATACGGAATAAGAAAGGCATTTCTATCCCTATGTCTATCTGAGGGTTGGATTAAGTTATCTTTGTGTTGTATTTCTAAATGAGAATTAATAGCTTTATGTACAATTAATTACTACTTTGCTCTGGTTTCTTCAATCCTCTAGTGTTTCAAGGTTTAATGACTTAACTATTGATGTTATTCTGGCAGCTTTTAAAAAAATTTGTTCTAGTTTGTCAACATGTTCTTTGGTGGATTGGTCCCATACAGAACATGAATATTCTAGTATAGGTCTCAACAAGGTGAGGTAACATTTTAGTTTTACATCTTTATCACATTTGTAAAAGTTTTTTTTAAATCTTATAAAACCTTGGGTTTTATTTGATTTTTAATAACCTCATTTAGCTAATCAAAAGTACATCATAACTTATGTCTCGTTAAAATGTGTCTTTCTAAACAAACACACCTCCAGTCAACCATTTTACCAGATTCCTCTAATTCAGTTATACATTTCTCACAAGAGTTTTTTTTTGTGTTCATTCCATTAATTAATCCAATGATTGAAAAGGGGGAGGGGTCTAGTATTTCCCATAATAACCCAATTTTTATGTGTCCTGTTTAAATTTATTTTTACTATTATTTAACCGGGATTTTTAGTTTAATTTTTAAATAGTAGTTTCAGTAAAAATAGTTAAAATCGGACATTCTTTTTGGAAATTGTGTTTCAACACTCATTCGAGTTTTTATAACTTGTTTTTAATGCTTTGAAATCCTTTATTATTAAATAAAAACTTGAATGAGTATTTAAACGGAATTTCAAACTAAGAATTTCTGACTTTTTTTTTAAACAAGGGAAATAATTCCTGATTACATTAAAAGTCAATTCAAATTAGTAATTTAAAAAGTAAATAAAAATGACCCATCACGCTACATCACAAGAATGTGTCAATATAATGCGCGCCATTCTAACATTAGCATTCACAAAGCGGGAAAACCCCATTAACTATCATTCTAAATTACATTAAAAGTAATTTCAAAGCAATAATTATGAGAGTAAAAAAAAAATAATTTAAAAAAAATAATAATAATTGTTATTTACAAGTTGCTGCTGACAATTCAGAAGTCAAATGAAAATAGATTTTTTAAAAATTCCTTCTCCAACATTGTTTTAAATATAACAAGCTATTGTTTTGCGTTTGTTTCAGCCCGATCAAAGTTGTCGAGAAATTGACAAAACACTATTTTGTCGGGTTTCTGGATTTTCCAATAATTCCACTTAACCTTTTATTTATTTATTTTTGCTTCTTTTGCTTAGTTCACATCCTTTGGACAACCATAACATATTTGCAGGAACCCGAACCCTCTAACCCTGGTTCAGGAGGAGTTGCTGTTCAAAGTTTGAAATGACAGGCCGGACATTTCAAATATAAGAAAGCAAATCCAACGGAAATTGCATTAAAAAAACGGGGAAGGGAGACGATTTAATCACTTTTTAAAAAAAATTTTTTTTTATTATTATTATTATTTATTATTTTTTTTAAATAATTTTTTTTGGGGGGGGGGGTAGGGGCGGGATTATTTTATGGTCCTCAAAACGAACTTTTTAATTCTTATATACTCAGTAATAATATTAGTCACCCAGCTGTTACAGCTTGTCAGTCTTTGTTGTCCAGGGCAATAAATTTAGGATGGTACATTTAGATATCCTACATTCTAATGTCTCCTTCTATTTTCTTTCTTCCTTTTTATTTTCTTTTAAAACACTTATTATTTTCTTAATTATTTTTTTTAAAAGAGGCGTCTTTTTACACTAGTCATATTCGATCATTTGTTGAAAGTAATTGAAACGAAGAGGGTAAAAACTGTCATATTATAAAGTGTGTATTTATTCATGCCTCCTCCTTCCACCTTATTCAAGCCACAACTGAGTAAAACACACAAACTCTGAAAAGGTGGTTAATGCTGTTTTTCAAATTAAAAACAACAACTTTTATTTGTCTTAAATTCTATACAACTGTTTTTGTGACTCGGAAGATTACACTTTGGGATTGGATTTAGGGTTCGCCATTCCCCAGACCGGAAGCGATATGTCAATATGTTTGAAAGGTATTTAGAATAATAATGTAAAAAAAAATGTCTTCCTAGGCAGAGGCGTCACTGGAAGGATGCGGGGGGGGGGTGAGGACCGCACCGGGTAACACCAAAATATTACATCCTGTATGTTTCCGTAAACTGTCATAGGTAGACTAAGAGATCTGTGGGACAAGTCGTGAAGGAGTGACACCATTAGCTGTGGGTGACACCATGAGCTGTGGGTGACACCATGAGCTGTGGGTGACACCATGAGCTCTGGGTGACACCATGACCTCTGGGTGACACCATGACCTCTGGGTGACACCATGAGCTGTGGGTGACACCATGAGCTGTGGGTGACACCATGAGCTCTGGGTGACACCATGAGCTCTGGGTGACACCAACCATAGTGATGCGTCTGTTCCTATAGCTGACTAAAAGTGAATGCATTAACATCGTTTGAAATAAGACGCACAGGATACTCAGTTATTTGAATAATATTTTAATGTGATTTACCCCGGATATTTCTATTATTAGATTTACAGCATGAAATGACAAAGCATGTTGCCAAAATTGAAGTCCCCATGCACTCACTACGACTGTCGTGACCATGAAGTAAAATCTCTTTTTATAATTGGCATTGTTAAAGAAAATAACGCAGCTGAGGTCTGCTATAATTAGGGTTATAGAAAAGACGTTACGGCTCAATAGCTATAATTGTGTTTAAGTTCTTGTAAATTACTAGTGGACAAAGGTAACATTTGATTGACTGACTGGTCAAGCTTGACTTTGTTGATTCAAGAAAGTTAGGGGTCCAACAATAGCCAGCCAGGTTAAAGGGAAGTACCAAGGACATAGGACTAGAGGCAGACCTGACCCTTGTCACGTAGACAGAAAGTCGCCAATCAGAAGCCATCGTATGTATCGTCAGGTCTCCACTCTCGCCCATTCAACCCTTGCTACCCCACCTCCTTTTTCCTGGGTGTGGGATTGATTCATTCAGTTCGTTGCGTCATCACCCAGTCATGCAAAATGTGATGACCACCGATCTATTTCTATTCCAGGGTAGTTTCATAAAGAGTATATTAGCCATAGTCTTCATTTGAATGTCTTTAACTAGACAATTCAGCAAATAAGCTTCGCGGAGAAATTATCAAGAAAATATAATAACAAGTCAGCGCTTTACTAAATACTACTAAAAACTCTAAAAATATATATTTTGTTCTGAGCCTCGCTTTTCTTGTTAGCACTTAAATATCATTTATATCAAACACAAATCAATCGTAAACCATCTAGGCAAAATAAAAAATGTGATGTTGAACTTAGTGGTCTAATCCATGACCGCTGATATCGACACTTGACCAGTGTTGTAAGGACAGAATTTCCTAAGACGCAGTAACATATCTTCAAACGCCGACCTTCTGTGTGTCCTCAGGACGACACTGAGTGGAAATTTTTCGTTGCAATTTAAAAAAATAAAAATAAATAAAAATAAAAATAAAATAAATAAATAAATAAATAAAACGATTAAGTTCAGAATTGAGGAATAGCAATGGTTTAATAATGTAAACATAAATAAATTCATCATTTTAAAGGGCAGGATATGGTAAGTCCTTATCAACTTCGGTACCAAAATAAATTCGTATAACTAACGCAGGTGCGTTTGATGCTTACTTAGTTACATATGTTTTAAGACAAGTTACATAGTCATATCAGAACTCTTCAACAAAATAAAAAAAAATTGTTTGGGTCTGAAAAACAATAATAAGTTAAATAATTATAATTATTACAAATATAAATTAAGTTTAATTTGAATGCAAGCTGTTATTCTTAAAGCTTGTGGGAAAGTCGCGAGTTGCTGTCCTTGGTGTTTTGGGGGAATCAGCCGCCATTTCTTTTTAAAACTCTTATATATTTAAGTCTTCTTTCGTTGTTGTTGTTGTTTTTTTTTTTTTTGGGGGGGGATTAAATCCTACATCTATTTGGGATAGATTGTTGTGCAGTCATAATTTTTGGGGGTAGTGAAATCGTAATATTTGAGGATAGTCAAGTAGTCATTGTGTGGGGTGTATTATAGTCTACATTGTTAGGGTTAGGGGGATTCTAGTCGTTAGTCGTCATTTGGCGCATAATACTTTGGTTTTTGTGTATTTTCACCCCTCATAATTGAAGGACCTTTTGTTGCGCAACTTCCTAGCACATTTAGGAGGTAAATATGAACTAAAGCCACGCCACATTAATTGACATCCACCTAGTATATATTATAAGAGCTGTTGATTCAAACCATTTAGGGGGTAAATATGAACTAAAGCCACGCCACATTAATTGACATCCACCTAGTATGTGTTATATGAGCTGTAGATTCAAACACACGAACGTCTGCATATATACGACGTCAATAGTAAGTCTTTAAATGGCGGGCAGCAGAGGGATTTGTTTCAGGGATGAGACAGCAATACTAGTCACAGTAATGAGACAGAAATGCTAATCACAGTAATGAGACAGAAATGCTAATCACAGTAATGAGACAGTAATGCTAATCACATTAATGAGACAGAAATGCTAATCACTGTAATGAGACAGAAATGCTAATAACAGTAATGAGACAGAAATGCTAATAACAGTAATGAGACAGAAATGCTAATAACAGTAATGAGACAGAAATGCTAATCACAGTATTGCTAATCACATTAATGAGACAGAAATGCTAATCACAGTAATGAGACAGAAATGCTAATCACATTAATGAGACAGAAATGCTAATCACAGTAATGAGACAGAAATGCTAATAACAGTAATGAGACAGTAATGCTAATAACAGTAATGAGACAGAAATGCTAATAACATTAATGAGACAGAAATGCTAATAACAGTAATGAGACAGAAATGCTAATCACATTAATGAGACAGAAATACTAATCACAGTAATGAGACAGAAATGCTAATCACATTAATGAGACAGAAATGCTAATCACAGTAATGCTAATCACAGTAATGCTTACTGTGAGACAGAAATGCTAATCACATTAATGAGACAGAAATGCTAATCACAGTAATGCTAATCACAGTAATGAGACAGAAATGCTAATCACAGTAATGAGACAGAAATGCTAATCACAGTAATGAGACAGAAATGCTAATCACATTAATGAGACAGAAATGCTAATCACATTAATGAGACAGAAATGCTAATAACAGTAATGAGACAGAAATGCTAATCACAGAAATGCTAATAACAGTAATGAGACAGAAATGCTAATCACATAAATGCTAATCACAGTAATGAGACAGAAATGCTAATCACAGAAATGCTAATCACAGTAATGAGACGGAAATGCTAATCACAGAAATGCTAATAACAGTAATGAGACAGAAATGCTAATCACAGAAATGCTAATCACAGTAATGAGACAGAAATGCTAATCACAGTAATGAGACAGAAATGCTAATCACAGTAATGAGACAGAAATGTTTATCACAGTAATGAGACAGAAATGCTAATCAGGTATCGATTCGAAGTCTACTCCACAGTACTGTAAATAAGCCATAAAGTTTCAAGCTTCCATCATAGAGACTACAAAGTAAGGTAGACGCTCTTCTTATTCCCCAGCCCCTACACGGTTCGCTGTTCTGAGATGGAAGAGTTGAGCAGTTGAATTATTTGGATAATGAATTCAGGAAAAAGATACTTTAGATACAGGCAACAAAAGTCACAGGTAAAATAGTCACATAAAAAAATCATTCACTGGAGAAATTTACAGGGTTTAAAAGTAACAGCTTAAAAGTGACATGTAAGGAGTCACAGAGAAGAAGAAACGAAACATAAAAGACAGACGTAATGATTCAATATTGAATCAGTATGTTTGTTTTATTATTTTTTTTTCAATCCTATTTTGACACAAATATAAATTTGACTTGATAATAATCATATTAACAACTTAATAGGTAAATATTAAAAAGATAAAAAATATTTTAAAATAAAAGGATTCAACTATTTGTCTTATTTTAAATCTATCTGCTACAGACGCTCCTTCTATACAGATGGTTATTGCTTTCTACGCTTATCTATGGTTTGTGTCAAGACCTGCATTCTTATCAGAATTTTTAAACGTTGATAAAGTTTTCGTTTCCCCTGGTTTCTTTAGGCAACCCATTCCAGGCCCGAATTCCGGAAGGAATTAAAGAAAACTTGTATGTGTTTGTTCTTGCATATGGAACAAGATAGGTGTTTTTATTCTTATATATTCTTATTCCGAGTCACCCAGCTCCGAATGGGTACTAGACAATAGTTAGGCGGCTGGGGTAATGCGTGGAACCCCTATAGCCGTGGCCTGTGACCGCTGCATCACTTGCCAACAGATCATCTGTCATGGTCTGTGGACGCAATTATCTTCTGCATAGAAGGAGCGTCTGTATATCTAAGATAAGAAAGCTGGTGAATTTTGTCAAATGCTTTTGAGAAGTCCAGTAATTAATTTTGTATCCATATGATAATTATTACCTAAGCCTTTTGGCAGATCATTTATTAAATCGTTATAAATTTAAGTTATACATTTCATTCAACTACATGTCAATAAAAAGTCATTGTACAGAGATAGTTTAGGGAAATGTTTATTTAGGGACCTCGCTGAATGTCAACTGACGAGTTTTAACTCAGAGTAAATGTGCATGTAGATCACCAGCGAGATATATACCTGTCCATGTAATCTAACACACGAGAACTAATTTATTCATTAAAACAACAGTTTGGTGTGAGTCCGGAATCTCAATATTCACCGGATGCTAAACACTTCACAATTTCAGAGTCAGAATAAATCAACTCTCCTTTATCAGCTGCTGAGATATTTTTAGATATAGCTCACTTCACCCAAAGTCAAGGCCGTTGCTTGTTTACTTCTGGGCCAGGGTGCGTGCACATTTGTGGTCCATTTTATTTTGTTTTTCACATTTCGTGTTTGACTTATCACGTGATACGTTCACGTGAGATAGTTACATCAAAAGTTAGGTAAAAGGTAGGGGGGATGTTACTGAAGAGCAATAGGGATTGTAAGGGTAAAGGACACTTTGTGTAACTTATCTGTAGAAGTAGAAATAAAGGAGAGTAGAGTAACAATAGCAGATTCTAGATTCAGGTGTGGTGGTGGGAGCTATCATATGGTTGGCGTGTGGAGGGAGGGTGGAGGGGGAAAAGGGATTGGAAGGAGTGGCTACGGGGTTGTTAAACAATGTGTTGGTGGAGTAATGGAAGTTGTGGCAATTTGTTGGTGGTGCAAAGTTTAGTGGCACAATCTGTTGGCCTATCAATGTGTTGTTGAATTAATGTGTTGGTGGATTTAAATATTGATAGAGCGATCGTTGGTGGATAAGTATCCCAGGTCTGCCTATAAAAAAAAAAAGCGGACAAGCCCGGGGCACTTATTAGTTTTTTAAAAATATTTAAAATGTATAATCAATTTTTTTTTATTGCAAACATTTTCACACATGTAAGTAAGTAATCACTTCAAAACTTACATTCAAAATATCAAATATTTTATAATATGTAAAAAAAAAAAAATTAAATAAGGAAATTTTGAATGTAAAAATGTGTTTTATTTTGTGGGACAAAAAAAGAATTTAAAAAAAGCTTTTTAAAAAATTCAAATAATGTACAGTGGACACCTGGCAGCCTTATTAGATGGTGCAGCTTTGTTTTGGTGGCGCAGTGGTTGGATGGATTGGGTAGGCGTTAAGTGGTCAGATTGTTGAAGCTTTGAAATCAGTACATGTTTGTCGTCGCTTACAATGTTGATAAAAGTTTACTGTAATATTCTGAGGAAAAAAAATACGTATGTAAATGCCGGTGTTGCCCAATAACCCCCCCCCCCTTTTTTTTTCCCAGATTTCCCGCTTCAGATTTATTTTAAAATAATTTCTCCGGGGCAGAAATATACATTCCTACAAATTAAAATAAATCCTCTTCTGCCTGTAAAATAAAATCTTCCTCAAAATAAGTCCCGCCCATATCACACTTTCAATATAATACAAAAAGATAACTAAAAATATAAGAATATAGAATAATCATTATTATGATAATAAATGTTTACTTAAATACTGTTTACCTGATCATATTTGTTTTTCAGTTAAGTTTATTTTTTCCCCCCTTTTTTCTAAATTGCTAATTTTTATTTTATAATGAGTGCTATGAAATTAGACATTCGTAATTAAAAATGTGTCTTTCGGGGGTAAGCAACCCCTTTACCCTCATCTTTTTAAGCCGCTTATGACTGTTGATTTTCTAATACACAAATCATACACATATGCATGTAGCACCAACGCAACATATATTCTGATACATAAACGTTAATACAACCCTCATTTTTGATGATTATAATAATTAAGGAACACAAAACACAACTTTGAAACGGAGTTCCATCGACCTTATGAAATTATACTTGTATTTATGTGTATGACAAAGCACAAAGCAATAATTGAGAGAATATTGTTTAGATCAACAAACGTTTTCCTAGCCAGCTCTTGGCCTTGACCTCACCTAACCTCGACATAATATAGCAGAATGTTGTTTACCAGAGAATCAAAACGTTGTTGGAAATGTTTTTCTTTCATCTGAAACCATTGCATCCATCTTAAACCACGTCCTGGGTGGGATTTTAAATTTAATTCTTACAGTATATTTATTTCTTGAACATTAATAGTATTTATTCAAATATTACAATATAATTTTGACATTTTCTCGACTAAACATTGCAACTTCTGCCGTGAAATATGCCGTCACTCCTCATTTCTGATCTCATAGTGCCTAAAGGGCTGGACAAGAAGGGGCATACTCCTGGCATCCTTGTCCGAAAACCAGGGGAGCTAAAAGTGCACCTGGAAAAAAAAAGATTCTTTGCTTAATTCTTTGTCTAAATTTCAAGGGCGATTGTTTAAATCACTAAAATGCTGACAAGAACTTTTCTGGTATTATTGCTGAATTCTATTGCTACTACCGGATTACATTTATAGAAATGCACTTTTAAGTTTTCTCCAGATATCTACGTCAAAAGACAGATATCACTGATAATGTTGTCGCAGAACTACCGTATATCACTGATTATATAAAACAGAATAATTTCATTGACATTTTACAAACTGAACGATGATGACGATAATTCCGAATTCTTTTGTGTTGGTATCCATTCAAAATGAATTCATAATAATTTCACTGACTTGTACACACATAACAAATGCCACGGAAACTATACACAAGAATTATATTTTATTAGCAATCATTCCGGCCCCAAACTTTGTGAATGCTCACTTTCAAAGTTAAAGCGCCGTTCATGAATTTGAAAAAAATGTATAGGCTAAATTACATTTCTTTAAAAAACAAACGCACTGTTAATTACAATTTTAGCTTTTTATTGACACAATATAAAGATATAATTTGAAAAATAACACTTGAATATCAATCACACATTTTTCTCTACACAATAATTTAATCTTGTTTATCCTACACAGGCAGCAACTGAAGTGACTCGAAATTATATTTACAAAATAGTCATAGCCATTAAGAGTTGTTCATTTTTAAAAAAAGTAAAACTTTCGAGCTACCTTTAAAATAGTTTCTCTGACGTCTCCATGGCGCGGCAATGACTGAATGAAATGTTCTATGCACGCAGTTGCAGATTTATTACATTGTTGACTTAATGCGTTGCAAATTTCGTCCCATTTGTCCACTCACTTTAAATAAAAGATATGGTAACTGAAGGATGCAGGACAGTCATGAGTTATCTCGCATTATCTACGAGAAAACGCGAGACGATGAACGACGTAGGAAGTGATGTTGCTCAGCTTCAGAACATTGCACTCTGGCATTCCTCCATAGGTGAACGATCTCTATCTTATTGTATTATATGGAAGGATAATAGAGTTTGTGGGCTAAAGTGGGCACTGAGTTGTCAACATTTGTTTGGGTTGCTAAGATGTGGCTTGGGAAAGGCAATATTCGGAAATGATCCCTGTCGCATGGTGGGTGTGTCGAGATGGTTGGTACATGGCGTGCAAAGATGTTGGATTGGTGTCAAGATGTGGGCTGGAATGTCAAGTTGTCATTGGGGTATATAAAAAAGAGTGGTATATATTGTTAAGCTGGTTTATTTGTTGTTCTAATAGTTGGCAATATGTTAGATGGATGTCATGTTTTTGATGGGGTAACAATATTTTAGGATGGACTGACAAGATATGATCCGAGGAATCAAGATGGGACAGTGAAAGCTCAAGAGAATTGTGGATAAGGGAATGAGTGCACAGTGTCTGGAGTGAGTTAATTTGGAAGAGATATGAGACCATGAAGGGGGTACAGGGAAATGGCTCTATAGATATGAATCCGATGTCAAGGAGAAGAGATGATTGTTCAGGTGTTGTTAGTGCCATGGATAAGATCTTTAATTACAAGGTCAGTCAACCGATAATGATTTGTTTTTCCGCTGTAAAAATCGGGGGGGGGGGTTGCTGAGGGATATATTGATATTGTCATTGGAAAGTTTTGTGACCTTAAAGGTCTAATGATTGTATCCCGTGTTTCGATTTGTGTTTGTGCTATCCGTTCGATTAGTGTGGTTAGGATCTTGTGTTTGGTGATTTTAATTTTTAGGCTATGAGAAAAGACATTGCCTGATGTTATGGAAAATATTATTTGTTGCTACCGTCATTGGATTACATTAATCTGTGCTGGTAAATTTATAGTTAGAGGTGAACGCTTGCATGGAGACTCCGAACATTTACCTGGTATTTCTTGCAAAGGTTCAACAAAACACCTTACAGAAACCAATACATAAAACTTTGATTTTCAAAACCAGAACATCTTAATGTTGGAAATTAAACCATACTCATCAAAGGATGACTTCAATTTACTCTTGATTTCACACAGATTTGGGGCTGATGAAATAGCTTTTTGCAAGTATGTTTTTAATTTTTAAAAAATAATAATAATTTCAATCTACAACTAATTATTTTCAAAAGTTAAATCAAGTTAAATATTATTATACATTTAATATTCGATAAGTTATCTTTTTTAAAAAAATTACCATTAAAATGGAACACTACCCCAAAACTTTAAAAAAAAAAAAAAAAAAAATTAATTTACAGTAAAACCTCTCATTACGAACATTTCGCATAACGAGCAACATTTTTTGGGGGGGAAAAACTTGCTCCATTAACGAGCGAAGATTCGCATAACGAGTGACTCAGAAAGGGAAATTCCCTTTTTCCCTGGAAATTCATTTGTGACATGGCACTTCCACCGCAATCTATTATTCTGTGTTAAGCACTCGGTCTGTTAGCGTATTGTTTTCCTGTGTGACCAACAGTACTTACACATTTTGTTTTCAGACAGTATTCGTAATTTTTGTATGTGCAAAGTGTAATAAATAACCTGTGCTAAAATGCCTTCGAAGAAAAAAACGCAAGAAGACAATCACAAGGGAGAAAAAAAAAACCTGTTGAAATGGAACGTAAAGTAAAACCATTGAAAAGCGAGAACAAGGTGTGAGCGTGGCTAATCTAGCGTGCAACTACAATCTGCCATCATAAAAGATCTGCACTATTCTCAAGAACTATTAAGGAGATGGATGCTTCAAATGGAGTGTCAAGACTGTCTACGAGTCAGTTATGACACATTTTCATTGAATTTTCATCAAATTTTAAAGCGTCGGTAAAAATTAATGTCTTTGGACAGTTTTTTAGTTTTAAAAAATTATCATTTGACATAAATTCATATTTTTTAAAACTTTTTTTTTGTTTCAAATCTAAATTGTAGTCTAGTCGTTTTACTCTTTAACTATCCATTATTAATAAGTAATTTTATTAGAATAAATGTTACTGAATTTTTTTGAAAAATGAGTTTTTTTTTCAGCATGGAGCTGGAAAGGATTGTCGAATTTTACATTGATTTGTATGGGAAAAATTTTCCGTAAAACGAGTGTTTCACTTAACGAGTAAAACTCTAAAACGAATTAAACTCGTTATGAGAGGTTTGACTGTACTTTAAAACACAAACACTAAACTACGTTTAATACAAATTAAGATCAAGAGTTGGTTACAAGGTCCTTTAAAAAACCCTTCTTCAATCAGTGTTTGGTTCAGTTAAGTTACAGATGGTCGCGTGATCAAGAAAAGAATGCATCATGCGCAATGGTGTTGGCGATGGTGTTGCAGTGACTTGCAGGCAAACATGCGCGAGGCCTTCACCTCGCATGTCATTAGCGTGTTTTGTTATTGCTATATCCATCCAACGCCATGTCAGGTCAGAGCTGTTCACTCTCCAGACTTTGTGGCCTGTCCATTATGTGGCACTGTGTTTTCAGATAACAACAAATGGGTGGGTCGTTTTGTATTGCAAGCTGGATACCACAAATGACGTATGGTGTTACAGTTACAGCTCGTGTGGTGGGTCGCCAATTAAACTTAAAACGTCTGTAAATGTAAATAGAGTGATAGTGTATTTGCACTTTATCTGTACATTTAAAGTACCCTTTACTGATATTTGTTTATGTTGCTTAATAAAAGGTTTTACTGGTTGTCAATCTGTAGATATAACAGAAATATTAATGTATACAAACATACATATTCTTCAAAGCTTGATATTACTGTTTAAAACTTAAAGATTTGGCTAACACACGGGCAATATGCCCCATCTGCAGGTCACTGCCACACATGGCCTGAGCGTAAAACTCGCTCGCTTCCCTAAAACAAACCCCCTCTCCCCTTGTCTTTCCTACAAACTAACTACAAATTCTAGGAAGCTTGGTCTGCTCTCTTAAGACTTTGGGTAACCATCTAGAAATTTCTAAAAGTATATAATAATTTGTTCCCGTTATTTCTGTCTCTAGTTCGCATGTTTTCGTTGCCAGGTGCCATATCATCTCTTACTAGTTGCTTCCATGCTTGGGATTCTCTGAATTGAGAGTTGACCTCCCGTTCGCATGCACTTAGACCTATTTTGTCTGGTGGGATGCCTAAAACAAGACTGGGAAGGCAGCACTGCTTATGGGATGATGACTTTCACGGCAGTTCAGGTCATCAGTGCGGAGGCATAAATTTACTATTCTGTTTTTCACTAGGATTCTGGAAATGAAACGAGAAAAAGAGAGTGAAATATCTGGTAGACAGAAGTGTGCTCTTGGGGCGGGGGGGGGGGATAAAACTTTTCGGGAAGGCTTATAACGAAAATAAATAGCGGTCCATAATGAACCCGATACGGTGCACGGAGCAGTTGCTTACAATTATATCTAGAGCTTGTATACTCTGGAGGTGAGACTTAGGAATTGTGACCATGTCATAACCCAGATCACCATGTTTCAGACTTCAGACCACTTCCTGCAAGATCAAAGTAGAAAACCATATCACATTTCAACACGGGACATTGAACATAGAAAAGATGTTGTTTAATTGAGAGCTGTTGACAGCTTTAGTGGATTCTTGTCTTTTCTTATATTGTTGTTCTTAAGTTTTCGTTTTATTTGCTCTTAATATCAAGTAAAAACGGCTGGCTCGTGAAAACATAAAGCGTAATAAGCTGGATCGAGTCGGATAACAAAGATAAAGGCATATATAGACCGTGACCAGAAAGATGGGGTTTTATTTTTAAGTGAACCATTGAATAATTTCTATTTAATATTATTTTTTAAAAAGCTTACAGTTACTCCCTGACATTGAATGTACTGACACATGGGAGGTAATTATGGTCTCGGCGTCTATACAAAGGATAATCCTCTCCTCTTGCATGGGCTTCTCGCGTTATCGCCGGGTCGCTTCAGACAACTGTTGGTAACTTGAGAGCTCATGAATGGTTCGTAGATTTCTCGACAGAGGCATTTTTTATATACTTTAGTGTGTTCGGCGGTATAGAATTACAGATATACACTTTAACGTGTTTCGTGGGATAGGATTACAGCCAGGATATTGCAATGACGTGAAATCCTCTTCCCCTGGAGGTAAAATAACAAAGTGCACGTGTGGAGTACATTAGGCAGCAGGCCCGGTTAGCCGGTTGTTCTATTTGTGCAAGTTCGGTGCATTTGATAATTCTAAACCGAACGTTTGATTGAAGGAAATATAATGGCATCGGTTAACACTTTCGGGAAATAATGCAAAAGATCACAAATGTTTCTTTATACCCGCGTCTAAATATCACCATCATCGTTTTTAGCTCCATACCCACGCAAGGAGGGCCTTGTTCTGTTCAGTCACACTCCTCCACTCCGAAATGGTCGCCTCCATGGCCAGCAGCTGTATATCTTCCTCAACCACAAATATCCTTCTAATTCTTGGTCAGCCTGTTTGTCTATATGCTGTCATTGTTGCCCTACAGGCTGGTATCCTTTCCAGGTAATCTGCCCATTGTTGGCAGCATTTTCAAAATTTATTGAGACCGCGGGAGGGTCTTCAAGCAATCTATATAATATACATCTCGTGCTTCATGCTTATCCAAACCTTGCCTAAAAACTTTGGATTTATTTTTTAACCCACTTCTTTGTAAGCTAGCGAGCTGAAATTTTCCAGGCAGACTCATAACGATGATAAAAATGATGTATCAAAATTTCAGATCAATCGAATGTATTGTAATTAAATTATTGAGTTTTTAGATTATTTTTTGTATCATGTTAATTTTTGAGATAGTGTCGTGGTGCGTATTAAGTTCAACAACCTTTTCTGTCGCGCAATAAGGTGCGCATTATATTGACAATACTATTTAAAAATATATTCTCGATGGGTGCGCATTATATTAAACATGTTTTACGAGACATAGATCTAGATCTAGATCTAACTAGAATTTTGTATTTTCGAATTGTATTGCCCTGCGTATTATGATGAACATCCTTATAGTGAGATTATGCATTGTATATAAAGAATTTATAGTAAAAAAAACTTGTTTTTTTTACGGGTTATTTTATTTGTGATGCTCTCAAAGTTTCTCTAATCTGTGTTGGAGGTTATATTAAGATCCACTTCCTGCAATATGCAAGCTACAGTTTCAACAAAATTTTAAATAGGGCTGTTATCGATTAATTTTAATTTAATAGTAAACTTTTGAAAAATTAACGAACAATTAACAGATATAATTAATTGTTAGAAGGAACAAAAACAAGGAAAAAAAACAGCAAATGCTCCAACCATGCTAAACTTGGTCAGTGGAGAAGAGTTTAGAGAAGCATTATAAAAAGAAAATAGCAGACAAGGAAGAAATAGAAAAAATAAACTGAAAAGAAAGATCGCGAGGGAAGAAAGCAAATAGAAAAAAGGATGCACAAAAAGAGGCTACAAAAAGGAAAAGAGAGCAAGAAATGAAAGAGAATAGACGCAAGAGAGAAAAAGCGCAGGTTTTAAAAAATGAAAATAGTTGAGTCCAAGAAAGTAAAGAAATATCCAGTAATAGATCTATCTGATAGCAGCAGTGAGGACTCACATTTGATTCAAACAATGGAGCTTGCCATGGCGGAAGATGACGAGACTTAAGACATAGAAGAGGATCTCTTGTTGGCAGGAATGTGTCAAGGGTGCAAAAAGGGAGAGGGGGAGAGTTTTGGGTCCAATGTGATGTGTATAATGGCTGGTGGCATGCACAGTGCACGCAAAATTGTGCATCTTTGAAAAACAGAACTTTTGTGTGCACTGTTTGCTGCCCTGACCAGTAACTGTAAACTATGTTATTTTAAATTTAATGTTAGTGTATTTCTACACGTATTTCATATTGTATCATATTTCAAAACTCATATATGTAATTAGAGGCTACAGATCTACCTATTGTATTATTTTGTACATCTAAAATCTTATACTGATACTGTCTGTTACTATGTTGTGCTGTGTTACCGTTTGCCTTTTTTAATGTAGTAATATAAGAATGAAGTCACATTACAGTAGCCTTGTGGTCATACTACTTGTAGGTACTTTCGTTTTTACCCTATGTCGAACGGTTTAGAAACTAAGTCTTGAAAGCCAAACATGGTGCTATTTTTAGCGTATAGCGTTCGCGAAGTGGTAATTTACTCTACATTATATACCTACTTAAATGACAAAAATGTGATTTGAAACATGCTCATTTTCAAATAAAGATTTTTATGAGAGGTGGGTTGGCGGAAAAGCTTTGAGAAGGGAGTTCCAAGCTTTTATGACTACGTCTGACAAGAAAGGTTTGGGGGGGGGGGATTTGGCCAAAATTGTGAGACGCCATTTATGTTTGACTTTCCCTCATGTTTGAGCTAATATTTCAATGTCTAAACACATTTAATTCTTTTACAATGGTAACACCTTTGTTTGTTTATTATCTCAGTCCTCAAAAATAGACCAACAATATAGTCCTTCATTCATTTATTCATTAACAATAATAGACATAATTATTTTTACATAAATGTAGATGTGTGAACTAGTGACCTTCTGTAACACAGCCAATTGTGTTACTCTTGAGTTACAAAAACAACTTACATCAACTAATGCAACTCCAGGGGCCATGTAGCTGCCTTCACTTATAAATGACCATCTATAACATTTCCAAATATGTTACATTATATTACAAAAACTATTTCATAAACTTACATCAACAGGTGGAACACATTAGTAGTACTAGTCTAAAAATAATAATGTCTATGTCTTGAACATAACAAGATAAACATATTCATATGAAAACCAGTTAACAAGGGCACACCACTTAGACGTGAATAGAATAAACAAACCCAAGGCCAAGTTAACCTAATAACCTCAGTACAACATATTATTTGTGGCTGTTACATTCAAGGCCAGGGAATGATTTTCAGCTGCCCATATCAAAGACTTTCTTAATACACTTAAAACAAGAAATAGACTTAAGAACATGTCAATGATCAATGAATATCAAGGTCCATGTTATGTAGCACTATGTTTGCAATTCTCTGAAACATAATTAAAACAAAGACAATTTTAATTTTTTGAGTGGCTGAGCCTTCAAATGTTTCATTGAATATACGTTTATATTGAAATAACAAAAAATAAATTCAATGAGCAATCAGAAGAAATATATATAAGAGTAAATCAATACCATTCTGTCTTTGTCACTCACTCTCTCTTTTTCTCCTTAGTGCAGTGCTTCTCAAACTTTTTAGAATGGCGGATCAGCAGCTATTTTTTTCAATGAAACAGGGACCGGTGCACTACTTTCACTATATCGACTTAAAAGTAAAATGTGATATATTTTATTTTATTTGTTTGATGGTATGGGCTTATTGCTGAAAATTGACATATTCTTTACTGATAGTGGTAATGATTGCAAATGGTTTACAAATAACATATTTTTTTCCTTTCTGGATACTTCTGTCGATTGGTGGTGGAGGGTCTATGGTCGGCACCTGTACGCGGACCATCACTTTCAGAAGCACTGCTCTAGTGGATTAAGCATCTTTTTATTTAAAAGACATAACCAAATTGTCTATTCACCCTCCCCCAATCCTCAACCCCCACCCCAAAAAAGCTACACAAAAAAAACACCATCCCATAATTTGTATTAAAGTGTAAATTTTCTGCAACAGCAGGATATTCCTGAAACCCTGCTTCCCCCCNCCCCCCCCCCCCAACTAAAGCTAATACTCAAACCTCTCTCTTTTTTCTCTTAAAAAAAAATCTTTCTCACATACCAAATACAATTTTGTTCTTAAGGTTAAAAAAAAAATGCAATCAATTTTCCTGTACATTTCCCGATCATTTATTTGCTGCACTTTTCCAGTTGTGTCCCCTCAAATTAAGGAAACTGCCCCGGATTCTACAAGGGAGGTGATAGGTTTGTATCTCATGATATGTTGATCTCCTTTCTCAAAGTCCATGATCTCTTCCCTGATGAGAAAATAGAAAACATTTCAGTTTCTGCCAGCATCTTGCTTTGAGTTCTGTTTAAAAATTTCAATTATATGGCTATAACAAATAATATACTTAATAATATAAATTAGGGATGTACCGGATTCAAATGTTTAAATTCCAGTCGGACCCGGATTATGCCGGATTTATGAAGTGAAATCCGACTGGAGCTGGATTTGTAAAATTAGCAAGATTCCTGATTTTCTGGAGCCAGAGCGATTATACACACATATAAATATATATATACTAGATTGTGCCAGGCGCCGTGGCGCCTGCGGCGCCCCCGTTTTTTTGGGCGCCTACGGCGCCAACCTTTTTTTTAAAGACCAACTAACTTGTCCTTTTTTGATA
>MUZC01000847.1:523743-535966 GCA_002072015.1 Radix auricularia
GGGGGGGGGAGTTCATTTTTTAAAAAGAAATTATACAGCAAAACGTCAAGCAATGATAGACAAACGATTGCCGGCCGCGTAGAGGGTAAAGTATGACTTTTAGAAGACGAAGAAAAGCCTTTATCAATTAGGACAGAAGTCGAAAATTAAGCGAAAGTTAACAATTATTCTGAATTATACATACCCAAGAATGAACTGGGTAATGTAAAGTATAATCATAGAATTGTATGAGATTTTAAATAGAAAGTTAAAATCCATATTTTATATCTTGCTTTTTATAGTCTGCCTCGTAATGTAATTTCGTTTAGTCGAGACTGGAATGGCACCGGACGAGGGGAGAGCTAGGTTTATTGGCTGACAAAGTTAACGTGTTCCACTTCTATACGAGATTAAACTTTGATTCACGATTCAACAATTTGCAAGACACGTATAATGCTGCAAGTAAAAGGTCACATGTCAAATTTTACAAAAATACCATATTTTTAGTTGAAAGGCTCAAAATAGCTGAATTTCATGTTTAGCAGCAAACTAACAGCAATGCTGAAACAGATTATTGCTGTGTTGAAATGTCTTTGATTGTGCTTTAGAGGAGAGTGAAACAGTTGGATAATGGTCGGGAAATGAAGGAAAGAGAGAGAGAGAGTGAGTGAGAGAGACAGAGTGAGAGAGAGAGAGAGAGAGATTGAGAGAGAGATAGTATTGTAGCTTAATATTAACAGATTTAATCGCTCTACCGCTGAACCCAGACTGTACGTTTGCTACCTCATAGCTAATGTCAAAATGTCTGCCACATTTACTTCTGAAGTTGATACCAGAACCCAAATTTCCCGCCTCCCCTTCTCCCATTTGGTACAGCTGGCTGATATGTGCACGTGGCGGTGTGATAACTGCAGGGGGGGGAGGGGGGAGGGGTGAAAGTTCAGAGACCTCAGACTTAATGACATTTGGAATGGAATGCACGAAACATTTTTTCTCCATCAATGAGGTTGTAATCCACTGTAGTGACTCCCTACAAACTGAAAGATGAACACCACTAGCTTTCACCAGTAACACACAATCATTTATCTATAAATGACTAACTTTGTATTTTGTAGACGTAACAGGAAATTGCAATATGGGCAGAGACAATGACTAAACAAAAGTAGGGAGCGAGTGTAAAAAACAAACCAACAGTCGATGAAGGTTGGTGAAGAACCACCTCGAGTAAATGTGTGTTATTTTTGATGATTATCGGGAACAAATAACCAGGTAAAAGGTAATGCTGTGGTAAAAACCGGATTTCAACCTAAGATAACTGCTAAAGGTTACTCGAAGAGCATGCCATTCCTAATCGGGTAGAGTACTAAGTCTCACCTTATAGCAGTATTTCTCAATCTGTGTGTCGCCAGAGATTTCCAGGTGTGTCGCGAGATTAGTAATAATATTTAAAATTGCTGGGGTTTGTTAAATAAATCAACAACGAAATCAGTAATCACGTGTTTCGCGTGGGGCAGAACGTTAGATTCGGTTGGCGTCTGTGTACGACATTGTCTTTTTTCATTCTTTCTAGCGGTGTAGTTGGCTTGAGACTTTTCATGCGTTGGCATTTGCACTGATGATTGTCCTTCAATGCAAGGAAAAAACAAACGTTTTGTAACTCTTGCGCTTCAACAAAATCGTCTCCATCCACCGCACGATTCTTAGAAAAATTGTCGTTTCTAAATCATTGCTCAAAGATTTGCATTCCATCATGACCCAGGTTGTTCAAGTAGTCAACTTCATCAAGTCTCGACCTCAAGTCAGGACTCTTTGAAAAACTTCGTGAAGCAATGGACTCCGATTACAAGTGCCTATTTTATCATACGGAAGTTCGCTGGCTTTCAAGAGAAAAAGTTCTTGACAGACTTGTACTGAAGATAAAAATTTAGAATTCCAACTACATAACGAAATCTTGTGCATGGTGGAATGTCAGTTTCTTTACGATTTATTCGATAATCTGAATTCAATAAACTTAAGTCTTCAATTACCATCTGAGAACATCATTACATCTTCATGGTAGTTGTATTCATTTAATGATAAATTGTCAGCGTGGAAAAGTATAATATCGAAAGGAATATTCGAACTATTTCCATCTGCTAACAAATTTCAAGATAAGAAAAAATAGAGTTAATACGTAAATAAATTTTGAACACTATCAGTCAACTTCAATCATCTCTACAACATTATTTTCCATAACTAGACATCGACAAATTTGCTTGGGTGATCCATCCGTTTGCAGTCAGTGTAGAGGTCGATTTGACGCTCAAGAGGAGGAGCAGCTGATTACGCCATATCAAATTCTATCAAACAACGTTCACCAACACGACTTTAGAAGAATTCTGGCTTATAATCATGAAAGTCTATCCTTTATTCAGTTTGAAAGCAGTTAAAACTCTGTAGCCATTTCCATCTTCTTGTTTATGTGAAGTTTGCTTTTCTTCATTAACTGAAATCAAGTCCAAGAAACAAGAGAGTCTCCTTAAAGTTGATGATGAGTAGCGCGTTTGCTTATCAACTTCGGAGCTTCTATGGCATGTGATGTGTTCCCTTAATCAGGCATGAGTCAGAAAAGAAGTTGTGATACTATACAGTTCTTTATGCCAAGAGAGTCTTAATAGCACAAAATAGACTTTTTTAAAAAGCATTAGATTCTATCATTGACAATCCCATTTTATTTTTTTAGTCGTAATTTTAAAAAAAAAGCAATTAGCTTTAATATTTATATGAATGATTTGTATCGAGCGCTTATCTTAGGATATCAGTAGAGAATAATTGGACTAATTTAGACTGTTCTCTAAATCATTCGTTATACATTGGAAATTTACAATAATCCCTTAAAACTGTATGTTACATAATGTGCTATACAATATGTGTACGATGATTGCACTAGTTAGCAGATCAGCCACCTACACCCACCTGAACAACCCAAGATCATCATATTTTGTCGATGACACAGTTCATCACAGATTCGCTGGTTTGGAATCAACTCTTGTTCACCAGCTTGGGATGGACACAGTTTTAAACAGCCAACTATACAGGAACTTTAATATGTACACTGATTGGTCTAAACTTAAATTGGTACTTAAAGAAATATTTTTATTTTTCAATTATGACCGTATGACTGAATGTAATACCTTCATAACCTCACCCTTAGGAGATAACGACCTCTTGTAGGTTTCCATCAATCTATCTGCCCCCTCCCTCGCTTCTTGTGTAACGGAATGACGTCAGAGACATGTTCCTAGGTTAGTGGAGGACATTGCATGTTGTAAACATATTTTCTACAGAATTTACCTGCGCTATGCAGTAAGAGATTTATCATGTGGAGAACAGGAGACAGTTACATATTTTGCCACTTTGTGGGGGCGGAAGAAGGCGGGTAGACAAAAAGACACGTATAATAGGTGTATTGTATCAATTGGTAACTTAATGACATTAGTAACTTCAAATTACGGGTACCTCAATGACACGGGTAACTTCATGACATGAGTACATTCTTTCTATCCTTTAAAAACTTTACACCACGTTTGTAATTTTAGTTTGCTTGAATTCCCCACTTGGACTTAGCCATTAACGTATTTAGGAGAATGAACTCGGACAATAAATTTGACGTAACCCCTGTTCCTCTTTTTTAAGAGATGATGTTTAATGGCATACGTTCACATAAAGTGAGTGTGTGTTATTTTGAGAGAGAAAAGAGAAGCATTGGGTTGGGGAACACTATTTCCGTTTTCATATAATTTAAACAGAGACAGTCCAGTTTGTTTTAACTAGCTCTACTCAAATGACTGTAATCTATAATTAAGTAGAATCAAACATGATTTTGAAAATAATCCTTCCGAACTGAGACTTGGGCAAATTACTAAGTTTTTTTAAAAAAAAATTTCAAATATTATTCTGTGCTATAATTGTTCTATTGGTACTTTTTATCTAATGAACTTGACCTTTTTCGTACATATTTGCCCATTCCATTTAACCAATAGAGTATTTTTTTAAAAAATATGTACCGGTATGTTTTCTATGTTTAATACAATCTCCCAACCAAGACAATATTGATTTTTGTCAGCTGACATAAACCACACATAAGGGTTACGTGAATAACTGTAAATATCAATAACAGTAATTGACGTCATTCGTTTTTCTTGCTCGAAACAGAAAAACAAACTCTGTTGCAAGCTGTAGGTAAAATCTCAATTTAAAATATTATTAATGATCTCCCCTAGCTTTAAAGACCAAATGGTTTTATTGCTTTTTTTTATGACAAGACTTTTATTAAAAGGTACATTTGACAGCTTGACCCCAAACCCAAGACTTGGCACAGGACGCCACCACAAATTAACGCTGTCTAAAAGATTGGACTTGGACCACAGCCAGCGGACCACACTGCATGATTACACTTACATTTCTTGAAACACGAGGCGGATCAATATCAGCCTTTAGTGATTGGCACAGCAAGTCTACGGAAGTTACGTGATTGCTATCAGACAAGCAATACAGCCAGGGGAATTGAATTAAGCACTAGCGAAACAAGACTCATTAATTAACGAAGTCTAATATCAGGATTTAACACCAAAAAACGACTGGCAAGATTAAGGAAAGCGATGTGTCTCTTAAATGTACTCCCTGTGATGCAATATGTTGACTGAGAAAACTCTTTAAATGAATTATTTCAGATTTTGGATACAATGAATAGGAAAATAGTTAATAATACAGATTAAATCATGATAGGATTTTGAAATTATTTTTGGGATTAAGTGCAAGTATAAAATATTTTTTTTAAATGTTCAAGCTACCGACATATTAAATTGTAAATAGAAAAGTCGTGTACACAGCCGTTTGATGTAATGTAAAAAGGCAGATAGTCGTCAGACGCATGTTGACTTACAAAAAAGTAGTATCTGGTAAATTATAAGATACATAAAATTACATCAAATATTTATTGGAACAAGGCAGCTTACTATTGAATATAAATAAATTGTAGGCTACGTAATACTACGTATTGACTTCTGATTAATTTTTTATGTATGGCTTATATCTAAATGACTTTTTAGGGTAATTGAAGTAATTTTGAAATGTAATTCTCAGTAACAAGATTGAGTAACCCTGCAGTTTTTACATGTATATCATTTCACGGGGAAATGTAATATTCTCGTGAGAACTTACGTTTTAAATTTATTAAACGCATTATTATATGTTGCATTTTAGCTAATACAGCACTTATGTTAAGTCTTATTTATTTCTAAGGCATTTTTTCGGCTATCAACAATAAATTGATAAACTAGAGTGAATTCAAAAAAGAGCTGAAAGATTCATTACTGCAGAATATTCAAAACTGACAAGAGTAACACCATTAATTAAATTATTAAGCCTTGAAACACTAGAGTCACTAGAGAATAGAAGACCAAGAGTAAATTTATTAATTACACATAAACCGATTAATTCTAATTTAGAATTACATCACAGAGATAACTTAATACAGCCCTCAGATAGACATAAGGACAAAAACACCTTTCTTATTCCGTATGCAAGATCAAACACATACTAGTTTTCTTTCTTCCCGTCCGGAATACAGGCGTGCTTGGGTTGCCTGAAGAAACCAGGAACGCAAACACTTTATCATCATTTAAAACTCTAATAATAATGCGGTTGAAACACAAACCATAGATAAACGTAAGACGCAATAGTCTTCAGTATAGAAGGATCATCTGTAACAGATAAGATTAGTCCGAACGTGATGCAACCATTGTTTATTTATCAACCTACTTGCCGGGTTGTCAAAGTAAGATGCCTTATGAAATTTTCTCACTTACAAACAAAATAAGAATCAAACATCTAGTAACGAAATTTTAAAAAATGAAATTTTCTTTAAAATATGTATTTATCTTCTAAGAACCTCAAAATAAATTGTTACTACATTTTAAAATCATCTTCAGTCAGTAAATTTATTTTAGCATATGTAATTTAAAATGTGTGCCAAGCAGGGTGCTAGATAAACAAAATGGATGTATCGTTTTTGGATTATGCATCCGAAAAAATGCCTTAGAAATTGATAAGACTTACAAATTAGCGCTGCAATAGCTAAAATACAACATATATTAATGCATAATTTAATAAATTAAAAACTGAATTACCATGACAAAATTCCATTTTTCTGAAAAATAAAATAAGTGTAAAAACTGCAGGTTCACCAAAGAATCGGTGAGATTGAACTGCGCTTAATTCTGTAAGTTCATTGGACAAACACACAATGTGACTTTCTGTAGTCATGATAGTCAAATATGCCCTACAAATTAAACGTGCACAAGCTCTGCGACCCCCCCCCCCCTTACACACACACAAATTGTCTGTAGTTACAATGACCATGTCACCCACACAGGAATCACGATTATGACAGGGACATAATAATATATACTCACTCTATGAACATGGTAGAAACAAATTTTCATTTGTATGAGAATTTTAGGGCTGCCCAATAACATTATCAAACCAAGGGAAACTATCAGTACAATTCGTTGCTATTAGTGTCTCACATCAAAGGAGGGAATGGTATTTTATGACGAGAAATTTTATCGCTGTTGTGTACATGTGTGGCGCAATAACATGGCAGGTTATAGATAATATATGGAAACTTTTTAGGATAATACATAACACATCATCAGTGTGTGTGTGTGTGTGTGTGTGGAGTTCTTGAACAAGAAACTAAATATTTTTTTAAAAAATATAGTTTTCACTATTAACGCTTTAAACATTTCTCTTCCATTAAATACTTTTCATTTCATGTTCTATAGTATCGTCATCCAATTCACGTTTATTTGGCAAAAGCATTAGAACAAATGATTTGAAAGTGGAAATAAATGCACCACCCATATACATATATATCACGTGATTCTTTGCTCAATTATCTCTCCCTCGATATACACCAAAAGTACAATGCCAATATAATCATGGTTTTTATTAGTTCACCACCGTATTATACTGACAGTATAATAAAACTAGAATTACAAATACTCACTTCAATCTAAACAAATTTCTACCCTGCCCTTGACTTAAGCACCCTGGTGTAGCAAGGAATATTTGGGAATTGGGGGGGGGGGCGGAGGCTTGGTCCCTTTGGGGGGGGGCTACATACATGGCGTTATAATGTTAAACAAATTCTGATACTCCTTTGAAGGCCCCACTCAAGTGGGGGCCCGGGGGGACTTTCAAATTTGAACCCCCTCCCTTAGCTACGCCACTGCTTAAGCAGTTTTATTTTTTAAGGAACATTCTGAAGTTTAAAAAAATTTGGCCGAATTCTTTTAAGAATAATTGGTTAACTATTAAAAAGAAATGCCACATATCTATCTATACTTATAAAAAAACAGTGCACTGACTCTGACTGACTCACTCATCACTAATTCTACAACTTCCTGGGTAGAAAGCCGCATGAAATTTTTGAAAGTTGATGAGTTCACTCCCGCGACGGTGACAAGAAAAAAATTATCACTCACTAGGAGCCCCTTAGCTTTTTTCTTATATGAGCTATATAAAAATGTGTTAAACCTTTGCATACTGTACTGTGTAAATGAATTGATTTTGAATTTGGTATATAACTTGGGTTCCATGAATAAACGACAGAAGACAAAACGACAAAGTTACAAAACGACAAGTGACAAGTCTTCAACACATCTACCGTCTTTACTGCTTTATATTCAGTAATAATAATAATAATAGTAAGTATAATAATAATAATAATAATAATAATAATAATAAATAATGATAAATTCATAATTTATACAGCGCTGTATCCAAATAAGGAACCGGGCTCACAAGGCTTTACATGAAGATAATAACATACACATACTAATTCAATAAACATTCAAATCATACTAACCACATAATGACAGTACGTAACACATAAGCTACGTTAATCATAAAATGAAATTTTGTTTCATTAATTTTGAAAATACATTTTGAAAAGATGCGTTTTAAGTTCATTTTGAAGGACTTGGTAGTTGGAATACTATGGATGTTTAATGGGAGAGAATTTCATTGTTTGGCTGCACAAAAAGAGAAAAGCCTTTCGCCAAATTAATGTTTTAGTGCGTGTCTTAGGTACATAGAGAATGCCTGTGTCTGCAGAGGAGAGTAGCTGACGACTGGGTGAGTAGACCGACAGAAGTTCAGTAAGATAGGAAGGGCATGAGTCAGAAAAGAACGGCCATTTTGTAACCATTTCGGGCTTGTATAGGTAGCCGATGAAGTGAGTAAAGTAGCGGAGTATCAAAATCAAAGTTATGTGGTTTTTGGTGGGTTTTTTTTTTTTTTTTTGCCAAACTAGTCTGGCTGCTGAATTTTGAACTTTATGTAGTTTTTTAGTGCATTGTCCAGGCGCACCTCACAGAACAAAATTGCAGTAATCAATACGAGCTAGAACAAGGGCACAAACTAGTTTTTTTTTGTTGCACTAACTGTTAATGACGGATTGAGCTGATCTGACCAATGGTGGTGTAAGCACAGCGGCAGATGTGATTAATGAAGTTGTTGGTAGACATGCTGTCAGAAATAATGCAGCCAAGATTCCTAGTCCAAGCAAAGTGTAATCAAATTGTTTTCGATATTCTATGTGCCTTATGGTTGGAGAAACATGGAGTGTAGAAAACACAAGTTAAATGGTCGACTCAAAAGTCCTTAAGTGACTTTATGCTAAATAGGATCTCGGACCACCCAACAATTGGGTGGGAGGGGGAGGTTTGCTTAAATGACTAAGTCGAGCGGGACTTTAAATATTGTAAGTAATTAGGGATAAACCGGATCTCACCTCCGGCAAAACCGGAATCTGCCATTTTGAAAAATCCACTTTATGAATCCTTCCGAATTTGGCTCCAGTCGGATTTCAGAAATCTGGATCCGGTACATCCCTAAAAATTATTTTAAATGATCTTTTTGTTTTATGTTTTGAATATATATTTTAATCTGGGCTTACTAATGGTCTCTTATTCTTGATCCAAGGAAGTTTGCTTATGGCTGCATTTGACAATGTTTCTGAAATTAGTGAGGTAAATATCACTGAGCTGTGCTAGAAATGTTGGTGTCGCGTTGAATGCAGTCACAGGATTTCCATTGTTTTTGACCCATATCTTGAATATTTCGTACCTTGAAACATTCGTATCTCGAATCTCGAGGTACCATTGTGTGTGTGTGGGTGTGTATGTGTGTGTGTGTAAAATACCCAAACTAATTCGTGCAAGTATATTTTCCAACTAAAGCATACCAACATATACACCAACTAACATAACTGTTCACACTACCATCATCTGTGACATGACACCTATATCTATAGTCTGGATCAGTATCGAATCACCCTACACAGATATTGTGTTTGGCTTTCATTCAACTAATTCCATGTAAATAAATGCCTAACAGCTCAGCAATTACACGATTATGTTTAAACTAAGTAACATGCCGACCAAATGTCTTTCAGCGTTACGAACAAGACGATTGTCTATTTATTTCCTTGAGTAACTTCTGTTGAAAATGCGGAATATTAAAAGGGATCCAAATGTCAATGTTGAAGCAAGGGTAAATGGATTAATACCGGGTTAATATGACCGCGAGAAATACTTACTTTAACTATAAATTCTCTTTTTATCAAATGCCAACAGAGGCCGAGTAACAAATATTTCCAATAGTAGATGTTATAAAACCAATACACTAGTTTACAGCGTTACATACAGCGCAGTGTAATCCCTGGTGCTTTACGCCATTAACTTTTATTCTATTGTAGAGGTTCTTAACTTTTTAAAAAAAAAAACCTAAGTTTTAAATTGTTTCCTGACACTCATCTCAATTTCAGTATAAACCTCGATCCGTCACCCTCGCGATAAAAGCGATAAAACTTATCACAATTAAAAATAAACTAGATTCTGGGGGGGGGGGGTACTCGGTCCTCGTTTGAATGTTTTGTGAACAGATACTACAAACATCGGATGGATATATGGCTGGGAGAAGGGAACAGATGCTATTATGAAAATGTGTGGTTATACAGCTGGGAGAATGTAACCGGTCCAACTAACATTCGATGGTTATATGGCTGGGAGAAAAGAACAGATCCTATTATAACATTGTCTGGTTATTTGGCTGGGGGAGGGGAACAGATTTATTTATTCAAACAGGGGTGTTCGAGATGGCCTCTAGTGATTATCAAATAATAATAAATAACGATAATCCATTTCCCTATAACATGAATCAATTTGTATTTAACAAGTTTGTACATTTGAAGGGAAATTCAGAATTATATTATAATGGAATTAGCTTGAGTTTCGAGTTGTTCTTAAAATGTGTTGCCTTGTAAATATAGAGACGTGAAAGTTGTTGCTGTAATTCGATGAGGTAATAATGTATTGCAAGAAGATGACTTAGATGACTGATGACGAGGTCTGGGAGGCAAGCGTGGAGTAGGATGGAGAGTAAGATGAGAATACAGATAGTGAGACCACTAACAGATCAAGTACGGCACGGACAAAAAGATCCAGGCACATGCCTGGAATGGTGGGGGAGGAAGGTGGAGGGAAAGAAAGAAATCGTAAACGAAGTCTGCATGACTTTCACAGACATGTGGCAGGTGAATAAAAAATAAAAGGTAACCAATGACGTCAAACTAACAAACACCGAGTTGTTCCAGAACATCTTGGCTGGGAGAAAATGTTAATGAATTAACAAGAAGTTTCCATACAACCCTTACGTAATGTTTGGGGAAAAGTTGATCAGTCAAAATAAAGTATGCGTACAATAAAGCAGATGTTTCTCACTGTTAACGAGAATAATCTTGATAAAAGTGATGGCTCGGAAATATAATATACCCTATACACTACTATAAAATTATTTACCCATCTTTGCAGTTAAACATAAACTAAAATGAATCAAGTCTATGACATTTGCTGGATCACAACGTCCAGATTTATTAAAACATCTATAGAACATTTCACCAACTACTTGAGACTATTACTCATATCACGTGAGGGTGGTGACTCACGTCAGATATTTGCTATCGATTACAGCTTGCTTCTTATGTGTTGAACCCCTTACACCAACGCCCTCAATCATACATCGTACAATAGATTTTCACCATGAGATGACGACTCGCACAACTCAGGTAAACACAGCTATAATCCAAACACAGTGGGCAGACTTGTGATTGAACATATGTTATCACATGTTGCCCATTACCCAATGCAATTAACACGGATGAGAAAAGACGACAATGCAAAGGCGAATATTTTGGACAATAGGGTATTACTAAATTTAACTTTCCTTTTTTTTGTTGTTGCTAATAGGGGAAGTAACAGATGCATACATTTGTCAAGTTGGTGGATATATTGTGTTGATATTGATCTTAGAACACAACTCGATTTTAGTTCACTATAATTTCATGAGTTCATGGATATTTTGATATAAAGATAATGCTCATGGGGATCAAAATATAATCGGAAAAATTGGGGACACATTATCATTATCAATGCATATTTAAAAGTAAAAAAATAAATTATTGGCTATTATTTGCTCACCCAACGTCAACCGTTTCCTCCTCCACAAGAACATTCTCTGTTTTCTCGTTGACTTTGATAAACACATAACTGTCCATGTTGGGGAGTACAGCTGGGGAATACATCATGGCATTATGTTGAAGCTCTATGACTCATGCTAAATGTACACAATGTTACATATATATTGTACTGAAACAAAAAAGATTGCATGGTAAGTTTATATAAGCTTATATTTATCGTAACTGAGAATAAAGAGTCAAACACAGAAACACATCTTGGAAGACAATAGTCGTACACATGTAACTGTCAGAGGAGATAAAGATGCGATATATCGACAGAAACATTCGCTTATAATCGTAATTTTGGGACTCAATATTATACACATCAAGTAAAAGCTCCTATAAAGTTTGCTGAAGTTGCAAATATTTAAAAGAAAAATTAAATCACCAAATCCTCAATGTTTAAGAAAATGTTTTATGACTATTTAATCTGTTGGAGTACACCATTACTTACAGAAACACCACTGTTTAGTCAGTTAGTTCAATTAACGTCGGTTTGGAGATATGTGGGCACTGTTGCTTAAACTTATAGCTTATTTCGTGCAACAAATGTCCCACAATCATTGAGTGAATAGGTTTTATAATTCCTTGGTCCATCAGGGGTCATCGGAGAACGACAGA
>MUZC01000847.1:536005-547099 GCA_002072015.1 Radix auricularia
CCCCCCCCCCCACACACACACACATACACAACATAGGTTTCAACCACTGACGTTTTTGACACTCCAAGAGGCTAAAATAAAAAAGGTTGCGCCACTCTTGGAGCCCCCAGGAGGGTGTCATGAGAATAGTGAGGAGGGTGTCCAGCGGCGTATCGTGGGTATGTGCCGCCCGGAGCAGAACCCTAATTTGCCGCCCCCTCCCCCGAGAAGTATGTTACTGTTGACGCTATAAAGTAAAGATAATCTTATTTATAAAAAAATAGTAAGAATGTTTTACATTTTATTTATAATTTGTTAGAAATAAAAAGAAAAGCTTCATTTCTTGAATAAAATAAATTTTTCTGTTTTTCATCATGGCCCAATCTTTCATGTATCATTTATTTCAGCCATGCCATTGTCAATAGCCAAAATAGCTAGAAATTAGAACATTTTGGTGTATTCGTTATTGATGGCCAAACTTTTCTCATTCACTTAATTTTAGAAAACCTATTTTAAAACCTTGCATTACTTAAGACAGCAGCAGCTGTCAGCAATGTTCGAATTAATTAATAATATTATTTTAGGCAGGGTAACTTCGAGCATCAATATCTTAATAAACTTTAACAAATCAGCTAGTCATACATTCATTAATTCTTTTTTAATCTGGGGTGTTAAACATATTCCAATACCAATGTCATTTAAGATATTTTCAATACTCTAATTCGTTGGCAAAATTGTCAAAGTACAGAAGATTAGCTGGTGTACCAAAATCATATTTATTTTCAAGCATAGATACAGGTTCGCCTTCGCTCACCAAAAATTTACTCTCTTGTTCTTTGATTGGAAGATTCGATTAAAATAAAGCATAAAATTGTATTAAATGTCACAGCATCCTTTAAGTATCCCTTTAGTTTCTCTGTGAGCAGCATTCGCTTGGCATTTTTAACAATATACGTTTGTAAATAATTTCTGGCATCTTTGACATAACTTGGAAAATAAAAAGATTTCATTTTGATTATCAAAGTTCCTGCGTATGTTCCTGTGTTGAAATTTTAAAGAAATCCTTTATATTAACTTGTGGTGTCTGATCTATGCGTGCCGAAAAAACTTTGGATCGGTTTTTAACCCTTTTCCTCGTAAGCTAGCGAGCTGAAATTTTGCAGGCAGACTCATGCCGATGATAAAAATGATGTATCAAAATTTCAGATCAATAGAATGGACAGTAATTGAATGATTGAATTTTAAATTATTTTATTTATCTCTATGTATCATGGTAATTATTTAGATAGAGTTAGAGTGTTGTGGTGTGTATTATGCTCAACAACTTTTCATGTCGCGCAATATTCACGATCGGTGCGCATTATATTAATTAAACATGTTTTACGAGGCATAACTAGAATTTTGTATTTTCGGATTGTTTTGCCCTGCGTATTATAATGAACATCCTTATAGTGTTGTCTCGTATATAAAGGATTTATAGTAAATGTATTTTTATAAGGTTGTTTTTTTTAAAAATTATTCAATCCTTTATATTTTATATTAACTTGTGGTGTCTGAGCCTTGAGTGCCGAAAAACTTTGGATTGATTTTTTAACCCATTTCCTCGTAAGCTAGCGAGCTGAAATTTTGCAGGCAGACTCATGCCAATGATAAAAATGATGTATCAAAATTTCAGATCGATCGAATGTACTGTAATTGAATTATTGAATTTTAAAATTATTTTTTTTTAATCGCTATGTATCACGTTAATTTTTGAGATAGTGTCGTGGTGCGTATTATGTTCAACAACCTTTTCTGTCGTGAAATAAGGTGCGCTTTATGTTGACAATACTTTTAAAAAACATATTCACTATCGGTGCGCATTATATTAAACACGTTTTACGAGAGATAACTAGAATTTTGCATTTTCTGATTTTATTATAATGAACACCCTTCTAGCTATTATCTAATTATTCTTATATAAAGGATTTATAGTCGAAAACTTGTTTTTTAAAGTTTAAAAAAAAAATTCCTGTCTCAGTCAGTTCTTCTATAGCTTACACAATAACCTCCAAATGGCTCCATGGTATAGAGTAAATTACCACTAGAGAAACGCTATGTCGTACGAAACACTATTTCATTAAGCGTTCTCTGTATGTTAAGTTGCTTGTATAACACAAAAACGAACATGCATAAGTCGAAATAGTCCATTTTTCAATATCATTTCATCGTTTCGTTTTCCGGGAAATATTATTTTGTGAGTAAATTTGTGTCAACATCTTGACACTTGCGCCTTTTATGCTGTCAACTTCCCTAGGAAGAACAATGGTGATATCCGGGTTAAGACTACTTTTCCTGTTTGATTTGGAAAACTCTCTTTTTGGGATTGCATAATCACTTACTAATAGGTCAGTAACCACTCTGTTAAACTTTGCAATGTTTTTTAATGGTAATGTTCTTTTTAAAGTGGTGTTTACGACGAAGTAAGCTTAAAGTTAGTTTTTACTTCGTACGAAACGCTTTTATTTCTGCAGAAAAAAAATTAGATATGGGACTAATTCTTGGCCTCTAGAGTTATTTGAAAATAGTAATGTTTGTTTTGAGGGCATGTTAACGTTGAAGTATATTTGTTTTATTGTAGAATATTACTTCAGGGCAAACACTTTTTCATATAGGAAAATTAAGGTAAATATCTAAGTCTAGTCTATATCTAGACTCCTAAGTTTTTATTAGGATGAAAATTAAATAGAATATAATTATATTTCAGATTTAAAGCAATGTCTAGCCTAAGAACAAAACAGAGCCCAGATGTAATCAATGCGGCATTGGCTAGTATTAGGGAAAAGCGGCTCTCTATTAGAAAGGCTTCTAAGGACTTTGGCATTCCACTTGCTACTCTTTACCACAAATTGACAGGCAAGCGGCCTGTCATAGCCTATGCAAAGACCCTACTCACGCCTAAAGAGGAGGTCAAATTAGCAAAGAGGAAGAAGAGAAATTTATTAAGTTTCAAGTCTTAGCTGTGGGGCTAATAGAAACGTGCAGTGTAGCAGTAGAAGAACCCCTAAACTGTACAGTCAAAGCTAACTTGACAGTAGATGACATTTTAAAGCTGCCAGCTTTTGTTACAAGGAATAAAAACAAGAAGAAAACAGTAAATGCTCCAACCAAGACGAAACAGAGAAGAAGAGAAGATAAAAAAGGAAAATAGTGGAGTCCAAGAAAGTAAAGAAGTATCCAGTAATAGATCTATCTGAACGCACAGTTAATTAAAAAAGTAGAACTTGACATCGTTGTAGACAATATTTTTAATATAGAAGAGGATCACTTGTTGGCAGGAATGTGTCAAGGGTGCAAAAAAGGGGGAGGGGCAGAGGTCTGGGTCCAATGTGATGTGTGTGATGGCTGGTGGCATGCACAGTGCACGAAAAATTGTGCATCCTTAAAACAGGACACTTTTGTTTGCACTGTTTGCTGCCCTGACCAGTGACTGTAGATTATGTTATATTTTATGTTATGTTATTTTATTTCTAAACGTATTTTATCTACCTAAAGTTTATTTTGTAAAAAAAAAGCTTATACTGATATTGTCAGTCTACTATATTGTTCTTTGGTTCTGTGTGCCTTTATTTAAATGTACATATCATACAGAACTAAGCTATTTGGGCTCTAATTTCTTTAATAAAAGTTTTTGCATTATTATTGATATCTCTGTCAGGGGTATGAGAATCACTGTTTGTGAAAGTTGTATTTTGCCCGGTCACAAGCTCATGTTGTGATGTTTGTGAACGAGATTCACGTGGGGCGCGTGGAGCAGTCCATGCAACAATGCAAGGTCTGTCCAGGCCCACGGGTATAAACTCGTGTGTGTCTCGGCTGTAGGAGAGGTACGGACACAAGTCACCGGGTGACGGTGAACACGAGGAGTACCCGAGCTTTAGGGTTGCCGTGTTGGCCGGCTGGACTGTACGGCGGGCCTATGTTGTAACTAAGAGACATGGAGATTTGGTAGCGGGAGAGTTGTACATAGGTGACATGTGGGGACTCATGTAAATAAAGATTGCTGTAAAAAGGGACTTGAGTTCAATTACTGTACAACAGTTGTTGGTGTGTGAGCCTTGGACCAGAACCCTAGACAACGAAACCTGACAATCTCCAGTGTTATTTGTTAGACTCCCTTAATTAAAAAATGATTATTTGGTGATTTTGGTTATGTGTTTCCTATGAGGTCAAAGTGTTTCCTTTGAAAAAAAATACGCAAAAAAGTGTTTCTCAGGCGGTAGCTTGCTGGGTCAGCTAATATTGCTTTTACACTCTAACCTCGCGTAGTATTACAAAAATGCTTTCACATTATAGTAGTCTAATGGTCATACTACTTGTAGGTGCTTTCATTTTTACTCCATGTCGAGCGGTTTAGAAACTAAGCCTTGAAAGCAAGAAGTCGTGCTAATTTTAGCGTAAAGCGTTTGCAAAGTGGTAATTTACTCTACGCACTATTTTGTAGCCTAGTGTTTGTTTAATGCCTTGATTGTAGAAGAAATTTGATATTCCAAACGGCGAATGGACATGGAAAAGAATGCGCACCAACCCTTAGAGTACTAAAATAGTTCGAGAGTTCGTTTCAGTTGGTGTATCATGTAAACAAATTGAGTTTTATTAACTGTTTGAGGCGATTAGACAGTGAGATTTGATGGGCTTATGTTTCAAAATGATAGGGTATAGTAAGTTTTGCTCTTACAACAGAAGCAGATGTTCAATTTTAAGAATAAACTAAGTTGCTACCATATCAGTGCCACTTTCTCTTACGACTTAAGCCTCTGATTTTTCAGTACGGTAGCATAAATATAAAAAAAAAATATATCTAATAAGAAGTTTGTCGATTTGGCAGTTGAAACGATCAGTTGCTTTAGGATTTCTTTTATTAATTTCTTATTTGGCTTTTCTTTTATTTTGATATAAAGCTTGGATGTCTTATAAAATTTACGTTGTTACAAAATAATTAACGACTAGGATTTTGCCGCCCCTGGCAAAGTGCCGCCCGGGGCATTCACCCCCTTGCCCCACCTCTCGCTACGCCCCTGAGGGTGTCATGAAAACTGGGAGGAGGGTGGCAAGTATTGGGTTACAGCAGCTTCCGCGCGGTGACATTGAGAAAATTGCACCTCATTATTTAATGTTCACATTTAATCCTAGCGGTCGTGGTGTAAAAGGTAACAGTAGTAACACACTTCAGTAACTACTGTTAGCGTTCTGTGACAGATGAAGTTAAATGACCTACTTAGGAAACGAGTTATGGTAATTTTTATAACCATTTTTATTTTTAAAATTTCATTTTATTATGCTTTTTTTTTTGTCGTTTTCGCTAAATTTATAATATTGGCAATTGCGTGTTAGGATTTAATACTTAAACTGTGCTAAATGAAAATCTAAATTTTGAAAATGTAACGGGAATGGATTTTTTTAGGACACCTGTAGGATTTCGCAACAATTTACACAAGGCAAAATTTACTGTTACATACTAATAACTATTAAGTGTTTTAGTTTTATTGATGTCTAATTTCACTAGCAATATGGAGTGTTTCAGTATTTTTTTTAAAGGAAACGTATGTCAATAATGCATACAACAGACTGCGGGTATTTTAAAAAAAGTATTGGAGATATCAAATATGATAAAGAAGAACTTCAGGATGTTTGCTACATAATTTGTGTGCGAACATTTTACCGAGCGCCCCCCCCCCCTCGAAAAAAATTAAAAAATTAATTAATTAAAATAAATAAAAAGAAAGAAAGAAATAAAAAAGAAAAAAATACAAAATTGTGCTATTTGCTTGACACCCGTGCCAAATCTCAAGCACAACTCAAAGTTATTCAGCTGGGGTCAGTTGCGGGTCAAGAATGTTGACACCCCTTCAATAAAATAAATAAGTCGGAAAATAACGCACTTTTACTTCTATAAACAAAATTAGCGCCTTATGTAACAGACCTTCTCTCATTCGAGTGCCTACGTTCTAACTCTAAGTGGGTGACCATTTCATTGCTGTGACACAATAGCATAATTTTAAATTCCAAACCAAACTGACCATTAACCAATGAGTTTTAAGTGTAACGCCATACACTGGACAACACGGCATACGTGACTGACCCCTGCTCAACACCGAACTATTTCTCACAAATCTTGACCTTCCTGCGCATTGGTCATCGCGAACCCAGAGGCTAACCGGAAACACAATAAAGGTTGACCGCCTTTTCATGGTCAGAGACTAGACGTAGTCGTGTCACCAGCACGGCCGATACACGAGTGACCTTGTGCGGAGATCACGTGATAGTACTAAACGACGCATGTGTTCACTGAACCGTAACTTGTGTCAGTCTCCACCCCAGGTGGGGGAGTGAACGTGACGATCGACACAAGAAACACACCAGTAGTCACTACTACGTCTTGGCGTTCACTTACAGAGAATTGGAACCCAGAGTCATCCCCCCATGAAGAAGAACATTCCACATTATGTGCTCTTAAAAAAAAACATAATATGTTTTAATAGTCTACAACATAGCAATACAGATTACACCCGAACAATATAATTTTAGGAGAATAACTGAGTTATTGTTTTGAGATGCAATAACTGAGAGAATCGAAATGAAATGTTAAAGGTCAACAGATCTTAGAGCTAGAGAGCAGGAGAAAAACATTTTGGGACAAAGACAAAACTAGTGAATTAGACTATCTCAGCATCCAATAGGGTTGTTCATAATAAGGCGTAAATCTATTAATAGAAATATTATATCTAAATTTATCTTTTGTAAGGACAAA
This sequence comes from Radix auricularia, assembly GCA_002072015.1. Taxonomy (NCBI): domain Eukaryota; kingdom Metazoa; phylum Mollusca; class Gastropoda; family Lymnaeidae; genus Radix; species Radix auricularia. The sequence goes on from MUZC01000847.1 coordinate 542,775, forward strand.
TTCATTAAAAAATTCATAAAAGATACGAGTCAATACGTGAATGTAGGTATAATGAGAATGATTGATCTTATCAGCTAATTGTTAATTCTTCGTTAATTTAAGACAGCTTATTGGACTTGCAAAATAAAAAACAATTTCGTAATTTTACTAAGCTAACAATTTTGAGAACATAGTGATTTGACTGTATTTATGCCTCAAAACATTGTTTCCCTAAAATGTAATCTAAAAATAGAACATTACGCAATGAGCTATGACGTTTTCCTGTTATAGAAATGAACATCCCTATACAAAATGCCATCTATGATTTTAATTCATTTTCCTCACAAAACGTATGTAAGTGTTCCGTGGGGAAAAAAACAACCAATAACTAAAAGAAGTGTGATTAGGAAAGTTTGATTAGAGACAACATATTCGGGAGTCCTTCAATTCCACACTCTAATGATCTCTAAAAGAGTTCATGGGCTATTAAACAACAAAAACAAGAAGTCTCTCAATACATTTTATGGTCCATGTCATTCAGAACTGATCCCTTAATTCTATACGGAATCATGTACACAGCCTGTTGACGCTCAACTTCTAACAACTTAGTAGTAGATTAGTTGTAGCACCAGTCATGAAAAGATTGTAATAACCGTGGCGGCCACACATGATCAGATCCTAAGAACTGTGTAACAATGGGGCATTGAAGACGTTCTTCATTTATTGGAATCTAACAGCAGATGGGAACAAATAATTGAATTTATTTCAAATTTTATTATGAACTCAATAAATAAATTCAAACCCGAATTTCCTGTGTTGTATGTCACGATACATTGACTTTTGTGCCGACACATTGACTTTTGTGCCGACACATTGACTTTTGTACCGACACTTTGACTTTTGTGCCGACACATTGACTTTTGTACCCACACATTGAATTTTGTATCGGCACATTGACTTTTGTGACTTAAGTTTCAAGACACACTGAAGTATCGGGGTTATTCACTGTTCAAATTTGAATGATTACTTCATCATAAGAGATGCCTTCTTTAATCCATTTACATTTAGTAGCAGGTTTTGAATAATTCTCATAGTAATTTATTAACATATAGCGCGCTGTTAGATTTTCTAATTTAAGAAATAACAATCCCTATAGAATTTTAAAAAAAAATGTTTTCAGCTATGTAACTACTAGGGGTCTTCAGCCATTTTACAAATTCGGCAAAGGTCGAATTTCACTTTATAAATCCGCCAAGTCCTGCTATGTCCGGATTTCAAAATTTTGAATTCGATACACCTCTATAAATACTGTACATGCCCAAATAATTTAGACTCTAAAAATCAACACAGAGAGTCAGACTGCAACATTGAAGTAATGAAAAAGACAAAAATTCAAAAGATGGCTGTACAAATAAAAATGTCACCTGCGACAAATAACAGAGTTTATGCAAAACAGCCGAGAGTCGTCTGAAAATTTAACTGTGTGAGTACAAAGAGACATCATATAGTCGTCATTAAAAAATAATGAACTGATCTTACAGTACAGGATATAATATTTTTTAAAAAAAGACCCCCAAAAAACGTTAAAATATTGTATACTAGTATATCACCCGTTAAAAAGGACGGAAGTTTTCCAAATAAATTTAATCTGAAATCTATTAATTAAAAAAAAATATATATTAGAATTTTTAAAAATATCTACAGAACTTCCCTTTATTTTATTTATTTTTGTGTTATTCATTTATTTCCATATCGAAAAAGAGTTATTTTGTTGCAGTTATTTGGAGCGCTGCTTTCTAAAATTAGTAGCGTGGTGAACGAACATACATATAGGCAAATTATGTAGTCTATATTGATTAGATTCCTTTCATCTAAAATTTAAGAAGTATGAATTTAAATATTATAAAATCAGCAATCTCTTAAAAAACAATTCCCCTGGGTGCCTCTGGGTTGGTGTGGATGGCTGACTTTTTGTTGGTCACATTGCGTAGGTCTGGTTAAGTGAATGCTCAATATTTTTTTTATTGATATTCAAACCAAATATTGATGTATTAAACTTAATGAATAAATAATAATAATAATACTAGGGAAAAGTATGTAAGTATCAAGAAATATAAATAACTTGGAAAAAAAGAATATTATAATTATTTTCTTAAATTTTAATAGATCAAATTAATTTTAATAGATTAATTTTTTAAACGATTAATCAATTATTAATTTACACAGCCCAAATATATATACATCAATGTTCCCTTTAAGCTGCGCGGCTACGCACTTATTTTATAGACATCACGCAGCAGTTTAGAATGACCGCGCAGCAGATCTTGTTAAAAAAATATTGCACAAAAATGGATGCTGTGAAATTTTGCACAAGGGTAAATAAGTTTTATATTTGATTGCTAAGGTTTTAACTTGACTGATTACAACTCACAATTAACTAGGGCCAATGTCCAAGAACCAGACGTGAACTGATAAAAACATTAGGAATGGTCAACTTATCATAAAAAATAGCAAGCTAAGACCCCATATATCTGTCAGTTATATGGATATGACTGCCAACATAGTCACAAACAAGGTGCTGTCTACGTGACAACGCTGTCTACAATCCAGCCCACGGACAAAATCAACAGCCAATGTAGGTCGAATTCCACGTCTGCCCTTCAATGGAAGGCCGGAGATTATCTGATGTTTTCCTGTAAGAGTCGTCTTGCTTTTTCACCCATATTGTCTAGTTGCCCAGCTTGTGGAATAAACAACTTTAAGTGAATACAACTTCTTCCTGAACTAATTTTGATACTGCGTTTTCATGGCGTTATATTTAATGTAAGGGTTTTAAAATAACAAACTTACTTAAGGAAACAACAATCCCTTTAACCCATGGTCGGTACAACGGGGTTAAAAGGGACAGGCGGGGTGGGGGTGGGTACAGTAGGTAATTAGGACCGAAAGAGAAATATAGACAGAAGAAGTAAAGCAAGCTTGTTATTATGGCTGCAAATTTGATCTGACCAGTGTAACAGAAAATTATTCAATATGATATTGATAATGACGTTAGCGGCTAGTTTTCAATCACAGCAAGTCAGGAGGTTTGACTTTTGCTATAATATCTAAATCTGTTTCATGGTTTATACTATTTATTATCATTTTTAAAATGCTTCTAATTTAAAAAAAAAAATCTATGCATACCTAGATTCGATAAAAGATATTGAAATTTAATATATTAAATATTGTTTTTTTTTCTTCTTCTATGTTTCAAATTGAAGGGTGACGTTATAAATAAACAAATTTTGAGGCCAAAGGCGGAAAAGTTCCTCGGGCTTTACCTAAAACGTAATAACAACATAAAATTAAATCACCGTTCCAATATAAGAAAGAAAGACACTTGTTTGTATTACTGCATTACTAAAGACGGCAACACCTTTGCGTCTGTATATAGGCTCAAAATAACTCAAGTCCATAAACATAATGCAATAACATCTATGCACCGTAAAATACCATCTTAAAAAGACTTACAATTGAACCCACATTTTTTATTTAAAAAAAAAAACAACAAACAAATGAATTCATTAGTATTTGTGTTTTAATCTTTACTGACTGATCATTTCCAGCCAACAACCACTCAAATCAAGTTCTAGTTTTTAAAACTGACTCGTGGGATCCCATAAACAATATTAAGTAGCTTTCAATTTTCTTAAATTATAATTTCATTAATGAATAATGAATATTGTGAAAATTGTGAAAAGACTCAACTATCAATTACCCCTTGCAGTAAATAACTTCAAGGGTAAGGGAGACAACGATTGGATAAGTTATGCCAAGGGAAACAACTCCGACCGAGAAAGTAGGGCCAAGTTTCCTTTTACTTTTACCCTGGTGCGAAATGAGAGCATCAACAGGTAGTTTACCCAAGAGTTACCTGTTGCTGAAGGGCAAGGCCCGAGGATTCGTGTGGTGTTGTTGCCAGTAATGATGAAATATGCCTTAATGACGATCACAGGCACTCAAAAAGTTATAGTTTCTACTTTAGGTCTATTACCATTTGAACGACTAGCCCTATCAACAAGAATTTAAATATTAACATGTTAAAACACGTGTACCTTCACAGGTAACGTAATGATGAAAGGGCATTTTAAAAAGATATCCAACAACCCATAGAAATTAATTCAACCCCCAAAATCACATCACTAAAAATATTTTTTTAAAGAAAAGAAAAACAATTATAAATATTCTTTTTTAAAAATAAACAAAGGGAATTTAAATAATTATTACTGGTGCTCCCAGCACTGATGTCATTTCATTTAACTTTTTAAAGGTGAGGTAATTGGGGGGGGGGGGGAAGGAGGCCC
>MUZC01000847.1:547548-563537 GCA_002072015.1 Radix auricularia
AAAAAAAAAAAAAAAAAAAAAAAAAAAATCTCTCTAAAACTTCAAAATGCAAGTGAAGTCCCCCCTCTCCTGCCACACACACACACGGGAAAACCCACACACCCACATTTACCAAAGAGCCAGCTGATAGAAAGGTTATTTTGGACAACATATTGAGTTAACAGAAGTAGGTCCTCCAATGCGTTACAGTTTGACGCTAGTAAACACGTTGACCATGACCGCTGCTGGAACAGAGCGTTAAGTTAAAAACTGGATGCCTAGTTTTCTAACCTCTATCTACCGGGCCTTTTTTACCTGTCACTTTGTCCTTACCTAATATGGCGGGGTTTATACTAATTGTTATTTTAAAAAAAAAACAAACAAATTTTGATTTCATTGTTGAGTTTCCTATTACGGTAGTTACATTTGGTAGAAATTCTCTAGAGTCTTTATGAGAGATACAAACGTACATTTAAAAAAATCTCCTAAGAATAAAAATGATTTAATCAAAGGCCATGAAATAATGTGTAGTAATAAATATTTTTTTAATTACTGATAAATGGGAGAATAAAGTCAATTGAGTTTTCGGCATGCTCAGTCTTTTGAATTTTAGGCCCGGGGAGGGAAGTATAAACAAATCTATTTTCATAGTTTTGACAACGAGCCGCAATTACCATTGTTTACAGTCTAATTAGTCGTCATAAACATGATATTGTGTTTCTAGCAGAGGTGAAAGGGGCATTTGTAAATACATATTTGTATTACTACGTATAGTAATAATCATTTAATGAGACAATTGATCGATTTAAAAGTAAGAATTGGTCCTTGAGTAACAAGCAAATATTGAAATTGTTAAAATTTTCATTTTAAAAATAATCATCAATTTAAAACAATGGAGTTTTTAAGGAAAACAACCACAACAATTGATACGTAATTTAATACACAGATATATGGAAAAAAATTAGAATCTGCATCAACATTGAGAAAAATTAATTATAATTTAGAAATACAACACAAAGATAACTTTATACAACCATCAGGTAGACATAAAGATAAAAACACCTTTCTTATTCCATATGCAAGAACAAACACATACAAGTTTTCTTTCTTTCCGTCCGGTATTCGGGCGCGGAATGGGTTGCCTGAAGAAACCAGGAAAGCCAACACTTTAGCATCATTTAAAACTCTAGTAAGAATACAGGACTAAACACAAACCATAGAAATACGTAGGACGCAATAATCTTCTGTACAGAAGGAGCGTCTGTAACATATAAGATAAGATAAGATACAAACCATAACCGTCTTGTATTTAGCTTTCACGTTTTCTACAAATAAAATTTAATTTTACGCATTCAACTTGGTTTATTAAATTATTATTGACTGTAATTTTTATTGTTTACTTTACCACAGTCTATACTCTTCATGCAAAGTGCAATGATATTATAATTATGGCTAGAAGAAGGGTCTATTAATATATTAAAATTTAAAACAATAAATTCATTATATATTACTTGTAAATTTGGTTTCTCTTGTTAATATTTTACTTATTTACTTTGTAACTGTTAGTCGCTGCTAATTTTAGTTAATCTATTTACTTTAATTTGAATTTATTTTATTTGATATTTGAACAGTTACAATTTTAAATATGGCGGCGTGGCGCTAGTCGCTAAAAGTTAACACGAAATTGTTGTAGAAATTTAGTTTATTAATTTTATATCGTTATAATTTCAAATTATTAATTTCTATAATTTCATTACAATTGTTATATTTGTAACAATTTGTAAGTATTCTTATCTTGATATTTATCAAATTCCAAAATTGTATTTTTAAAGTTTTTTAAAAATTATTATTATTATTTTATTATTATTATTTTTACATAATTAGCATTTGGCCCATTTGCATGGGTAATTACTAAGGCGATAAGTTCCGAAAACCCCGATATACGGTCGGGCCGCATGTCCGGAGTGGTTACCGGTTGGTCACTAATTAGGAGACATCAGCTTTCACGTGCATTTTGTACGAAAAGAGCAAAATCATTCACCGATACCATTATGTCCTTGAAATTGTCTTCTTAAGTTAAAAAAGAGATATTGGAGGCAGACCGTTCAAGATGGACTAACAATAACAGGATGTAGCGGCTCTCCTTTGTCTCAGTCTATCAACAAGTTAGGTCATGGACCCGGGGTTTCAAGTAACGAGGATTACGTCCAGATATACGCCAAATAAGCATAAATTTCCAGGGCAAAGAACAAAGTCGTTTTAACATGTTGCTATCTTAAATAAAATTCTAAGGGCCGTGGTACTATGGGGTATGCTATTTTTAAATATCCATGTTGTACACCCAGTCACTGGTGGAATACATTCAGGAGTTTCATTAATTAATCTGAATATTATTTCGGCTTTCATATTTTACGTGCTGATCGCATTTGTCTTGTCTTGTCTATTCAGACGCTCCTTCTATAGTCTATACAGAAGGTTATTGCATCCATAGACCACTCCGGTCTGTTGGCAAGTGATGTAGCGTTCACAGACCACGGCTACGAGGGTTCAACGCATTACCCAGCCGCCTTTATTTCCCTAACTAGTGTTAGGTACCCGATCGGAGCTGGGTGGACTCAGGGACGCCCAAGGCCCCGGGAACAAATCCTTGCCTTCACATAGATTCGAACCTGTGACCATCGGTACACCAGCCGAGCGTGCCTGCCACTAGATATCTTGTGTTCAAGTATTATGTCCACGGATAACGGCAGTCCAATCTAAAACATTTTACTACCAACCAAAGGACATCCAGAAGTTGGTTTATAAGACGTCCTGAGAGGGTTTATTCTAAATTCTACATCAAGTTGGTCAAATATATTTTTTAAAAATAATAATAATAAAAAACCATTCAATGTAATCCTGTTAGCTACTTTGCCAGGTTTCAAATTGAATTCATTCATATAAATCAACAAAGTTAAGGTCATAGGTACACCTCACGATTACGACCCTTCCCTCAACAGAATCTATCAAAGCTAAGGAATGATGACACGTTTAATACATACATAACAGACCCAACCGCCACCTAACTTAACTTAATGTTCTGTGCTCCGCCTCTATTCATCAGCTCATACGGTTTTTATTTTTTTTGTAAGGTCAAGGTAACGAGACGCTAAGCTTGCGAAGCATAGGAACTGAGTGCAGTATCGGCTTGCAAGCTATTGCGACTGCGTGGTACATTCGTGAAAAAACATTCAAACAAAACCAGGCCACAGAGTGTCCCGTGTGTGGGGCTAAGACTTATATCCAACAACTGGGGAAAGGAACGGGTTTTACCAGACGTTGTAATCAGCATAGCATGATAGTGCTATTTTTAGGTCTGATAATTTTCTTTTAATTTTTTTGTTTTTTTTTGTTTTACATATTTAAAGGGAAGTAAGTTAAATAATAGTTATCCTCTTAAACTAAGATCAATTTTCTATGATGTTCATTGTAAAATATCCAAATCCATGCAACAAATATAACAGAATATGTAATGAACCTTACGAAAAATATTTATATTCATAAATCATTGATTGCGAATTTCATGTAAGATCAATAAAACTAAACATTCTTCAATATAATATATTTTTGCATGACCTAAAATTGGTATATATTAATTATAGCATAATATGTACGTTTGGAGAGCTCTACAACGTCAATGTTTACTTTGCTACCGACTTACATCACATTTAATTTAAAATATTTGATTGATGCAACTTTCGCCAAGTTGTATTTTTAGTGTGTCACTCATCAGATTTAAAAGTAAGCCTTAGCCTTTTACTATTAGTGTATTTAGAAAGATTTTACTTAAAAGTAGGGCTGTTATCGATTAATTTAAAATTAATTGTTACCTTTTGAAAAATTACCGAATAATTAATCGATAATTTTTATTAAATCTAAAATTAAGATGTATGACGTCATTTCAAGGGAAGTAACAAAAACATGCATTTCACTTTTTTAAAATTTAGTTATAAGTAGTTCAATATATGTGTAATGTCAATGAATTTAAATTTTGTTATTGTTAATTAAGTAAAAACAATGTTAAATTGTTGATATCATTTTCCATACTGTAAAAAAGCAACTATTTTTAATTATTAATAATAGATTATTTATTGATAAATCGATAATAGCATTGAAAAGATTTTCCATAATTTTAATGGCTATTTTACAGATTAATAGAGAAATTAATCGATAATTTCCGCAGCCCTACTTAAAAGGCTTTCCACCTACAGTCATGTCAGCTAAGTATTAGGAGATGCCTTTCTTGTTGGATTCTTCATCATAAAACTGTAGCTAAGTTTCTATTTTATTATTTCACCTTAATAGTTTTTGTCTGTTTGCTGACGAAGGCTTTTTGCCAACACATTCCTTGTTTTGTGGCATCCTATCAGGCTTACATATACCCTGTTTATATAAAATATATTTAAAAGCAGACATGAAGGATAAGTTACACACAGTAAGTCAGTAAGGATGAGATACAGACATTCAGCGTAAGTTACAAACAGTAAGGATGAGTTACAGACATTTTGAATAATATTTCAAGGCACAAGGTTTTTGGAGCGATTATCACACATTGTCATGATCTTATAAATCTTTGTCCTAAAGACAATGGAAACTGTTTTTATAAATTTCATATCAATTAAAGGATATTTTATATGACTGACGGACACTGAAAGATACGTGTCTGGAAGGTGAAGTCTACTTCAGAAGACGAGAAGTAGAAGTGGGGTTTTAGATGAGCAGAAGATCGTGCTAGTTAAGCAGCTGTATGGGTCTAAGTGTTAAGTCTTTCAGCATATCTCTCCTGGCAAGGGACAAAAATGGCCAAACAAGTTTTTTAATGCGTCAACTGGTGAGGTGAGATCAGCAAACAAAGGAGCATGGCCAACAGAAAGAAATGTGTCTTGGCTTTTTTGTGCCTAATAATTCAAGTCAAGCATAGACCCTTGACAGTAGGCTTATGACTCATGTTTGAAAAACAAATAACAGGTAAATAAATTCTTCTGACTTTGTCACTGACTGTCAAGTTGAGGTGAGCTCAGTGAAGTTTAGAACAATACACCTCCACCCACTCTAATCACACTGAGTCCACACAAGTTTATCTCAGACCCACTACATAAATTGATGTAAAAACAATTCATTTATCTAGAAAGTAACGGAAATGTCCTAATTAAATATTGTACTTTTCTGTCTTGATAGACAAGTTTTCATTCCCAGATGTGTATGTGTGTGTGTGATTTGGAGGTAGGGGGGGAGAATTATGTATCTCAACACTTTTTTTTAAAACAACATTTATGGTCTTTTTTTGGTGAACTGTATTTCAAACATAATTATTTAAAACGTTGTCAAGAGAGATGGTTAATTATCATTTGCCCTTGTAGAAAATGATTTAATTCCACGATACCATTTGTAGGAGAGATGAGTTTCAAGTAGACTTTCAAGATTGTCACTTTATGTGAGTGTTGCAATCATTTTAACATTTATAATTAGTTTATTCACAAGTTATCTGTTGATGGAGTTTTTAGTTACTTATATTTTAGAGATAGTTAATTTATAATTTAGAAATGAGAGCATAAGTAATTTTATTTTTGTTAATAGAGCTAGCTTTGCTATTTTATTTCTTTATATACTGCATTTCAGGTTTTTGTTACACTTTGTCATCAAATACGCCTTATGGCAAAAGCAGATTAAACAGTTTAAAAACAGAAACTTACAAAAATAAAGTAAACATCAAATTACTTTTTTAAAACTTATAATATTTTTATTGTTTTGCACCAAAACCAAATTTAGATTCAAACATAAATCTGATAATATTTTTTTAAAATTTTTTTTAAAGTTATTGTTCTTTCAAAGGTAGTCCAAACAGATATTTATATCAATAAGGATTTGTAATTAATTATATCAAAAATCCTTGGAGGATTATTAAGTAATTTATTAGAGTGTTTTTATATATTTAGAAAAATCTATTTTATTTCGCCAAAGAAATTATGTGAAAGATTATTATACTATACTTGTGTGGGTCACATAGGTTTATATGTTACTCTGTAAGTTTTGGGCATTGCATAGCCCATTTTAAATGTAAATATAAAATACATTTTGTTAACATATACCACAAAAAAAGTTTACAAAACAATTGGAAAACTGGCAAGCTAAACCACAAATCCATACTAAATTTTACAGATATGTAGTTGGTTGTACAAATAGTTAAAGACAGTGGTCCCCAACCTTTTTAACGTCGTAGCCCAGTAAAAGTTTGAATTTTGCCGCGGCCCACTAACTGGAGGGGGTGAGAGTTGAGGGGGGGGGGGGNGGGGGGGGATGGGCTCAGCTGCACTGGTTGTTATTTCAGGTATTTTAGATTGTTTTGATTTTATAGTTTTAATTTAATTGTACTTAAACATACTTTAAAAATAAAACACAGTCACAAAAAATGAATTCAAAATTATTCAATATTTTAATTTACTATGAGAACCCTGAGTTTGCTTCTCTGCAATGAGACAGTGCCATCGACGGGTAATGGGAGAAAATGACACCTGAAGTGTGCTGCTTATGTCCATTTTATTCAGCTGTTTTGTCTTTTGTTACTGTCACTGCAGAAAACCCCGCTTCACACAGACAGGATGTCGGAAATGGCATTAGGGATTTAATTGCTTTGGTGGCAATCTCAGGATATTCCACAATGACTTTAATCCAGAAGACTGGAAGAGTTGTTTTCTCTAACGTAGTTTCAAGGCCACCATCATTTGCAATCTCGAGCAGTTGAACTTCTTCTTGCACTGTCATGCTAGATTCGCCTGGTTTCTTGACCAATGGGTCACCGATCCATTCCCAGTTCTTTGGTCTTTTGTGGTTGGGAAGTAACGCTCAAACTTTTTTAAAAGCAAAGACAGGTGACAAAAGTGTTCCTGCTCAGTCTTGCCTAGAATCCCCACAACTCCAGTTTGGCTCTAAATGCAACTACTTTGTGAGCCAACTTAAAAACATCTGTCATTTTCCCTGCAGGGACAGATTGAGTTCATTGAGCTGGCTGGATATGTCACACTGGTAAGCAAGTTTTGCGACCCCCACCTTGTCACTGCAATGTGCTGCCAACGGTGACTTCTTCTCTGAGAGAAATCTTTGAAATGGCTCTCAAAATTCAAATACTCTGTTTAGTGATTTTCCTCTGAACAATTATCTTATTTCTGTGTCCTTCATGTTCAACCAATGAAATTTTTTGCACAAAAACGAAATAGGGAAAAAAAACGAAATAGAAGTAGATCTGTTTGCCAACATGTGCGACCCATCAAAATCGTGCACGTCAAAAGAGCAATGACATATAAGTGCCGTGATAAGAGCGCCGACACAGAGCCCAAAGATTGATAGTAGGCTGTTGTCCAATCTGCGCTAATGTGTGTCATTGATGTTATTTGGGCGTGGTGCCGACAAAGGTAACAAGCTTTTTCATCTCGTGTATAGAAAGACGTACAATCCCTAGAGAAATACTCCACAGTAAAAGTAAAACATTCAATGTTTCTTTGCTCAAGGACCACCAGGCACATTTCTGTGGACCACTATTAGTGGTCCGTGGACCACAGGTTGGGGATCACTGAGTTAAGAGATGGGAAGTAACTGTTTTATAAACAAAAATTGATCAAACAAGTAACTTTTTCAATCTATTTTCATCTAATTTAAGCTAGAGCTCACTACCTGTTTCTTGTACATTCATTGAAGCCACATTAGGAGGCATGTGATCAAGGGCTGTGGTTTTAAGATGAGCCATCACACTGTTGTGATACCTAATTAAAAAGATGAGTAAATAATTATTTAACACTTCAATGAAATGAATGACTGAAGAAGCAGGATATATAGAAGGGAGGTAAAAGAAAAATAGCTTATAGCTTTTTCGAATACAACAGTATACAGTTTTCCCCCTTTAAATAATAAAGGACCATGATGCACAAGGTAGGCAAATGATATAATTCCTTGGGAAAAAAATGACTAAATGAAATTTTTTGCAGGCTAAAATTCTACAAATTCTAAAATTTATTAATCAAATTCTGCAAGTTGAAATAACATAACATTTAAAAGAAGCATAAAAAATGTTTTCTCTGTATTTTAAACAAAGTATATTATTAGAAATGGATGAATTACTTTACACCATGTAAAAAGCAGAAGACAAGAAGAAAGTTATAGATAGATCAGGTGAAGAAACAGACACCAACACATTCTTTCATCATAGATTTCCATTAATCACCTCTTTCAATTTCATAAAAGGGAAGGCTATAAACAATGGAAAAAATTGAGTTTTACAATGCATCACACATTGTTTATATAAAAGTAATTTTAAATTTTTTTTTGAGATAATAATATTATCTTATTTTGGTATGTATCACTTGTCACCTATGAAAGAATTGTATTTGTATTTATAATTAAAATATATAGGCTGCAAGATAGATTTACTGGTGAGCACATATTTGATGTTAAAATTATGGGAGTTGAATGTAAAGTGATTTTTCAAAATTTCAATTTCCTCCAGTGTTCTCAATATTGTTTGGCGTTTGTTTCAACCCAATAGATATTATGGTTGGCGAGAAATTGACAAAATACTGATAGTTTTTCTTTCCTTTTTTTTTATTTTTCAAAAAGGAAATCCAGTAAACCTTTTCGGTAATTTTTTTGGCCTGTGCACATTCTTAGGACCTGCTTAACATTTAACAAAAGATCTGGTATAGTTCAGGAGGTAGTTTCTGTGTAAAGCTAGAACAGGCAGGTGGGACATTTCAATTATGAAATGAAATTTTCCCCAGGGAAATTGCGTTTAAAAATATTTAAAAATGGAAGACAAAAAAAAGCTTAATAAGGAAAAGTGTAATGTGAGACTGCTAGGACTTATCACTTATCTACTTACGCCTTAGCAAACTCTAATTCTGCATCAGACAAGAGAGGTGCATCAGTATCTCGTCTTTTTTCCTCATCTTGGAGAATATGAGCTGTGAAACTCTCAATCTAAATGATATGAGCCATAATGTTTTTTAACAACTGCTTAGTTTAATTTTTGTTTATAAAATAAATGGTTTTGTTTTAACTACAACTTGTGTTTTTCTTACAATAAAGTTATAGATGGCATGTAAAACACAGAGATTTTAACAAGGAAAAGAAACTAAAATAGATAATACCTTTGCAATTCTTTGCCGCAGGTAACTACTAATTACATATCGTATTCTGTCAATCTAAAATAGAAAAAATTCATTATGCCCATTTTTAATGTTTATTTTCCAAAAGCAAAAGTTTGCTATCTTATTTTTACTTCTAAAGTCTTTCAAAAAGGGGTTCTAAATCAAGAGGGCAAGTTAAGCAAAAATATTCAGTAATTTTATTAACAAAAACACCAAAAATAGTATAGGAAAAAAAAAGTAAGAATAAACAGTATAAAGTGTTTAATCACATTTTATCTTGCATTAGCTATAGGTTTTGGAAAGTCTATTCAATGGGAAGGAAGGTTATTATTATCCATGTTATTTTATATTTCTTTAACTCTTAGTGAGCCAAAGCGCGATAATCCGCGGTTTACCTTTTTTTTACCAAACCGCGATAATGCGTGACTTGATAGAACTCTCTTTAGATACGAAATTACAGAAAATAAAACCCTTCACTGCGTGAAAAACGATGTTTTCGACTTCTGGCAATGGTGGCTGTTTCCCTCGCTATTATTAACATTGTTGTCACAGTTAAAGTAGTGTTGACAAATGAATTAATTCAACCAAGAAACATAACCCTTTGGAGACAATGAATTTTTGGCAATGTATGAAGCAATCTGGTGCGCTGTACCCAGTGTCATGGGTTCAAATCTTGGTGCCTGTTCCCATGGCTAAGAGCATTCCTAAATCCACTCAGCTCTGAATGTGTACCTGACATTAGTTGGGGTAAAGTAAAGGGGGCTGGGGATTGTGCTAGCCACACAATTCCCTCATATGCTGCAGATATAGAAACTTGTGAACTCTGCTGCTTCACTTGCCCCACAAGCTATCATGGTCTGAAAATGGAAATAATTTTTATGAAGCAATCTAATTAGCTTGTACAATGACCAACCATACAGAGGCTTGAATTGTAACTTCCGAGAGATCAGCCTCCCCCCCCCCCCCATAGTTACCTGAGATTATACATCGGCTATGTTGTCTCCAAAGAGTTAAGGGATAACCATAAACTTGAATAGTTAAGTTGGAATGGAACACCATCTAAAATGGTTATAGCAACCTGCAGGAAAAAAAGCAAGCACATTTGAGTTTTACCTCCATTCGATGAACATTAATTCTAAAGTCTCCTTTCTTAGCAGAAGCTATATTACTCTCCATCGCATCAATTTGGGCCAGCATGCACTCAACAAGGTTTGACTTGACAGGAAGGAGATCAGGAGCAAACTTTTCATTTAGCCAGGCCTGTTACAGAAAACATTTTCTATAAATTTGATACATAATATAAGTGTTTTCATTACTTAAACTTAAAGCTAACCAAATATTATCTATCCATTAATTAAATTTGATATATTTATAATTAAATAGTAAAATAGTATGTAAATAAGATTGAGCATTATAAGGCAACTCATCAATTCATTTATTTTATTACCTCTTCTAGTTTTTGTAATACTTCAGGTGCTGTCATAGCTTCCTCTTCTTCTTCCTCCTCATCATTTGTCAAACCTGACCCAGTCAGTAGGTCATCAACATCAACTATTGTACCAGTAGCCATAATGTCAGCTCAAAATTCAAGTTGAGTACCCAAATTTAAAACTGATTTGATTGACCTGTAGAATACATGAATGCTTATTTTTTAAAAACTTACAATGTAGGCCTAATATGACATTTAAATGTATGCTAAGTATGATACTTATAAAATTTAGCTCTCATAATACCTTATGATTCATCTCACTTTTCATAAATTTGTAAGCCTAATTTGCCCTCAAATACTGGCCATATCATACTAATGATTTAATGAATATCTTCTAAACAACTGTGATCCTAAACAGTTAATCATATAAGTCCCTGTAGAGATGCTTAGATAGACAATCACAGTAAATTAGGTGCCAATCAATAATGACATTATGGGGTAAAAAAATTAGCACAATCAAACTGTATAACAAAATTTATTTTTATAAATTAATCATATCTTTTCTTATTCTTGTCTTGTGTCGTCATCTTCATTAACTTCACCTTCATAAATAACAGCTTCATGCTTTTTTAATACATTTTTATTTCTATGCTATGTTTTGAGAATCTTTCCTATCTTTGTTGTATTGCAATAATGTATAGGCAATATAAAAAAACAACTCTCTAGTTAAAACCCTTATCCATTTCTGCAAATATAATTATTTGTATCTTATTATCAGTAATTTAAATTACAAAGTTACAGAATAATATGCAAACCTATTAAATTTTGACCCATTCCAAAATAATGACTAGGCCAGAGGATATAATTAACAAAATAATATCCAGTATTGAGACCAATGTTCCTTCTAAGTTTTGTTGGTTCTTGTAAAAAATAACAAACTGGCATGTAAAGTTGCACAGCATTAAATTTTTTGTTCAAAATTGTATACCTCACAAACACATTTACTATATTATCTTTATCAAAGTTTGCTGCGGGGTATCTCTAAACTGTGGTGTGGCATTGGTCAGATATCTGTGCAGCCATGTAACTTAAATGGAACATTGATCGAGACTATATATTGCAAAAAAGTATTTTGGTACCAGGAGGGTTAATTTTTATTTTCATTGAATTATCAAATTGATATTGATCATTGAGTCGTGTATCAAATGCACTTATTTTTAATCACTTGGGAAATTTTAATACAAATAGATATGTTTAAAAATTAGAGCTGTGGAAAGTAACGATTAATTTCTCAATTAATCGTTTAAAAAAAATTATAACTATTAAATTATTTTTTTTAACAATTAATCAACCCATCACTCAGAAATTATTAAAAGTAAAAAATTTTTTAAAAATAATATAAAATAGCAAACGTTAAATAATAACAAACTTCCTGACAATTTTGGTTTTAAAATTTGATTGATGGGAAAGTTCAAAATGTTGATAAAGTTTGCCTACCAATACTACCATGGTTCTTAAATTTTCCCCAATTATCAAACCAACTGAAAAGTGTATTAAGCTAATGGCAGAAATGGATTCTGAATCAGAGACAGAAAATGACAACAGCTCTTATGATGAATTACTGCCTTACAAAATGGAGATGAAAATTCCTGAATCCATTAACCCTCTACAATGGTGGAAACTTAATGAACACCAAGACCGTTTTGTGCATACCAGTTATCTCAGTCCCATGTGAATGATTGTTCAGCTCATCACTTGAACTAAATAATGTCCACACACTTGTCTTTTTGCGTAGGTGGTTAAAAGATGACATATAAAGGAGACATTCTAGTGTTATTTAGATTTTCAACAAGAACATTTAATAAGATGCTACTTATGATATCATAAATTTTAATTTTCAGCTTTAACTCATTAGCTCCTGATGCGACTAAATGCATCCTTATAAGGGTCCATACGGGTGCGTCCAAATGCGTCTGTTCGAAAGCGACCCACTCTCGCATTTTTCATTAAAAATAGCATCGAAATCTCGGTTTCCTCGAGATTTCCGGCTTTTGTGTGATTCTACGAGATTTCAATAAAAATTACCAGATATTTTTATCTTGTTTCACTTTCGATCCATGTGTGTATTAGTTTGACGCGTCTCTATCGAGTGTGAATTCACCTGAGGTGTCGAAAACCGCGATATCAGTCTTTAATCGTCATTATTTCGCAGTGCATGTTATATTATTATGAAACTAATTCATTCCTGGATGTGTTAATCATTTTATTTTTAAAGATAAATGAATTTCTTTAGAAAAGAAAAGCATTTTCCTCATGAAATCAAATCAAAATTAACAATTAATTAAACATTAATTTTTTTAAAAGCTAACTATTAAATTTAAATTAAATCGTTAACAGCCCTAGTATATTTATTAGGCTATGTCAGTAGGCTTTAGATTTATAATTAATATAATTAACTCTTAAAGTCGCAAAGCGTCGTAATGCGTCTCTTCCCGCTATCCCTAAAGCGTCGTAATGCGTCCCTAGAAACAAATCTCGTTAGAAATGAGATCTCGGAAAGTAAAAACTCTTCAATGCTTGAAAAACTATGTATTCAACTTCCGGCAATGGCGGCCGTTGCCGGCACTAGTGTTATCGCTCGATTCGCGATGTTTTTTGGTAGTTTTAACGGGTTTTTTTTTCGAAGATACGTTTTCGTTATACTTTATTACTAAAATAATAGTACTAAACAACAGGTAAATATTGTTTCAAACTCAGTACGGTCTTTTGGATGCGTAAAATAACCATTCTTAGCCTTAAAAATGAAGTCAGTATGACAATAATATTATAAATGGATTTTACGCAAATTTTTTAATTTCATAACCGGTTGATCGTAATACGGGAAATCCTTACGGGACTGAGGCGGAAGTTTATTGAAAACCTTCTGGGGCTTTAAGAGTTAAAATTACTATGTTGACGCCTATGCTATACTATATTTTTTTAATACTACAATGTTCAATATATTGAAATATGTAAATTAAATGTTAACAAAATTAAATTTTTTAAAGAAAAGTAAATTGACTGTTGATCCTGTTTGAGTTTCATTATTTATTCACTGATTCACTCACTGTAGTTGCTGTAGTGCTACTATTAGAAATGTTCCTTCTAAGGTTCGCTGGCCTGTGTGCAAAGTAAAAAATAATTTTTGCAAAGTTGCTCAGCATCCATTTATGTGCAATATTTATTATTTTACCAAATTTGCTGTGTGGTAATTCTAAGCTTCAGTGCGCTGTCGCTCAGATAAGATATATGCACAGTTGCGCAACTTTGGTTAGTGTTAAAATGAAATTTCAATGAATTTGAATTGTCAAATTTTACATTTTGATTAATAGCTATAATACATTTATATTGTGCAGCAGATGAAATTAAATAATTTTAAACAAGAAGTTAAGTATGATAATTTTAAGATTTAAACTCACTTAAAAATAATGATATGTTCTTCTGTATAGAATATTATAATATGGAAGAGGCATCTGTAACTGTATGTCACAGTATGTTATTGTTTTTAAAATTATAATTTATATACTTTCATTTGAATTTGTTATGAAGTCAAAATGACATTGGATTGGATGCAAACTGAGTTGGTGGCCAACTGGTGTTATTAACTTCAGTAACTAGAATGTTGCGTCAGTAAGTAAAAGTAATTAATTACTAATACTATAATACTTGCCTAACTTATACGACGACGACGTCCAAAGCTAAATCAAAACTACTGGCTACTGGACCAGAGTCAAAGATAACACAGACTTCACAGGCACTGACACATGAATAGTTGACGAGATGAATTGAATAGCATATATACTTAATACTTATAACTTAGTTAGTATATAATTTAATATATAGTATATACTATACTTATACTATAATATAGTATCTCCCATGATTGCCCTGACAGCTAAAAAGGATGCTTTTGGTCATGTTTTACCTCACGATGACTCCACATTAGCTGCACTTCAAAATCTGCCTGAGAAACATACGGATCTCTTGTTAAAAACCATTCAGGCCCTAACAACATCATTTATAAAAAAGCTAGAATGTCAGCTTGAAAGATACTTATCTGGAGATCTTTCTGAACCCACAAATAAAATGCTTAAAGCGGCATCATCAGCTCCAGTGCACAACATGTATGCAGAGCGCAGTTTGGGACTTGTTGATGCCTTGTGGAGAAGGGCTCCAAATGCCTCTATAGGCTTTGTGGGAGGCAAAGTTAAAGCTGTCCAAAACAACACAATGGCATGGCTAAATGGTCAAACGAAAGATCAGCAGGAGAAATTAGTAAAATATGCTGTAAGACATGGGGGCAAATCGAGACAGCTGTGTCAACAGAGACAAGCCACTCTTCAAAATGCCTTGGCTAGAAAGCAGGATGAAGTGTCAAGAAAAAGAGAAAAAGCCAACAGGGCTAAGTTTGAAAAATTAATTTTGGGTGCTTTGGAAAGCAAAACACCAGTCTTAGATTTGGAGATATTTTCCAATATGGAAGATGAGCAAAAGTCAAAACTCCAGGATTTATTGAACCATTTTGACACAATTGAGTGTAATAAATTTTCTGATTACCTGCTACACCATTTATGGATTGTTGATGGTCAAGATATAATGTTTTTTGAAAAGATAAAGGGCTTAAAGAAAAAAACTATTTCCAGAAATGGTAAACAAATTATTTAGCAAATTGTTTCTTTTACATTCTGGAAGGAAGGTGAAACTGAAGAATCAAGTGCTGATTACAATTTGAATGTTGAAAATTTGTTAACAGATTTTGCCCTTGGCGATGTTAAATTTATTTGATTTCTTTTGGACTCAAAATGCAGTGGTGTCATCTATTTGCTCGCTAATGCTCATATTTTTATTCTCTTTTAAAATACAAACAATTTGATATACATGACTCTAGGATTTGGACAATAATGTTTGAGTTTTGATCAAATTTGCATATTTTATATGCAAATTAGGCGGCCATTTTGAATATTAATTAGAACATCTTATGGCTTTTGCCGTTTATAATGTGACAACTATGTGGATAATGTTCTGACGTTCACGGCAATATAAGGTTTGTTGGGGTTATCTTTAGTAATTTTTTCAATAACTTAAATATACTGTGAGTTCTAACCACTATCAGAAATCCAACTGCCCAAATTTCACTTTTCTCACTTTTATATTTTCTTATATGTCTCAATTAACAGAGTTATCCCAAAATAATTCACAAAAAAAATCATAACTTTCTGTTGAATTGAGCTACAGATATAAATTTGGTATCTATGAATTGCATTTTTCAAGCCCTATCAAACTAACTAGATTTTAAAGTTGTAGCTATATTTTGAAAATTTTGTCCAAGTACCTAACTATATATTATATTAATTAATATAATTAAT
>MUZC01000847.1:577490-610441 GCA_002072015.1 Radix auricularia
TATCCGGCATCCTTCCGTCTCGCGAGACGATGGTGCATCACCGTTGGGTTGGGTTGCATTTCCTCGAGTGACTGTGCAGTCCTATCCTTGAGTGACAGTCTTTGCCACAGTTTTTACACACGAGTTCTGTGCTTCCAAATGTTTTGGCCTTTCTCCTAGCTCTTCTGTCTGCAGCCTCCTCCATTCTTCGCTCCTCGGCTACTATGACGCCCTCTTTGACAACTGTGCGCCACGTAGATCGGTCTTCTGCCTTACACTCCCAGTCACTTGTATGTATTTTGGCTGCTTTCATGTCCCTTTGACAGACATCTTTAAATCGCAAGCGTGGGCGACCTGTTTTCCTCTTTCCTGAAGCAAGTTCACCATATAGGAGGTCCTTCGGGATGCGGCCGGGGCTCATTCTTTTGACATGTCCTAGCCACCTCAGGCGTCTTTCACTAAGAATTGAGAACATGCTTTGGGTATTGGCACGCGTTAGTACCTCACTATTAGGCACTTTTTCTTGCCATTTAATACCAAGGATGCGGCGCAAGCATCTCAAATGGAAGCTGTTAAGCTTACGCTCTTGTGATGTATAAGTGGTCCATGTCTCGCTCCCATATAGTAGTGTACTGATGACACAGGCTCGATAGACGCACAGTTTGGTTTTCTCCGTTAGCTTGGTGTTTTGCCAGACCCGCTTATTTAGTTTAGCCATTGTTGCGGCTGCCTTGCCAATTCTGCTGTTTATTTCTTCTTCAATGGACAGTGTATTGGAGACCTTGGATCCCAAGTAGGTGAAGCTGTCCACAACCTCCAAGTTTTCATTATCGATATTTATGGTAGGAGGAGGTCGAGTGTCTTGGGCCATGATGTTTGTCTTTTTCAAGCTGATTTGCAGACCAAATTCTTTGCAGGCATTGGAGAAGCTTGACACGAGTTGTTGCAAACCAGATTCTGTATGTGCTGTTAGTGCCGCATCATCCGCAAATAGTAGCTCTCGAATTAGGACATCCGTCGTTTTGGTCTTGGCTCGGAGGCGGGCAGTGTTGAAAAGTCCTCCATCAGCTCTGGTATGTAACCAGATTCCCTCACTGCTATCCTTGAATGCGTATCGAAGAAGTACAGAGAAGAATATTGCGAAGAGTGTTGGTGCGAGTACACAACCTTGTTTAACTCCGCTGCTGACAGGGAAGGCCTCTGACTTAGCTCCATCGAACTGTACTGTGCCAAGCATATTTTCATGGAACTGTCTGATGATGGCAAGTAGGTGAGGGGGACATCCAATTTTTGCCAGTATTTGGAATAGCCCGTTGCGACTGACTAAGTCGAAGGCTTTTGTAAGGTCCACAAATGCAATGTATAGTGGCATCTGCTGCTCTCTGCATTTTTCCTGGAGCTGTCGTATGGAGAACACCATGTCTATGGTAGACCGACCGGACCGGAAACCACACTGAGATTCTGGATAGACGCGGGATGCTAGGCTTTGTAAACGTTTTAGTATAACGCGGGCAAAGGTCTTTCCTACAATACTAAGGAGTGAAATGCCGCGATAATTATTGCAATCACTCCTATCACCTTTGTTTTTATATAGTGTCACTATATTTGCATCCTTTAGGTCTTGGGGGATGTAGCCCTGTTCCCAGCAGAGGGACAGAATCTCGTGCAATGGTTGGAGTAAAGCTGTCTTGCCACTCTTTAGAACCTCTGGTGGTATTCCATCATTCCCAGGCGCTTTTCCACAAGCTAGACTGTCAATTGCTTTGCTCAGCTCTTCCTGTGTGGGCACGACATCAAGTTCTTCCATGAGTGGCATATCTGGGATGTCATCTAGAGCGGTGCTGGAGACTGTGGTAACTGTTGAATACAATTCCAGATAATGCTCAACCCACCGTTTTAGCTGTGCTGCCTGGTCTTGAATAATTTCTCCATTTTTGGACTTTAGGGGAGCAGCTTTTGACGTCAAGGGGCCCGTTGCCTTTTTGATGTTTTCGTACATGACTTTTGCATTGCCCATGTCTGCAGCTGATTGTATACTGGAACAGAGCTTAAGCCAGTAGGTATTGACACATTTACGTGCAACCTTTTGGGCAAGTGACTTAGCTGTTTTTAAAGCATGCAAATTGTCAGGTGTAGGCTTTTCCTTGTAAGCCATAAGAGCTTTCCTTTTTGCTTCAGTGACGGGTTTCATCTCGTCCCAATGTTCATCAAACCAGTCCGTGTTTTTGTGAGATTTTTTGCCAAAGGCTTGTATTGCGGATGTATAGATTGTGTCTCTCAGTTGCGTCCATTTGGAGTCAATGGTGACGCATGGGGACATCTTTGAGAGACTTTCCTTCACCTTGTCTTTGAACAGCTGCGCTATCGCAGGGTCTTTCATGCAGGAGGTATTGATGCGTGGACTTCCCTTTTTCTTTGTGTGGTACGAGTTTTTCCTCATTATTCGTACTTTGCTGGCGACAAGGGAATGATCCGTGTCACAGTCGGCACTGTGATAGCTGCGAGTGAGTAGGACGCTAGCTAGTTGTGCACGCCTGGTGATAATGAGGTCCAGCTGGTGCCATTGGTGGGATCGAGGGTGTCTCCAAGATACTTGATGTATATCCTTGCACTTGAAGAAAGTGTTGGTCACACACAAGCCTCGTGAGCAGCACAATTCCAGAAGCCTTTGTCCATTTTCATTTAACTTTCCTCTTCCAAATAGTCCAAGGCAGGTGGGCCAGGCTTCGTGGTCGCTCCCCACTCTAGCATTGAAATCTCCTAGGAGATAGATTGCCTCGTCTTTGTGGATGCCGGCTATTGCCTGGTCTAACGCTCCATAGAACTGGTCCTTCTCTTCCGGAGTTGAATAGAGTGTTGGGGCATACACACTAAGAATGTTTGCTGGGCCCGCAGTTGTTCTGAGTCTTAGAGTGAGGATCCTCTCCGTGCCTGATGACGGTGGTTCAATGGATGGTAGAAGAGTGTTTTTAACAGCGAAACCCACACCATGCTGTCTAGGTTCGTCTTTCGGTCTGCCTTGCCAGAAGAAGGTGTAATTGGCCTCTTTGAGTGAACCGTTGTCTGGGAGCCTGGTCTCCTGAAGGCATGCTATGTCAATCTTTAGCCTTTTAAGTTCTCTATCGATTATTCCTGTCTTCCGTGTGTCGTTTATGGACTGCAGATCATCAGTGATGCCGGGACACATAGTCCTCACGTTCCAGCTAGCGATTCGAAGAGCTGGGGTCTTCTTTTTCTTTTTTGTATTTCTTGGTGCAGGGCTTAGTGGCCCACTTGTTGAGTGGTACTCTAATCTCCACGCACCCAGTGGAGAAGGCAGGCCATGACGGGATAGCACCTATTTGACTGGGGGCTGCCCAGTTTGAGGCGGGCGGTAGCTGTCCAGTGAGACATTGGTAGTCTCTCCCACCGTCGGAAGCAGCCCCTGGCGCCTAGCTCTACGTCAATTGAGCTTTGGCTTATAACCGGTAACTGCTGCTTCCCGTGTTTTGTCGACTCCTTGCGGCGACGCTGGAGTGTCCTCTCCAGAGGTGATGCAAGCCTGGGCGGGTATTATGGAGAATTAGCTGCTGCCCATACAGCATATCCCCCCTCTCCACGTCAATGGTGTAACCAAGGGAACGACTTGAACGACTTGCGTCGATGCAGCTTGGCTGCCATTGGCGTCGCAGGAGCTGCCGGTATGTACATAAGTCTTATGTATAGACCGCCTGTAGGTGCTCCAATTCCTGATTTTCTTTCAGGGTTTACTCCCTTAGCCTTTCCCGCAAGGCAGGTATAGCCGCAAGGCAGCGGAGGATTTGTATTCGGAGTTTCCTTCTCCTAGATGAACTACCAGCCAAGGTTTTAACGAGCATCATCTACCCGTAGGGGTGCCAGAACCGGGGTTTGAACCCGTGACCGATTTTTATTTTTATTTTAGAATTGTTTTTTTGTACCGCAGCGCACAAACACTTTGACCACCGCGCCCCCTCAAACTACAGGTAAATATTGTTTTAAACTCAGTACTGTCTTTTGAATGCGTAAAATAACCATTCTTAGCCTAAAAAATGAAGTGAGTATGACAATATTATTATAAATGGATTTTACGCAAATTTTTTAATTTCATAACCGGTTGATCATAATATGGGAAATCCTTACAGGACTGAGGCAGAAGTTTATTGAAAACCCTTATGCGACTTTAAGAGTTAATAGTTAATATGATATAATGGTTTTAAAAATCTAACTGTTGATGAAGTAATTCAATATAACTAACTGGTTTAAATGGTTTATAGTCATTTTTTAAACTCACGCCTCACCTTTTTCGTTGGTGATGCCAACTGAGCTTCAACTCGCGAATCAAAAGAAAAGAAAAATTAATAGTATTAGCATAATTAAATACAGCTTTAGTCGTAACTGTAAGTAAGCACATATCACATTTTTACGACTGTTGTAGCAACAGACGACCCGACCGGATGTCGTAACGCTAGCCAAGCATATGTGGATTGGCTAGTGTTACGACGAGTCTAAAATCTAAATATTTTTATTTTAACAGATTTATTCAACGTATCTGCTTTTCAGAATAATAAAAAAAATTATCAGCATACTCATTATGATTATGATATTTAAAAAAAAAAATAATAAATGCAATTTAAAAAAAAAAAACATGACGGCAGCGGGATTCGATCCCGCTATCAATAGTGTCAAATCATTTTCGAAGCAACGGGACTATCACTTGATCTAGCGAAGCTGCTGAGAAAGTGTAATTTTTAAAATTTATAACTGTTTTTCATTTAATAGCTCAATCTATATTTTTTTTAAAACCTTTAAAATTCATGAATAAGCTTATCTAGTGATCATGATATTACATTATGAGAACTATAGTTTAGTATTTAAGTATTAGTAATAGCATAATTGAAATTCAGAAAATTGTTTACGACATGTCGTAACTTGTCGTAACGGCAGACAACCCGCGCAGATGTTGCTGGCATTACGACATGTCGTAGCACCAGCCACATCCGCGCGGGTTGTCTGCCGTTACTTTGTCGTAGCAGTAGACAATCCGTTAAAAAAAGGACTTATAGAGTTTGCCAGTTATGGAAAATGACGTAATTGGAGCATATTAATCAAGGATGATATTGAATCATATTGAGAGTGGGGGGCAGCAATACCGTCTAGCGGGCTTGAGAGAAAAGAGATGTTTCATATGAAAGGAAGCTAACTTGCTTTGACATACAAGCCTGTTAGAGGAGACATCTTCCCTCCCCCACTTTACTCCTCACAACACCAATATTCAATTCAATGAAATCAATGTCAAATGTACATGCATAAATCTCCTATGACCCGCTTGTAAGCCAACCCCCCAACATTTTCCCCTAGATTTTGTCCAAATAAGCTAGGCTATACGGTATTACGAATTAAATTAAGTTTAAACTCACGTAGTATTATATATATATCAATACACAACCAGGTACACTTGTATAACTCTTAAAGTCGCAGAAGGGTTTGCAATAAACTTCCGCCTCAGTCCCGTAAGGATTTCCCGTATTACGATCAACTGGTTATGAAATTAAAAAATTTGCGTAAAATCCATTTATAATACTTTTATCATACTGATTCCTTTTTTAGGCTAAGAATGGTTATTTTACGCATCCAAAAGACCGTACTGAGTTTAAAACAATATTTACCTGTAGTTTAGTACTATTATTTAAGTAATAAAGTATAGCGAAAACGTATCTTCGGAAAAAACCCTGTTAAAACTACCAAAAAACATCGCAAATCGAACAATAACACTAGCGCGGGCAACGGCCGCCATTGCCGGAAGTCGAATACATCATTTTTCAAGCATTGAAGAGTTTTTACTTTCTGAGATCTCATTTCTAATGAGAGTGGTATCTAGGGACGCATTACGGCGCTTTACGGATAGTGGGCGGAGACGCATTACAACGCTTTGCGCCTTTAAGAGTTAAAAGAACTTTAAACACAAAAAATTAACATTAAATTGCAGGAAAATCGTACGCATGTATCATTTATTGCTTTATTATGTCACAAAATTTGGGAGCCATGGAATTAACCTGTCTTAACTTATTACTGCAATAACAAAGCGCGACTTACTAGGGGTTGCACTGTAATTGAATATTTTATAGACATCAGTGACTTCCTTCATTCTAAAGAGTGAATGATAACCACTAAAAATATGAACATGCTCAAGCTCATTGAAAATTTGACACTTACAGATTTGTTTATAATACAACTAAATATTTAATTGAAAAATGTTAGATTTTTAATTTCTTTACAAAAATTTCAACTCGAAGGTAGTCTTTAATACACTATAAATATCTACACTTTTAGGATGGACTGAAAATTTAAACATTTATGATGGAAATGTAGCTTAAGATGTCTACTTGACTAAACAAATAACACAATTTTATGACAAATTGAAGAGCTTAGTGCTAAAAGTACTTAAGTCACAATTTATCCATTTTGAGATAATCACATTTTAATTAATTTTTTTTATCTCTTTGATTTTATTTTTTTAGGCTTTGAAAAATGTTGACCTAATATTAACTCTTAAAGCCCCAGAAGGTTTTCAAAAAACTTCCGCCTCAGTCCCGTAAGGATTTCCCGTATTACGATTAACCGGTTTTGAAATTAAAAAATTTGCGTAAAATCCATTTATAATATTATTGTCATACTGACTTCATTTCTAAGGCTAAGAATGGTTATTTTACGCATCCAAAAGACCATACTGAGTTTGAAACAATATTTACCTGTAGTTTAGTACTATTGTTTTAGTAATAAAGTATAACGAAAACGTATCTTCGAAAAAAACCCGTTAAAACTACCAAAAAACATCGCGAATTGAGCGATAACACTAGTGCCGGCAACGGCCGCCATTGCCGGAAGTCGAATACATCGTTTTTCAAGCATTGAAGAGTTTTTACTTTCCGAGATCTCATTTCTAACGAGATTTGTATCCAGGGACGCATTACGACGTTTAGGGATAGCGGGAAGGGACCCATTACGACGCTTAGCGACTTTAAGAGTTAATATCATTGTATTCTTTTCAACTTTATGCAGTAAATAGGTCCAAACCAGATGTTAAATGTCCACTGGTTAGTTTGAATTTGTCAAAAATGTGACTTAATTACTATTAGCACAAGGCTCATCTATTAGAGATTTCAGACATAAAAATAAGTACTCAGGTCCAGAAATAAAAAAATGTGGATTCTTCTGTGCCGATTTCATTTCCGAAATACAAATTATAATAATCTCCCTTATCACAATTGCATAAAATCTGCTTCTTTTCATGAAGTTCGGGGATGTGCATGACCTGTCCTGTTAAATCTGGACTCATCAGTAATTTCAATATATCTGTGTAAGCATTTTACATGAAGTTCATTTTATGTTTCTCAAATCTCGAAAAAACCCATTAAATTAAAATAAAATATATTTTATTGTTAGATGTCAATAAAATAATATTTTCTTAAACTTATTTTTCAGTCAAATGAAAAAATGGTAAATAGGATTCAGCATGTAAAAAAGTTGATAAAAAGGTACAAGAGAGATAAAAGGTAAGACATACATAATTTCAATATAAATAGTTAGATTTTTTTTATTTTCACATAAATCTTTAAAATGAACTCCTCATTTTTAATCTACTGAATTTTTCACACAATTTAATGCTTTTTAAAAAAAAAAATAAATACTAATCATTAGGGCTGCGGAAATTAATATTAACAATTAATTAATCATATTTTTTTAATCTATTAAAATTAATTTGATCTATTAAAATTTAGGAAAAAAAATTGTAATATATTTTTTTCTTTCAATTTATTAATAATTTTTTTTGGTATTACTTACATACTTTTCCCTTATATTATTTTATTTATTTAGACATAAGTACAAACATACCTAAACAAAAAGGTTTCTAATCCTTATTTCTTGTATAGCAGAACGAATCAATGTTATGGCAAAAAATTTGGGAACCATGGAATTACAGCAACTTACCCGATTTCACGAAATAATTAATCGCGACTTAACAGGATCTATATATGCATTATATAAAATATAATTAATTAAAATTAATAGATTAAAATTTCCAGATTAATCGAACATATTTTTTTAAATCAGTACCAGCCCTAATAATAATCCTTTTTTAATGTTTCTGTTTTCTAGTGTCTCCACACTTTCTCCTTAATTCCTATTTAACCTTTAATAGATTTCAATTTCTAGGCATCTTCCAACTAAACATGAGAACTTACTATTTTTAAGCCAGGTTTACTCTATCCTGACTAATAACTAATTAGCTTATTACCCGGAGTTTGTTTTTGTTGCCTTACGGTTAAGATGCAGGGCAGCATAGGAGACTAACTGTGACTTCATTTTGCCTTCTCCATATTCCGGTATGTAAATAACATACACGTCATCACTATTAGTTTATTTCGGCTACTGCTAAGGAATGATTTTTAAAATTTTAATTTGCTTAGTTGTCAAGGCACTGTGAATGTACGATAGCTAACACACTGCGTGTTTGATGTCAACAATGGTCATGGTCGAGGTTGTTTATATTTATATTAATTATTATCTGTTACTTATAAAGTCAAAGAAAGCTATAAAAGCATGACCCCGTGACCTATCGGCATTCTCTGATCACCAGTTTATAGTCTGTTTCAGGGATTCAAAAAAATTTATCGGCGCGCGCCGCTTAGTGAAGTACATGTACCGATATTACGAGAAGTATTTGATAGACGTAGCAAAGATACCGGGCGATTAATCGGCCCTAAAATTCGAGTTCGGTCTTGCAGTGACAGTTTTCCTGCAAGTCAAAGGCATTTGACGTAAGATAACCACATTAATATCAAAACTTATACTTTCTTTTTTTAAATGTTATTGTTATGCTTTGGAAGGGGGGAGTACGGTTAGTGTAGCTCAAACCCTATTTGAACAGAAAAAACGGGGAGGGGGGACCGAGTGCCACGCAAAATTCAATTATTCTGGCGAGTTGACGATTGAAAAATAATATGGTTTTTAAATAAATTCCATTTTATCATCACTGTTATTATTAATTTTTAATTCGCGAGTTGACCGGCATCACACACAAGAGAGGTAAACATGACGTCACAAGGGACGGGGCGAGGCGTTGGTTTCTGAAACTAATGAAAAATACCTCTCTAACTTTAACGAACGGTTGAGCCGCTCCTCTTAATTAGAACGGTGAATTACGAGTCCTCAAAATAATTTAAAAAAAAAAAAAAGGGACTATTAACCATCACTGTTAAATTAATTATTTGGATTTTTAAAAAAAAAATGCGTTGAATTGAGGGCAATGTGGAAAGAGCTGAACGCAAGCGGGGGAAGCGGGCTTTGATGCCATTAGACGACGCCAGACGACAACATTCTCTTGTTAGTTCTCAAAACAGTAAAGTTTAGCCCCTTATGACACATGTATAATTTATGTTTAAATATTTTACACATTTTTATTACTATACAGATACTTGAGTTCTCGACTTGATGAGCATGGTGACAATTTTAGAGACATTCAAGTCCCTCTTATGTGGGAGGTAATGTTTGTTTCAATTAAAATCTGAGGCATTTGGTTTAGTTAGTTACTTGAACAGCAGTTCATTTGTTTTAATGTTTTATTTAAAATTGGCCAAGCCTTTCAATTTTTGCTGAAGTAAATAATATACATTTTTATATTCATTTAAATTAAATAATTCTTATTTACTCCTGTTATTTTACTAAAATAAATAGTAAAACTTCACTGATATGAAATTTTAATTTTCAGGAGGATCAAATGTATGGCAATGTAAGAACACCAGGAATTTTTCAAGGCACTGGATCAGATTCTGAAACTGAAGGCAGGAGTAGACTAGAACACAAATCAGCTCTGTCATCTATTCAGCCATTACTTCAAGCACATGGACTTGGGAACATTGATGCAAAGGCACGCAAGGTAAAACTAGAAACTTTAGATTACATCCTATTGAAAATTTATAGACTGCTTGAAATTTAAAAAAAAAAAGACTTTTGCGTGACTTACATGTGTTAACTCCCGCCTCAATCCTGTAAGGATTTACCATATTGCAATCAACTGGTTATGAAATTTAAAAAATTGCTTAAAATGTATTTATATTGTTATTGTCATACTGACTTCATTTTTAAAAAAAAGAATGGTTAATTTACGTAACAAAAATACTATCTTGAGTTTAAAACTAATTTTACCTGTAGTTTAGATCTATTATTTTTATAATAAAGTATAGCAAAATCGCATCTTTAAAAAAAAACAAACATAAAAACTACAAAAAACCTTGTGGATCGAGCGACAACACTAGCAAGGGAAACAGCCGCCATTGCCGAAAGTAGAAAACGTCATTTTTCACATACTGAAGAGTTTTTACTTACTGTGATTTTGTTTCTAAAGAGAGTCCTATCGAGGCACGCATTACCGCAATTTCGCATTACTGACAAGGTGCGCGTTACCACGCTTTGGAGGATTAAACATTAAATTTTGAGATTAGGTTGATTTTCTTTACCTTTTAATTGTAACTTAAAGAATTAAGCATATGTTTTTTCTTTAAAATACAGTTCCTCCATCTTAAAAAAGTAGTTAAGCTTCTTATTTTAAACTTTTCACCCCACCCCTCATTGTATTTAGGAGGGACAGAAACCTACGCAATCTTTTGTTTCGCACTCGCCTCCCCACATCACCCAACCATCTGTTTACTTTACCATGTGGCCGACTTCGGTGTAAGACATGTCCTTTTATTGTACAAACTGACCAGATAGTCTTCCCTAAGGGGATATTTAAGATTAAGGATGGCTTTACTTGCGCTAGCTGCAATGTTGTCTACACCATTGTGTGTAAGCGCTGTCCTTTGAAATACATGGGGGTAACTGGGAGGTCTTTTTCGTGCCGCATGTCTGAACACATTGGGGCTATTAGACAAGACAAACAGTATCTCGTCTCCCGACACTTCAATGGACGTGACCATATGGGCGTCAAGGAACTGGCAGCCACAGCCATTGTCTAGTGCACAAACACACCCGGGAGGGGGGGGGGGGTCAGTCTTGAAAATAGATTAATAGAAAATCATGGGACATTCGACCCACAAGGGATGAATGTGGTGTTCGCTTTGACCACCTAGGCGTTTTGCCCAACCCACCTCTCCTTTCCTATATAGGCTCGTTCTGCTATCTCTCAGCTTTACTTTCTTCGATTCTTTGGATTTCACTGCAGCTAAGTTTCTAATTTTTATTTTTTATATTCGTTTTATTTGTGTATTGTATGTCCGTTGAAAAAGGCTCTTTGCCGAAACGTTCGCTGTTTTGTTACGTCCTGTCAGGCTAACCCTTACCTTGTTTACGCCTTTTCCATTTAATTATTTTAAACTTTTCAGAAGGATTAGCGAGCTCATATATTTTAAGGGATAATTAGTTTTCAATGTTGTTGCAAGCCTTTTCAATTGCTATAAAAACATTTTGAGTTTTTGTGATGTATTTGAGCATAATTTTTTAAAATTAAAAATTTAAAAAATATTTAAAAAAAATTATATTATATATATTATAATATATTATGTTTATTATTTTATTATATTTGTTTTGTTATATTATTTATTTAAAAAGCTAACAACAAATTTCTAACACTATTCCTTTGAAATGCAAAATTAAAAAAAAAATACTGGATGAATCATTCATTATGTGGGGGGCTTTGTGTGCATAAATGTGCCTGGGGACCATTGATAGTTTTAATTTTAAGGCTGCCTTGTTGGCAGTTATAATTTCTTAACTCATCAAATCAAAATTGTAACTGACACTAGTATGCTAGAGTAATCTGAAAGTCCACCCAGATGCAAAAAAAAATTGAGTTAGGAAACATTGTTTATTGTTTGCATGGAATATTTCAAAATATTCATATCATCTTTTTAATGAGAATGGACTTTTTTGAATGTGCAAAAACAAATTACATTTGCACACCTCTTATACCAGGAATTAGTGATGGCTTTGGTAATTATATTAAACTGTTGATTGCTTACTAAACAGTTTCGTTTTAAATGTCATGGACTATTGTTATTAAAAGTGATAATGTTTAATGTAAATCACTTGCTGTTTCATTAGATAAAGACAGAAAAAGAAAAAGACCCAAATGCGCCAAAGAAACCTGCAAATGCTTTTCTAATGTTTTGTACAACGCAGCGCACTTCTCTACAAGAAGAATACTTCAAGGTGAAAAAAGACAATGTTTCTTCATTTTGTTTGCAAGACTACATCCCCCTCCCCCAGCAATAAATTTATGCTGAGAGTAGAGCATCACTAAGCACAATGAACTAAGTTATCAATGATTAATTCTAATTCTTATCTATTATATTAATTAAAGCTTACAAAATTGTAGGTTCTTTAAATTTCATTTTGTTTAATAATTTGAGGAATTAACTAATGTTTATGTTCTAGGAGCATAATGAAGAGATTGCCCATCATGAACTGACTAAATCTTTGGCGCAACAATGGAATACACTTGTCCCTGAGGAGAAACGGGTAAGTCCTTTGACTAATTTCACTATATTGTTTGTCTTATTATTACAATACTTTAAGTAAGGAAATATTAATTATACAATGAATTTCATGAAATTAGACTAAGACTATTCTGAGTTTTCTATTTAGTTATAAATGTTAACTGTTAAACACTTTAAATATTTTAATTACATTCCTAAAAAATAATTTTTCACATCTCATTTAATAATTTATTGTTTTTTGTAACTTTCTATGTTTGAAAGATTTACTATGAGATGTATGAAAGAGAAAAAGAAAGGTATGAGCGAGAAATGCGCAGCTATAAACCAAAATTGGAGCCTGGTAATGATGCAAATACCAGCACAACTCTGGAACCAAGCAGCTCTGCAAGTGAAGTCCTCAATATATCATTTAAAGAAGAGCTTGATGTATAATAAAAAATGTTTAAATTTTTTTGTTCTTTATTTAAGCTTTTTCAATATTAGGTTTATTGACAGAAATGATATTTTAAACAACATTTTTATCCTCTAAATATCAAGTCATTTGTGGCCATGTTTTGAAAACAGCTGATAAAGTATATGTTTTAAAATGACATTTTAGATGTAAATTTATTATGATAGAGCTCTGAACAAAGAGTGCATAAACTTAATATTATTGTAATAATTTGTTATGAAAACAAGTTTGAGGAATGAAGTGTTTTAGCTACCCAACTGAAAAGACACAAAAGACAAGGGGAAAAAAAAGACAAATGTTTGATGTATATTTCAACTGGTCAAAATAATTTTGAAAGTGAATTCAGATTTGTATGTTACATCCATTGTTATTGTTTACTTAGGACGCTAATACATTTTTGAAAGTTGTCTGCAGTGCTTGTAATATAATTAATCATTAATTGCATCATGGTCAATACTCATACAATAGAAGTGGAAATGGTTTTACAGGTATATAATTTATGTTATAACTTTTCCTGGCAATGTTTGAAAGTGAAGAAACAGCATTAGCAGTGTCCGTCAGCATAAGCTTATCGGATTCAGTAATCCACAATGGGTGATTAGGTATTTATATATACTAATTTTGTGTAATCCAAAAATAGTATTAATAATATTATTTGTTCAATATTCATAGTTTCCTTTTTTTAAAAATTCCTTTCATATATAAACATAAAGTATCATTTACACTTATCAAACAAGAAAAGATATTAAAAAGCTGTATTTAATGATTAAATTATTATCTATGATTTATGTATAGTTATAACAAAAGAAACAAAATTAATCACTAGATATAAATAACTGTGTAGAATTTAAAAAAAACAACATTTGAGTGTGTTTTTTGACAAAAGATGAATGTATTTTTCCCCCAGGCATTTCAGTATTTATTTAAACTCATTTACTTTGTATATTTCAATTGTGCGCAATAGTGAGAATGCTTATTACTAAATTGAATTGTTTTTTTTTAATAAGTTATAAATATTATTAAATATTCTATCGCTGCTTATTTTTACCTTACAGTTTAGTAATTTATTATGCTTTTTAGTTGCGAGGATTGACAATTTTTTGTAAAGAATGTAAAATACAATTTGAGTAAAAGGAACCTTTTTTAAGCAAACAAATTGGGCTTTAAAACTTATGTGAAGAGTTTTGGTTTATTAATTAATTTAATATAAAGAATTGAAATAAGAATTACTAATTGTCCCCGTTATTAAAATTATTGCTAGAAAAATGTTAGATCAGTGTTAAGGTTACTAATGGCACAAGCCCATAATCACCTCTGTGACTTCCAAAGGGGAAATATCATTCACATAAATGGTTCATAATACTAAAATGACTTAAATAGATGTGAACTAGACTGTTAGTGTAAAATCTGTGTTTTATTTTCTAAATCGCATGTGTCGTATCTAGCTTGAGAGATCTTGACAGTTTTCAATTATATTAGGGTTTGGCTATACTGGAGCCGGAATTTGTCACGATATAACTGCCAAACAATAGACTACCTGAGGGTGTTCTTGCTTTATTCAGTTCCTCATGCTGGATTAAAGCATATGAAATTAAGTACAGTAGTGCCCCTGTATTTATAGCCTTTCCAAGCCCCTGGAAGGCTAATGTTTTACTGATATTGGCTTTAAATCTGTTTCTCATTAGTGAAGAGGCTGTGATTATGGAATATAATATGAGACGACATCATGAGACTAAATTTAAAAAAAATTAAAGCTCAAATGCAGACCGGTAGCTGCAGAAGGTAGAAGAATGGAAGAGACACCTAACATCACAACAGACAATTTTCAACAAAGCAAAACAGCCAAACAAACTGCTGGAAAGCAAGTCTTATTGTGGTGTAGGATATCACATAACCAATAATCTCAGCAATTAGAATTAGAAGCTCCAGGAATGTGGAAACTGCACTTAAAAATTTGCAGATGATTCGATAGCGCTGCATTGTAATAATACTAATGGTAAACTATGGGGCCTGTACAGTTTACTTGTTTCATTCTTGAAGTGACTCCCCAGCTTACCTACAGCACATGAGTGAGTGGCAGTAAGGAAAATAAGCTAAACATTACCCATACTGATGAAACTTGCAGTCCTTCTTAAGAATCAAAATAACACATTATTCCAAACATAAATCATTGCCGAATGTATAGTACTGAATATGAGTAAAAATCAATATTTCAATTTTGTATGATTGAAACTTTATAAAACTTATCTCATTTTAGTTTTTATTGTTAAATTTTTAAAAATAATTTGCAACATCTATGTGATTTGAGTTTTTCCTGAGAGACTCAGACACCCATGTTCTTAACTCTGTGGATGGTACTGAATTAACATATTTACCAAAGAGTAAAAGAATCAACAACCATTGCCGTTTCAAAACCACATTTATTTAAAATTAAAAGCAGTTACTTATAAAATACATAATATATGCATATAAATTATAAAATATCCATGATTTTATTTTGTGGAGCAATATTTTTTTTTTTTAAATTTAAGAAGGAAACAACAGCATTGTGTGTATTCATAGATTTGTAAAAGAATTGTTGACAGTGAGGATAATTTTCCTACAAACAAAATAACATGAATCATATAGAAACCTATATTGTTAAGATTACTGACCATAAAGAAATGAAACAAAATGTGACATTTGAGGTGAGAATAGCATAGCCTTACATTCCCACAATACCTTGAAACGATCTGATCTTAGATTTAGATGTTGACACCAGTCTCAAACAATACACAGACAGTAAAATTTTCAATTTACCAAAAAATTCCCTTTCAATTTTCAATATTTCATTATAATAAATGGAGTTAAAAAACATTGAAATAAACAAAATTACATTGGTACTGTGGCATATCTTAATTTCCTATGTAAATTAGTTTATGTTTCTCAAAAAGTTCAATGTCTCTTTCAAGTTGTTTCATCTGCGCTTCCATCCTCTCTTTTTTCTGCTTTTTGGGGGCTGTATCTGTGACAACTGACAAGCCTTGATATTGGTCTTGTATATCCTC
The DNA here is from genome assembly GCA_002072015.1 of Radix auricularia. Lineage (NCBI taxonomy): Eukaryota > Metazoa > Mollusca > Gastropoda > Lymnaeidae > Radix > Radix auricularia. The sequence continues at coordinate 593,462 of MUZC01000847.1, forward strand.
CCAATTTGCTTTCAGTCCATCTAAAATGGCTTGACGCTCATCTTCAGTTAGCTGGCGCAGGGCTCCGCGTTTGAAATTTTCTGCAATATACTGGTCATATTCATCTTGTGCTCTCTTTACTTCTTCTTTGCGCTTGACTAAGTATGTTGGTACTTCACCAAAATCCTAAACGAAAATTTCAAAATTAAAGTTAGCAATGTGTATATGATAATTTACAAATTTTACTAACTGTCTGCATATAAATTAAATCATATTTGAGCAAATAATGTGTAAAATAAAGTATTCTGAGTGTAAGCTGATACCATTATGATATTTCAGCTTCATAACAAAGATATAAAAGGCATCTATTCATTATTCATATCTTCTTACCCTGAAATCTACTGCATTACGTTAAAATTTTTTTAATGAATGTCTATTACTACTTTAAAAAATGTTTTAAAGTATCTTTACTTGTACTTATATTATTTATAAAGCAAAGTACATTTGCTAACTTTAATCTTATATATTTCTTCAGCAGCACACTCTACCTTTTTGTGAACAAAAACAGGTTCAAATCCTGAAGGAATTAAGTTATGCACATCTCCATGTCTGGTGTCCACATATTTTTTGGCTGGAACTTTAGGCACTGATGTAATATTTTCAACAGCATTGGTGTTAATGAAATTCTTTGTTGTTTTCAGACCCATTAGAGGTAATTCATCTTTCTTAGGTACAGGGGGTCTTTTTCGATTTTCATCAGGATAGTGGAACTCCTCCTCTAATAAAAGAAATTAATTTACCTATTAAAGAAACATAGAAAAAAGCTTTATAACAACTAAGTTTTTATTGATTATGGATTCAAATGATTCCCCAAGATTTACATTTACATGCTCTTGCAGTGAATTTCTCAATATGGGGAAATACAGAAATGAATGAATTTTTCCCCTTGACAATACAGATGTCGTTATTGATGACATTACTGACGACCTTATTGATGACAGTACTGGCGCCCTTATTGATGACAATAATGACGTCCTTATTGGTGCCAATGCTGATTTCCTTATAGATGATAATGCTGACACCCTTAATGAAAGTAATACTGGCGTCCTCATTGAAAGCGATTTCATTTCTTCTAAACATTCATTTCTAGCTAAAATTTGATGGAAAGTCATTTAAAGACACTCTCCAATAATGCAATCTGAGGAAATGTTAAGAAATTCATTTTAAAAAAACAAAACAATTTATTATATCAGGTTTTAGAGATGAAATTGCAACAAAATTGTAACGTACATGTTATTAATGATATACATGTACACCTTTTACAGTCTGAAACTTAGTTTTATGAATCTGGCATGTATCAAATTTAAAAATAAAACATGGGATAGTATAACTTGTAAAAATTAAAGTATTAATTGCATCACTAATTTCACAAGGCAATGAAATATTCTGCAATAGTTATAATTTACATAATTTAAATATACGATACTCAAGTGAAAATTGGCAAAAGAGAACTGTTTTTGCTTAATCCTATTAATCAGTTCAAATGGAAATGAAAATAAATAAAAGTTTCATTCTTGCTACGGATAGTTACAGCATTAGCTAGAACTAAAATAAGACATCACAATTGACTCCAAGAGAGAACATAATTACTCTTTTTTAATCCTTTATATTAACTTGTGGTGACTGAATACCCATGTGTAAGTGCTTGCTTGCCGAAAAACTTTGGATCGATTTTTAACCCATTGCCTTGTAAGCTAGCGTGCTGAAATTTTGCAGGCAAGCTCATGCCGATGATAAAAATTAGGTATCAAATTTGCAGATTGATTGAATGTACAGTAATTGAATTATTGAATTTTAAATTTATTTTATTTATCTCTATATATCATGTTAATTTTTTAGATAGAGTGTCATGGTGCGTATTATGTTCAACAACCTTTCCTGTCGCGCAATAAGGTGCGCATTATGTTGACAATACTTTTTAAAAATATATTCACGATCGGTGCGCATTAAATTAAATATGTTTTATGTGACATAACTAGAATTGTGTATTTTCGGAGTGTTTTGCCCTGCGTATTATAATGAACATCCTTATAGTTATGTCTTGTATTTAATATAAAATAAAGGATTTATAGTCAAAAACGTTATTTTTACAGGTTTTAAAAAATTTCTTTATAAAACAAACTTGATAATCTCCTTAAGTACAAGAATTAGTTTTTTAAAATAAAAATGTACCTTACTTCTTTATTTTACAGAGAAAAATGTAATTAAATTTTGTTTATGACTTAAATGACTTACTGTTTGGAAGCTGTGGTTCTTTTTCATGTTTTTTCAAATAATCTGTTGGTTTAGGTACTGGGACTTTAGCTGGGCCCATAGTTTTATAAGTATCCCTTCCAGCAACATATTCCTCTTTCACAGTCTCCCTAAATTTTGAGGTGTGCCTATTGAAATTTAAAGAACAACATTATATTAATAATGTCAGATAAAAACAAACCAACATCATAAAAAAGTTAAAGTTATTATAAAATATTTAATAAAGACTGTTTTCATAATTATACTTCAGTGTCAATAGTTTCTAAAGCAATACTGCCAATACATTTCATGCTGCCTCACACTCATGAAAAAAGCAATATGCTAAACGAAGATATGACATACAAGGCAAATAGTTTTCCTTTTCAAAGCTTAAATATTTTTTTACAATAACTTATGATTAATGCTAATACAAATGTAATAATATTTAAGTTTGATACTTAAAACAAAATGGTAAGCAAGAAACAATTTCAAATTTTCTTTTACTATTAATATTAATACTATTACTATTAGTTATGATTTGAATTTGAAAATTCTAATACTATGCAGCCGTCAATAAAGTAAGTCGTACTATTTGTGACCATTTTTAACTCCCCCTTTGACACAAAACTTGGACCCCCCCCTTCCAAAGTACTTAACACTTTCGAACAAAGATTATTATTTTATTAACTAAATAATTAAAATTTAATTTAAAACACTGTGAAGTCACACATGGCCTGACACCCCCCCACCCCCATCACACTTTCTTACATCCTCTCCCCCCTCTGGAGCGTGACGCACTTTATGGACATCCCCTATTAAAATAATGAAAATTAGACTGTGTCCTAGTCCAAAATGACAAGATCAAATGCCTGCTTTAAATTTAACAACTTAAATACTAATATAAAGTATTAAATTAAATACATGAATGCTCCGTAAAATATATCAAATTTGTAGTGTTCATTTACTGATGAATTAGTAAGTACCTACGAGTACTAGCTATAGGCTATAGGGCTATAGGCTATATAGGCATAGGCTTTTTAAAAATTTAAATTTTTGAGTGATGGCAGTGATTTCAGTTTCAGTGATGAGTGAGGCAATTAAATTCATAAATAAGGTGAATAAAAAAAAATGGTACTCGAATTAGTCAAAACATTACTTTTTTGGCTTCTTTTCCTTTTTTTCTTCCACCGTAAGCAAATTGTAAATCGAAGGCTCATCGTAGGTCGTCATTTTGCTTGCAGTTGTGCTCCCTTCGGCACCTGCTTTGTTTATTTCGAACAAAATGGAGTGTGTGTAGCAACATAAACGTCTCTAAGTGATGTCGCTATGGGGCAATCAAGGGAATCTACTCTTACAATTTCTTTGTGGTCATTTCCCCTTTTCCTAATTAATTTTAAGGTTGATTGTGTTATTTTATGGATCAAATTAAAATTAAACTTTAACAAAATTTGGCAAATAATCCATCGCAAAATAAATATCCCAAAAAATGTTTTATAAAGATATTTGTAGACACTGTAATCATTGGGGTAATGGGGGGGGGGTAAGACAGGCAAATGCCCCGGGTAGCATTTTTAGGTGCTGAAAATTCCGCGTAATTAATTAAGTCATTAATTATCTTAGGGGCGTTTATGAATGCCAATTTAAAATAATAAGGGGGGGGGAGTTACACATTTGTTACGATGTGTTACGAGGGGAGGGGGTTTAATAATTTTGACGTCACGTCAAAACACGCAACTTTATATAAAAGTTTCATTTAAATATTTAATTGTTAACAATTTATTTGATGACTGTTTACATGGCTTCACGCGTGTTACGATTTATTAGAATGCCGGCCTACACTAAATAAACACTTAAATGCTTAAATGACCAAAAAAGTCATTTGAAACTTTCTAAATGGGTGCGGAGAGGACGCAAAGCGTTGTGACAATATTGGAAGGGGTCTAACTTTTTATGACGGGAAAAAGGGGGGGGGGGGGAAAAAATAGCAAAAAATCGCGTGACGTCATTTATGGATTGTCCTTACGAGGATAAAATTTTTAAAAGATATGATAGCTTTTTTCAAAATAAAATAAAAACCAAATGAAATAAGACATTGGTGAAATAAATTAAAGAACTATCCTAAAATATGCAAACGTTTCTAATACCAAAATTTAAAAACTCCATGTTGGAAATAAATTCTTCTGATACTGATGTTAGTGAACTAAAAAATCGCGGGACTGAACTAGAATTGCAACTTGACTGATTTGCTGCTAACTTAATTGATTTATCATACAGAATAGGACTGCATAAACCTTCTTTTTTTTTTTTAATAAAAAAAAACAAATTACACAAACTATTTGTGTAAGGAAACAATAAATTAAAGCTTTATTATCAACTAATACAAATAATGAGCCGAAACGTCTACCATTATTTGTATTAGTTGATAATAAAGCTTTAATTTATTGTTTCCTTACACAAATAGTTTGTGTAATTTGTTTTTTTAATTGATTTACTTTGATGGGGGTGGCAAATTCCTCGTTGTTAATTAACCCCCAAGAGGGAAAACTTCACAATAAAGTTGAATAAAAGAACAAATCAATGTAAAAATTAATACAAGAAATGAAAGAACTTTATTAAAAATACGTGATCATTTTAATACAGTTGTACAAAAATTATTTAATTTAATTTATTAAAGTTAATTCAGATATTTAGGCTCGTTATCCTGCCTTATATAACATAACTAGCAATTTACCCGCGCTTTGCTGCGGGAAGTTGGAGAATTAGTGATGATTGAGTGAGTTAGTGAGTGCATAAAAAATTATATTTGGGCCCCAACAACTTCAAAAATTTTTATGCTTCTACCTACATGGGGAATGGGAGAATAAGTGATTTTTTTTACTTTTTATATAGTTACTATTAGGAAAGAACTACATTTGGGCCCCCCGGCCCCAAGTAAGAGATATTTTAAATAATTGTTCACCTCCTACCATCGTAGAAGTGTATTTAATAAACCCCCAAAGTTTCATGCGTTTGCCTATTTAGAAAATAGGAGAATTAGTGATTTTCAATTTTTATACAGCACATAAAAGGAAAAAGCACGTTTTGGGGCCACGGCCCTCATAAGTGTGCATTTAAAAATTATTTTACGCCAATTTTCGTCGTGAGAGGGTACCCAATAATTTTCAAAAGTTCGATGAATGTGGAATTTGTGATGAGTCAGTTTTTAATATAAGAAAAAATTATATTTGGGCCCCCAGCCCCATATGAGTTGGAATTTACCATTCTCTTTCGCCAACTTTCATCGAGAGATTGTATTCAACAACTTCCCAAAGTTTCATACTTTTAACTACATGGGGAAAGGAAGAATAAGTTATGTTCAGCTTTTATTTAGTTTATATTAGGAAAAACTACATTTGAGCCCCCCGGCCCCCAGTAAGGGATATTTTAAATATTTTTCACTCGCTACCCTCGTGAAAGTGTAATTATCAATTCCCCTAAGTTTCATGAAATAGGAGAATTAGTGATTTTCAATTTTTATATAGCTCATATAAGGAAAAAAAGGTTTTTGGGCCCCGGCCCCCATTAGTTGGAAATTTAACATTCTCTTTTGCCAATTACCGTCGGAAGCATGTTCTCAAAAAATTTACAAAGTTTTCATGCTTCTACCTATACGGGAAATAGGAAAATTAATGATTTGCAATTTGTAAATAGCTCATAAAAGGAAAAAAAAACGTTTTTGGGGGCCCGGCCCCCATGAGTGTGAATTTCAAAATTCTTTTTCACCAATTTTCGTCATAAGAGAGTACCCAACAACTTCCCAAAGTTTCATGCTCCAACCTACACGGGAAATAGGAAAGTTGGTGATGTTCAATTTTTATAGAGCCCATATAAGGAAAAAAAGTTTTTGGCCCCACGGCCCCACATGAGCGAGATTTAAAAAAAAAATTTTTTAGCCAATTTTTGTTGTGTGAGGGTACCCAACAACTTCCCAAAATTTCATGCTCCTACCTACACGGAAAATAGGAGAATTAATGATGAGTCGGTTTATAATGTAAGAAAAACTATATTTGACTCCCCGGCCCCCCATGAGAGGGAGTTTAAAACATTTGTTATCAATTTTCGTCGGGAGCGTGTACTCAAAAAATTTCCTAAGTTTCATGCTTCTACCTATACGGGAAATAGGAGAATTAGTGATTTTCTATTTTTTAAATAGCTCATTTAAGAAAAAAAAACACGTTTTGGGGACCCCAGCCCCATGAGTGGGAAATTTAACTATTTTTTCCAATTATTGTCGAGAGCACGTACTCGACAAATTTCCAAAGTTTCATGCTTCTACCTACATGGGAAATAGGACAATTGTTGATTTTATTTTTCTATATAGCCCATATAGGAAAAAAATGTTTTTGGGCCCCCGGCCCCACATAAGCGAGATTTGTAAAATTCTTTTTTCGCCAATTTTTGTCGTGAGAGGGTACCCAACAACTTCTCAAAATTTCATGTTCCTACCTACACGGGAAGTTGGAGAGTTAGTGATGATCGGTTTTTAATATAAGAAAAACTATATTTGGGCCCCCGGTCCCCCATGAGAGGAAATTTTAACATTCTTTTTTGCCAATTTTCGTCGGGAGCGTGTACTAAAAAAATTAACCAAAGTTTCATGCTTCTACCTATACGGGAAATAGGAGAATTAGTGATTTTCAATTTTTATATAGCTCATATAAGGAAAAAAACGTTTTTTGGGGCACCTGCCCCCATGAGTGGGAATTTTTTTTCCTGTTATAATTGGGAGCATGTACTTAACAAATTTCCAAAGTTTCATGCTTCTACCTACACGGAAAATAGGAAAATTGGTGATTTTCAATTTTTTATAGAGCCCAAAGTAGGAAAAAAATGTTTTTGGGCCCCCGGCCCCACATGAGCGGGATTTTAAAAATTCTTTTTCGCCAATTTTCGTCGTGAGAGGGTAACCAAAAACTTCCCAAAGTTTCATGCTTCTACCTACACGGGAAGTTGGAGAATTAGTGAAGAATCAGTCAGACAGTGAGGGCTTTCCCTTTTATTAGTATAGATAACTTTGAATATTCCTTACAAATGCCATAAATAATGCCAGCTGCGAAGCTTCTCTAAAATTAAGTTATGTAAAATTAGTTACACCAGTTACATCTATAATGATCAATAATGAACACACCAATATTGACTAATCTATAGCTATTTTTGCCATTGGGCATGTTAAGACTGACACCATTGATTCACCAAAGATTATTCTAGTGACTACCATGGCAACCAACTACCTTGCTGTTCATATTAGACAACTTTTTGTAAGTATTAGGAGCTGAACCTTTGTAGGCTTAAATATCGAAGAGGCCAAAGCACGCTGGTGAGTTGCTGATTGTGAAAATATTTTATTAATTTATCTTACCTATTACAAATCCATCTTCTGTACAGACGATTATTGTGTGTGACATGGTTTATGTCTAACTTTGTATTTTTATAACGACCACCAGAGATTTTATTTAGAAAATTAATTTGTTGGACATGGGCCATATCATTAGAGGAAGAAAGAGAGAGAGAGAGAGAGAGAGAGAGAGAGAGAGAGAGAGAGAGAGAGAGAGAGAGAGAGAGAGGGAAATTGAGAGAGACAGAGCTAGGAATAAAAAATAAAGTGATATTCAACATTAGAAAGGCATGTTCTCAATATTTGCTAAAAGAAAGTAAAAGGAATTACAAGTTTTATTATTATTATTATTTGAAACAAATTTATTATTANAGAAAGAGAGAGAGAGAGAGAGAGAGAGAGAGAAATTGAGAGAGACAGAGCTAGGAATAAAAAATAAAGTGATATTCAACATTAGAAAGGCATGTTCTCAATATTTGCTAAAAGAAAGTAAAAGGAATTACAAGTTTTATTATTATTATTATTTGAAACAAATTTATTATTAATATTATTTTAGAAACTTAAGAATCACACCACAATTGAAGGGTGAACATTTATTTGGCCCTCAAAAGAGCCATTGCCCTCAAAAGGGCCGTTGCCCTCAAAAGGACCAGTTGCCCTTAAAAGGCAGTATGAATTAAAAATCTCGAAACCGGACCAACCACCGGACCAGCTGCTCCAGATATGCCACTTCTACTGCCTCTTCCACTACGACCTCTGCAACAAACTTGGGCGTTCTCACAGGAGGGGCTGATGAAGACTCAAACTCCAAGACCAATGCATCATCAATATGTTCGTCAAGCGGGTCAAGACTTGCACATGATGATGGCGGGCTGCACGTAATGTAGTCTATTCAGAAAGTCATCTCCGGGACGCCCTAAAACGTGTTTGACTTAGTGGCTGAGCGGACCTCCAGGAAATTCCTTCAGTTTCGAAGAAATTCGTATGATACATTTTTGTCTGACTTGAGGTTGAGTCAGTGGCGTAGCTAGACCTTTTGCCGCCCGGGGAGGTCTCCAATTTGCCGCCCTTTTAGGGGACGTCCATAAATTACGTCTCACATGGGAAGGGAGAGAGAGGTGTTACAAATTTGAATTCACATCAAAACGCGCAACTTAAAATAAAATTTCCACTTAAATATATGATTACCGACACTTAATTCAATGAAGTTGTACATGGTTTCACGCGTTTTAGGATATTAGAGTGCGGCCTTACACTAAAAAATATTTAAATGACAAAAAATGATTGGAAACCTGCTCATTTTCAAATCGAAAATACGGCTCTTGATTGGGGGGGGGGGACCTTTGTGATGTCACATTGAAGAAGGGGTCTAAGTTTTTGTGACGACGTGTGACCAGGGAGCAGGGGTGAAAAATCAGCAAAATTCGCTTGACGTCATTTAAGGACGTCCAATTAAATCAATTATATGATTGTTTTTATAAATAAATAAACGTTAATAAACAATTGTAATTGAAATGAAGTACATTGTATAAATAAAGGGTGGGGAACATGTTAACCATTTCATGCCATATTTATGTCAACATTAATAAAAGAGACCGAATAAGGTGATATACCTATAAGTACACATTTTTAGAAATACTAAATTCTTTTTTTAAAGGCCACAAGAAAGTTATTGAGGTTACAGGTCACACATCCCTCCCGCCCTCCCCCAAATGAGACAAAACATATTCCAAATTTACAGCCAAAAAACATTACAAATTAATATGCTTTTATTTGTTATTTTAAGTTGATTATTTTTTTTTTATAAACAAAGAAAATGATATATTAGTATTTAAACATATTTATAAATTTAATTACCTAACTTTCATGGTAGAGAAATCGTGTATTATGTTATCAAAATTTAAATTATTTTTACTAACTTGTTCTATGGACAATATTATAAGATTTTGTAGTCTTAAATCACTCATTGTGGAACGAAAATAATTTGTTTATCAGCTTCATTATGGAGCAACTCCTTTCACAACTATATACACTTATAGCAATTGTTGAAAACATTCTTAGCAAAAGTATAATGTTGGGTAAAAATTTTCCCATCTATACTGTTGAATATATTTTACTAGATCAAGGGGGCATCCCCCCGTTTTTCTAACATAATGTCTCTTCTTGTAGCCAGGGTTGATCTAAGCCACTGCCACCTATGCGGCCGCAGTGGCTTCGCGCTTTCATAGGCCCCTCCTATCTTAAATTTCACTTATTATCCTTAATTCCTTATCCTTACCCAAATAGGGCCCAGCGCATTCCTTTTTGCATACTAAGCTGCATAAGGCCTCGCAATTGCTAAGCCTGACCCTGTGTACAGCCTTAAAAACCTGGAACATTTTCGTTCAATATTTAATTGTTCTTTATTATGATAATAAAGAAATTAATTTGAAGTTAAAATTTTTCAATTAGTAGGTTACATGGTATTATACACGAATATTTTCTTGCAACGACAGGCAACTGATCAGAGGGTACTATTATTTTCTTTTATAATTACATCTGTGGATTAAAACATTTCTAGTTGTATGACTTGCTCTAAAGATAGAACCCCGTCTCCTGAATTTTCTCCACTCATATTTTTCTCCTTTTAAACTCGGCGTTCAGTTGAGATCTCCAACTCTTTATAATCTATAACTGCGTTCTGTATTAGCGCATAACTTTGTCCCATGAAATGGGTTTGAATTATTATTGTTTTAAACTGTTTTCCATAAATTGAGATTCAATAGAAAAGAAAAAATATTGCATTGAAATGATTAAAGTTCCAGCATCTGTTCTCGTTTTACTAGTTACTTCTTCAGATGTCAATTTTTCAGAATATCAGAATTATGTAGTTATCAGTAATTGTGTTTAGATTTTAGACATATTTTTATGAATTTTCTTGTGTAATTAATATACCTGACATTTTTTTAAATTTAAAAGTCATTTCTTTACATTTAAAAAAAAATTATTTTCTCTTTAATCTAACTACAAGTCACCACAAATGATGACGTAAAACTCTCTAAACTTTTACACATATTCTAATGACGTCAACTAAAAAAAAACAACTAATTCTTTTGCACCCTTTCGCACCACTCTTCAATGCCTGAAGGATTGTGCATTCGACTTCCGGCAATGGCGGCCGTTCCCTGCGCTAGTGTTACCTCTCGATTCGAAATATTTTTTGGTAGTTTTAACGGGGGTTTTTAACGGATCGAGTAACTGAGTGTTGATGCACAAATGGCAGGTCAGGACATACAAAAAACATATATACCTCATGGGTCTAGGACTTATGGATGCTGAGATCAAGGGTGATGACGGACGGACGTACGGACGGACAAAACGGGCGCAATATCGCATTCGACTTCTCGAAAATGCGCTAAAAAAGTATGTGATGTTCAAATTCTTCATTTAGTAGGTCACATGGTATTATACACATTTTCTTGCAAGGATATGCAACTCATCAACGGGTTCTTTTTTTTTCTTTTATAATTCTATCCATGGTGAAAAACATTTCTCGTTGTACTTTTTGCCCTAAAGATAGAACCGTGTCTTCTGAATTTTCCCCTCTCATATTTTCTCTCCTTCTAAATCTCTATAACAACGTTCTGTATTAGCACATTTCTTTGTTCCATGAAATGAGTTTTCATTAATTAAAAAAAAAGACGGGTTCCCATAAATGGAGAAATGGAGATAAAAGAAACGAATAAAAAGAGATTACAAAAAAAAAAAAAAAAAAAAAAAAAAAAAACAACAAAAAAACAACAAAAAAAACAAAGAAAAAACAACAACAACAACAAAAAACACACCAAAAAACAACAACAAAAAAACAACAACAACAAAACAACAAAACAACGATTTTATAAGTGGACTGAAAAGAAGAAAATAAATGAAAACCTATTTGTTCAAGTACTTTCCTTTAATTTGACTAAAAACGTTGGGTGGGTGTTTATAACTTGTGAGGTTTTACATATGCAGTTTACTTATTCTCTCACTTATAATCTCTCTTTTGCCTTCTAAATTCTAAATCTTTAATTTTTATACCAACACATATTTTTGCCTTGTTTTCTAAATTAGAATGCACACGCCAAACATTTTTAGTCAAATTAAATCAAAGTTCTTGAATTTATAAGTTTACATTTATTTTCTTCTTTTTAGTCCACTTATAAAAACGTGGTTTAGAAAATCTTTTTTCTCACCTCTATTTATTTGTATACCAAACACCCATTAAGCGCCCACTCAACGTTTTGATACCACGGGGATGTGGTCACGGGGTGAACTCGTCGGAACGGTTAAGTCAGCAACAGCAGACGCATACATATGCTGTATAAAGATTAACTAAAAATTGCATTTATTTAAATAAAGCAAATTTTATCGATCCACAATTTTGATACAATGCATTGTCATCCCAGATCTATCTGTGGTTAAATTTTAAAATCTCTTGAACTATCAGAAGTGGTTTTATTTTACGCTTAAAAATTTGAAATTTTGCGGACAGACAAAAGAAAAAACAACAAACAAAACAAACAAATAGAAAAAAAACCAAAACAAAACACCACAGGATTGAAAGGAAGTTAATAATAACATGGTAAAAAGATTGCATTGAACTGAGCAAAATTCCAGCATCTGATCTCGTTTTACTATTTACTTGTTCAGATGTTAATTTTTCCAAGACGCTTGAAATTATAAAGTATGCCTTTTCCAACATTTTTTCATGGTATTGATGTGTTTATTAAAGGAGAAAATTGAATATTTTCATGTGCTTGCAATACATCTTTATCATTTTCCATAACATATACGAAATAAAATTATTTAAACATTAATTGAATTGGATAGTCGTAACATTTTAAATTAATAACCACATTTTAATGACACAAATTATGAGTGCTACTATAATTCTATATAATAAAATTAATTTAATTTTAATAACTTCTCTTACAATAATTTCTGAAAACGGAAAGAGTAATATAATTCAGTGGCGTAGCTAGGAATATATATGGGTTTGGGAACCCAAGGGGGGTTGTAGGCCTAATCTCTTTTGGGGGCCTCACATTCATGGCGGTGGTGTAATATTTGATGTAAAAGTATTCGGACACTATTTTCGGGGCCCTCTCAAGTGTACCACTTAATTTTCCAAACAAACCGTTAACTTTTGGAGCGATATAAAATTTTTGAACGGTTTTGCTTGAGTTATAAAAACCACTATGTTATCAAACAAATGTAGCGCTAATCTGTAACTTAAGACTCGAAATTAAGAATATTTTTGTTTCACCTAGGTTTCCCCCTTAAAGACAAAGGCTGCCTTTCAGAAATGGCTTTACTTTTCACATGCCCACAAATGCCGCCCTTTAAATGTGTGCCGCCCTGTGCGGACAGCCCCTTTAGCTACGCCACTGGGTGTGTAGGTAAGCAGATAAAATCTACATAAATGTAAAGTAAAAAAAAAATTAGTATCTAATCCTAAACAACTAAATAAAATTTAAATCAATTAACAACTAGGATGAACGTGATTAGATTTTATGAGGTATTTACATCAGACTCAGTGTTTGTGAGTAACAACCGCAAACCTCCATGATCACTAATTTCTAGTTGATTTTTGTGTGTGTGCGAGGAGGTCCATAACTTCACTGAATCCACGTTCTTTTCTATCAATTTGGAAGTCGGGGAAGCAATCAACGATGTACATATAAAATAAACCCAGTATGCAGGATATACAATTGTGATATGTTTTTAAAAATTCTAGTTTCAACATTGGTATAAGTTACATTTTTTAAAATATTCCAATAAGCTGCTTCTGTAGTAATATGGATTCTGCTGTTTTTTGGAGATCTAATTTTATTTACGTATAGACGGTTCAGCTGATAGTAGGCGTAGGGAATATCCAAATGTAAAATGTCTTAAAACCTTTGGTTCAGGTCTGCATGAAGAGCCGTTAAGTGTTGACAGTAAGCAAGCAAATCTTCATATCTATTTTGAAAGATTTGGAAACTAAGAGGATTTTTCTCTTCCCAAGTTTTGTTTGTATAGAAATGGTGTTAACACAAACACATATAGATCTATTATGCTTCTGGTTTTGATTAAATTTAATTGTCCCACTTGTAGTTTCAAATTAGTTTCATTATATTTGGCAAATAAATCGTACATAATGGATATGTACATTTTTGAGTTAATCTTGTCACAAATCATTGTCATTGCTTTCCAGGAATTCCAACACTAGATCAAAGAGTAAGAGAGTATAAAATCCATTAAATTTTTATTTTTGAAAACCAACGTTATACCTGTGTGAATAAGTAAACAATTAAAGTCCTCTTCATTTTCCAAAAATAGTTTAGTAAATAATCTCTCATTGAAGGCATTCTTTTTGATTCTATTAACTGCTCTAATGACATACTCTAACGATCCATGCAAACTTTCACTAAGATTTTTTGCGAATAAATGATATCCATGAATAACACAATGCAGAGGTGGCACTAGGGGATGCTGGGCTGGGTTGCTATCTCAACGGTTGACACCATCAATATGGGTAACATCAAAATATTATGGTCTGTATGTTCCCGTTACTTGGCACTGGCAGACTAGGAGTAGGTCTATGGGATACGTCGTAAAGGATTTACACCATGAACTACAACACTGGGTGACACCTTGATCTACTGCACTGGGTGACACCTTGATCTACCACACTGGGTGACACCTTGATCTACTGCACTGGGTGACATCTTGATAAACCACACTGGGTGACACCATGATCTACTGCACTGGGTGACACCTTGATCTACCACACTGGGTGACACCATGATCTACCGCACTGGGTGACATCATGATCTACCACAATTGGTCACACCATGATCTACCGCACTGGGTGACACCATGATCTACCGCACTGGGTGACACCTTGATCTACCACACTGGGTGACACCATGATCTACCACAATGGTTGACACCATGATCTACCGCACTGGGTGACACCATGATCTACCATACTGGGTGACACCATGATCGACTGCACTGGGTGACATCATGATAAACCGCACTGGGTGACACCATCATCTACCACACTGGGTGACACCATGATCTACTGCACTGGGTGACATCATGATAAACCACACTGGGTGACACCATGATCTACCACAATTGGTCACACCATGATCTACCGCACTGGGTGACACCATGATCTATCACACTGGGTGACACCATGATCTACCGCACTGGGTGACACCATGATCTATCGCAGTGGGTGACACAATGATCTACTACACTGGGAGACACCATGATCTACCACACTGGGTGACACCATGATCTACTGCACTGGGTGACACCATGATCTACCGCACTGGGAGACACCATGATCTACCACAATGGGTGACACCATGATCTACCACAATGGGTGACACCATGATCTACTACACTGGGTGACACCATGATCTACTGCACTGGGTGACACCATGATCTACCGCACTGGGAGACACCATGATCTACCACACTGGGTGACACCATGATCTAACGCACTGGGAGACACCATGATCTACCACAATGGGTGACACCATGATCTACCGCACTGGGTGACACCATGATCTACCACACTGGGTGACACCATGATCTACCGCACTGGTTGACACTAACCCTACTGAAGCCTCTCACACAATGTATTGAAAATTCATTCGGCACAACTTGTTTTAAATATGCCATAAGTTCAGGTTTAGTTTTAACTTCAACTTTTTTTAAGTTTTAACTTTTTTTTAATTCAGAAAATAACTTTTCATCTTTCGTATCAGTTTCTAAACGTCACTGAGCCATTCTTCAAATTTCAACACACTATAGTGGGCATTTTCTTTTGTCTTCGGCTCTCTCATTCTCTTATCTGTTTTAATAAACCATAATTGATAATGATTTATCTTTTTAATGGAATGCTGCAGTAATGCCGTTTTGAAAAAAATAATTTGATGATAGAATACTATTAGATAAATATACCTCCCCACACATAAAAAATTACCCCACCTTGCAACCCTCGTTGACACGAGTTATATATATATCTTAACTACTTATAGGAATCTGTTTTCTCATGCATCAAACTTAACCTTTCATTGAAAGGCTTTCAATAAATTTGATTGGTTATAGCGGTGTAAATTAGGGGTAGTTCTATTTTCTTTCCTAGGTAGAAATACAACACGACATGACTGATGGTATTTATTTAGTAGAAAAAGCCTTCAGATAGTGTTTTATTGATTGCTATTTATTTTCATTTCCATAATAATAAAAAAATATTTATTTCATATTAAACCTAGCTCGGACCCCCTGGAGTTTTTCGGGGACCCCCAAATCCATAGGGGTCCATAGGGAACATTTTGCGAACCACTCTTTCATACAATTAGTAAAAAAAATCATAGAAGCCAAACTGTAAAAATACATGAATAATTGATTGAGTATTTTGAAATGACAGTTTATTAGACCAACGCGTTCTGACATGTAAGGGCCAGCGTTTAAGTTTTGATCGCTTCCTGGTGTTCTTGAGCTTTAAGTCTTAGGGCAACAATACTGCTGACTCTGACGTCACCAGAGTACATTGAGTCAGGGATGTGGAACTGGTTGTTGTTAGTTGACGTCTTCATGGCGGCCATATCCCCACGTCCAATTTGGTTTTGACCTGAAAACATATTTAAAAATATCTTTTAAATCACAGTAGATTTGTGATAGTCAAACTGCTTTATTTAATTTAGCGAAATTTCTTTGTACACTATTAGATTCATGTGTAACTCTGAAATGAACGGCATCATAAAATTTATTACATCAAGAGACATAGGAAGGCTCTGTACTCTGTACTTGAAGGGTGATTAAAAACAAAAGATTTGATCCATGATTTTATGTAATTCAATTTATAAGAATTTTAGATTTGAAAGCTGACCAATTAGCAACCAGTATTCGAGTGCTTTCTTTACAACATGTTATTCTTACAAAGCAAATATGAATGACTACCAGTGATAAATATCTTTAACGACACACCAATTCAGTTTTAAGCTACAAAATCAGACTAATTGTCTAATCTATGCAGAAGATAATTGCGTCCACAGACCATGCTGGTCTGTTAGCAAGTGATGCAGCGTTCACAGGCCACGGCTATGAGGGTTCCACACATTAACCAGCCGCCTTTATTTCCCTATAGAGTTATGTACCCATTCGGAGCTGTTTGGACTCAAGCGCGCCCTGAGCCCCGGAAACAAATTATTGTCTTCACATGGATTCGAGCCAGTGACCATCGGTACGCCAGCCAAGCATGCCACTCGACCTCCGTGTCCCTCTAATCTAAGGAATTTGATTTAAAAAAA
>MUZC01000847.1:612088-625737 GCA_002072015.1 Radix auricularia
TTTTTTTTTAGTTGACGTCATTAGAATATGTGTAAAAGTTTAGAGAGTTTTACGTCATCATTTGTGGTGACTTGTAGTTAGATTAAAGAGAAAATAAATTTTTTTTAAATGTAAAGAAATGACTTTTAAATAAAAAAAATGTCAGGTATATTCATTACACAAGAAAATTCATAAAAATATGTCTAAAATCTAAACACAATTACTGATAACTACATAATGCTGATATCTAACATAAGTACTGATACATAATACGAAAATGCGCTAACACGTCCTGAGTTCCAAAAGGGACCAGGCTTAACATGATTTTTTTAAAAATATCGTCAATATACTGCGCACCGCGCGACAGGAACGTATTAAAAGGGTTGTTCAATATAATACGCACCAGGACACTCTAGCACAAAAATTAACATGCTAGTTAGAGATACATAGAGGTAATCTAAAAAATTATAAATTTAATTATAGTACTTTCGATCGATCTGCATTTTCGATGGATCATTTCGATCGTCGGCACGAGTCTGCCTACAAAATGTCAGCTCGCTAGCACACAAGGAAGTGGGTTAAAATCAATCCAAAGTTTTTTAGGCAAACATCAAGCGAGGAAGGCATCAAGCAGACGCCATGAGATAATATAGAGGCTTTTTAAAAAGATGTAGATTTCTTCATACAAAATGGATGGATCACGCTCATAATTTAATACGAAATTTAAGACAACGGTTTAAAAAAAGGCCCATAAAAAATGCAAATACTTGGCCAGACTGAAAAGCCCATTTATAACTTTCCATATAATGTTTGTTCGTTTAATATCAAGAAAGTATGTTATTTTCATTACACATTAAATATATTTTGCTTTAATCAAGAAAGACACCTATTCGTAGGAGATGCTGATCTTCTATCGAGCATCTCCCCAGCCGGCGGATAGGGGAAAACCCACCAGATATGGAGGGTACCAGAAAATAAAATACTCGGGGTGGACCAAAATCAGCCCTACTGCCTTGTAGGAAGTGGAGGAATACACAAAGGCTAGGGACCCAACCTGAACAAAGGAAGCTATCCAGAGAGCTGTGAGTCTGTGAGGGGCAACCCCCCAGATGGTTGTGCGCAGGGCTAACAACCCAGCCATGTAAAAAGAAACATGTTACGAAAGCCAAGCAACTAAATAGAACCCGACCTATGCCTGTAAATGGACGAGAGTTTTGGTTTGCTACTTGGAATGTACTAAGCCTGTTCAGAGCAGGAGCCTTTGCTGTTAAAAAAGAAGTAGTCAATGCAGTCATAGGCTTCAAACCAGAAAATGAAAGACTGTGCTCCCTACATGTGCGGGGGGAAAATGTTCAATATAACATTCATAAATGCACATGCTCCCACTGAAGATACGGAAGATCAGATTAAAGAATCCTTTTATGAGACACTGGAAAAGATCTACGAAGAGGCACCATGCCATAGTATTAAAATAGTGATATGAGACTTAAATGCAAAAATTGGTAAGGAAAAGGTATTTATGCCAACTATTGGCAAGGAAAGCCTCCATGATGAATCCAATGACAATGGCATGAGATCGATAGACTTTGCTCCACGAAAAGGAATGTCAGTGAGCAGCACCAAGTTTTAACACAAGAATATAAATAAAGCCACTTGGAACTCAACTGATGGACACAACCAAATAGACAATGTTCTAATTGATAGGAGACATGGATCCGATATGCTCGACGTAAGAAGTTATAGAAGAGCAGATGCTTACTCTGACCACCTACTTGTACGAGTTAAATGCAAGCACAGAATACGCATAATTCAGAACTGTCATAATCAAAGGGAGAAACAATATGATTACCAAAAACTTTCCAAAGACCCATTAAACGCAAAAGCCTATCAAACTGAAGTAGAGACACGGCTCGAAACATTTCAAGAAGGGAACAAGGAAAACAATATAAATGAACAATGGAATAGGATTTAAAATGCTATGAAAAGATCAGCAGAAAATGTTGTAGGGTTCCAAGAAACTAATAAGAGTGTTGGCAGTTCGACAACGAATGCAGAAAAATTATTGAAGAAAGGAACAAAGCACGAATGATCATGTTACAAAGAAACACCAGAAAGACAACACAAACATACAAAGAGGCCAGAAGAGAAGCGACGAAAATGTGCAGAAAGAAAAAGAGGGATTGGGAAAAAAGCTAAACTAAAAGAAATAGAAGACCTAGGCTTAGAAGGATGGATGATTTAGAGAAAGATCTACAACAACTGGGCATCCAAAATTGGAGCAGAAAGGCGTTGATGAGGCCTGACTGGAAGGAGGTCGTGAGGCAGGCCCAAAGCCCTACATGGGCTGTAGCGCCACCGGGATGAATGGATGAGACACCCAACCATAAACGATACAACACTGACGAATATGATTACAAATACCTGCGCATCTTGATGAGAAGGAGTTCACATCGGAATTAGTTTGAAAACGGACGTCATTTTTGGAGGACAAGAATGAAGACAGGGAAGATGGCGTCATCGCGGAGCAGAGTGGGGGCGTCCAATCAACGTTGAGGTTTCCATGAAAGTAAAAACCTGGCATTGGTACGCTGCCAATGGCAGCCATTTTACATGTGCCAGATTGACCTGAGGATAAGGGTTGATGTGGAGGTTTGCTTTGAGATGCTGGAAGTGCTGCAATATAATAAATAAATAAATAAATAAATAACTTAACAACAGTAATTTATACCCCCAAGAAATGCATTTATAAAATGAGGTGTTTTTATGTGTTTAATTTAACGTTGGAAAATTTCAATCTCAAGAAGGCTTTTAGCAATTTTTAACACAATGACATATGTTGTATAGGAACATACTTATATAGAATATTTATACTGGGTGGGGGAGGCTTTAATGTTTACATTGACCAAAGTAGATTTTTAGTTTCATGGACAATGGACATGTATTTTGGTTAACTCACCATGACAGCTGATATCTGCTGGTGCTGCCCCCTTGCGATCTTCCTTCTGTTGTTTTCTCCATTTGGCACGTCGATTTTGAAACCAGACCTGAAACATAAACAGAAAAATTGTGGTCTTTGCGAATGTCTATTTGGGGCACACGCTGGAAAAAAAGTCCCTTCTTATCTGGAAATAAAAATTTATTGTGCATTTTGCACCAGTATTAGTTAGAGCATGAGTTTCAAGGGTGATTTATAGAAGTAAGATTATAAAAAAATTGAAAGTAAATTTTACATTGGTCTTAACGCAAAAATAAATTTTCAAATTTTAGAAAAGGATCATCGGTATTGAACAACCATTTACTCTGCCTTGTCACATAGTTTCTTAACATTTTTAAAAATAAGCTATATAATAATATTTTTACATGTGATAATGCATTAACTTTTTACGCGTGTACACAAATGAGTGGGAAAGGTGACAGAATGTATGTACCTGGACCCGTGCCTCCGTGAGTCCAATTTTTAAAGCTAGTTCTTCACGGAAGAAGACATCTGGGTAGTGGGTCCTTTGGAAAGCACGCTCTAGCTCTTCTAGCTGAGAGCTGTTAAAAGTAGTTCTGTAACGCCGCTGCTTTCTTCGAGTCGTATTTCCTAAACAGTTGTCAGAATTAAGGCTAATGAAAATACTTAAATTAGCAACGAAACATAGGAAACAGCAACACAGACAACATCTTTATGAAATTGGTACGAGGCAAAGAAATCAAATAATCTAAATCGAGAAATACATTTTATAAAATGTAATTTTAATCGATAAACTTAAGAAAAATAACGTTTCTGTATTTTGTGTTTTCCGCGTTCAGTCCAATGTGTTCCATAAAAATGGCATGTTGATTAGTCTATAATGTAGACGCTATATCATACATCTCTAAAGGGCTAGTTTTAATAATTTATATATTTTGTTATTGAACACAAGAGAAAGCAAAAAAAAAAAATAAAAATAAAAAAATATATAGTTCAAGTTGAATGCGGTCTCAAGTTTTCGCTGGTTTCATTCTTTAATCATGCATTACAGTCCATTTCCAATTTTGATTTTCCCGCTGTAGGCTTTACAGGTTTTTTTAAAACAGAGAAACATCTATCTTTTAATCAAATTTTTCATATAAACCAAAGGAAAATATGATTCCTAGCTTAGGAGCAAAAATGTTTATAAAGTCACAACAAATGGCGTTAATATCCGATGCTTCAATGAAGTCGGCGAAATTCTTAATGTAAAAATTAAATTTAAAGAAATAAAATAAAAGGCTTCTAGATCATTCTATACATTAAATCTTGTCGGAACTCGGGACCACAATTTCAGGGGAAGTAGGCAGGAGATGTTCACTACAAAATTGAAATCAAGGGGAGACCATGCTTATATCCGAAACTTCACTTTATAAGGTAACAACTATATATTAGCTTTGGTTTATTTGAAGCGATATGTTTCTGATAATTGAGAGTCCCATAAAACGGATCATGATCGGAGAAAAAAAATTCCGTTTTTTATTCTTTCCCATCTGCACTACCAGAGTATCTCAAGACGTATGGAAGCTGTACAAAAAGCTACGAAACAGCGGCTAACATTGAGAAGCCAAGCATGAAATGCTCTCCCCAGTTTGCACAAGACATTATCCTAGATTTTTTTGGCGTGTCACAAGATTTTTTAATTAAATTGGAAGCCGCATCTTTAAACGATTCGTCAAAACAATCTGAATCGGGAATTGAAACGAAATTATAATTATTGAATTAATTTTAATCAAGTTAGTTGATTGATTTAAAAATGATCAAAACAAGTGTCATTCATTTCACCATGATCAAACACTAGATCACACCTCAAATACATAAGGATATACAAGATATGCCACATAGCATTAATCACTTCCTCTTTCTCATATAGTCTTATATTGAAGAAACGTCTTAATACAGTACTGAGAACAAACTCGTCAATGATAAATCTACGTTCTATTCAGAAACCGATTTTTTCCTCGGTGTCCATTGTGCCGGACATATGAATATTAGAAAAAAATAGCCATATCACAATTGGCACCAGAAGGAGTCACCATTGGTCCACTGGTAGATTATTAAATCTATATCTACCACTCCGTTATAAAAAAAATGAAATGAACAAAATAAAATTAAAAAAAAAAAACCAACAACATTCAAACAACCTGGGAGTGGCTTTACTATTTATAAAAAAATATTTTTGAGCTCAGATCATTATTTTATTAAATGCTTATCAACCAGTGGCAATCTCATCCACGTAAGAACTATATAGAGATGGGAAAGCTATAGTATTGTAATTGACAAAAGACAGCATTCTTAACAATATTTAGAAGTAGACATTTTACTATAATGATATAGATGAAGATTCCAATTTTTAATACCCCTAACTTGAGTCTGCTCTAGAAAGTGACCCATAATGCATAAAAACACCATTCCACCCCGCCCCCTTCGTATACAATCATCGATCTCTGAGCTTGAGGCAAAGCCCGCCTGCTCTGAGCCAGGGGAGACAACTACGGCTTCTCTGATTCTGATTCAATCAGACTTTAAGGATTCTTTTGTCAACGTTTTTTTAAAGAACTTTCTCATATTATGTTTCCCCTGGGCGAAACTCTGAAAGTGTGGATCAAATTTACTAAGCCAATCTTAATACCCTACCATTTTGGATGTCGCTAGCTTACTTTTGTGCTAGATCGACTTTGATTGACAAAGATATACATCACATATTGTAGTTTCCCCTTTGATTATTTCAGGCGGAATCTTATTTAAATTTTTAACGATAAATTTCTGAAAATCTTAATGAAAAAAAAAATTAAAAGAATCTACTTGAGTAGACAGTTTTAACGCAACGGAAAAGGGATTTGTTTAATAAGGTTACAAGCCGCTATTTTTATCCCCAAATATGCACATACATTGTTGTTTTTAATTGGACCCGCGAGTTCCTCCTATATTATTATGTTTTAGGGGCTAGTCCACAACTTGGAAATTGATTTCTTAACAAGAAAACATTATTTTTTAATATTATGAATGTTAAGATGTAAGAGGAAATTCAAAGCAATTCAAATAAGTGGCAAACGATTCCGTAAAGGAAAATTTATTTTTCGGTTTCAAATAATGTGCTTCTGTCATGGTGTTTCTAACTAGCTTGGATTAAATTTTAAAACACTAATTGAGAGGGAAAATGCATTTAAAAACGTGATTAACGAATCAATCACAAAGCTACTAGCAAGTTTTTCTGTTGTATACTGACGTACATCATTTTTTAAAAAGTTTATTATTATTTAAAAAAACAAAACAAAACAAACATTTTTAACCGGTTTGAAAACAATTTTTGGAAGGCACCAACGTAAACACACATAAAGATTAGACTGACATATGAGATTGAGATTGAAGGTGTAAGCATTACATCAAGCAATTCAAGTATTGGAACACAATTAATATCTAAAATACGAACAAAGAGAATGATTTAAAATGGACATAATGCGTAACTTTAATGCTTAACTTACCATTAAACTTTTCATCATATTCAAATTTTTTGACGTCACTTTGAACCCGTTCACTGACGTCACTGTCATTATTTAGCGGTCGATTGGATGACGTAGATGGTGAGGAGGACGATGCAATGGAAGAGTTTGAAGAGGAAGATAATGATGACGTCAGTGGTGGTGACCTTTGCCTTGTTGGCTCTTGTTTAGTGTAATAATAATCTGTGTTTATACAAGGAAATATATAAGCTTCATTTGTCGGTAGGCGGTACATTTATTAATATCGGGTCACGCCCTTTTGATTTTGAGGATTTTGTTGAAAGCTAAGGGAAAATTATATGATGTTCTGAAAATTCACCGGAAGTAAATTTCTAGTGAAAGCAGTGGCAGCACTAGAGGGTTGCGGAGGGTGATGCCGCCCCGGATGACACCATCGGTAGGGTGACACCATAAACTAAAATATTACCGTGTGCCATTTTATGTCAAAATAAAAGAGAAAACATTTTATTTCATCTAGAAAAAATAACGAAATACAATAAAATACGTTTAACGCGAAAAATTATTAATTTTAAAAATCTGTTAACTGGCAATACTATGAGCTCTTTGATTATGGGCTAGTTTAGGGGTCACCGTCACGAAATTAATTAATAAGTTTACACTAAGCAGTGGCGTCACTAAGGGGTGCGAAGGGTGCTGGTCGCACCAGGCTACATCATTACGAGGAGTGACACCAAAATGTAGCATTTTGTGTGTTTCCGTTATTAGGCTCGGGAAGAATATAGGTTCAGTCTTGTAGGGGTGACACCATGATCTACCACCCCGGGCGACACCAACCCTAGTGACGCCTCTGAGTGGAAGGCATTGATTTCGTGATAAAATATAAAATTCGAGAAACATCTATTTTTTTCTTCTTTATATAATAGTGATAAAAATTAAGGAAGATGCATTCTTTATTTTTCCCTCTGCATTTTATGGGGCTGGAACAGTTTTGTTCTCCCAAAGTGTGGAACACGTAGACCCTAGGATTTCGAGGAAAAAGAAAGTTTAAACTTACAGTATTAACCCTAAGCCCTAATTGTGATTGGTAGTTATCAAGCAATCAGCTAATTCTCTTACAAACACGAGACTTTGCTATGTATCGACGTCATATGTAAAATAATGACAAAATCAACAACAAAAAAACCGCTAGTCAATGCCTGAAGATTTCAGGCCATAGTGACGCTAATTGTAAAAAATAAAAATAAATGAAACACAACAAAACTTTGATAAAGCATAGGTCATTTAAAAAATGGTTTTAAAAAGTTTTTTTTTTCTTTTCCAGGAAGTTTTTAGTGTGCAGCTTACTATTAAAATTTAATACAGGTAGGTTAAGTTAGAGCCATGAAAGAAATATAACAAGAAAGATAGTCAGAACAACAAGGCGTAAAGTTTAATAATTTAAGTATTTGAATAACACTCTAAGCAAAAAAAAAAAAAAAAAAAAAAAAAAAAAATGTAATGGTAAGCAAAGATTGTTTTTAAGGGTGCAATGTGGAGGAGGTAAAGATAGTGTTAGAATAAAAAAAAGGTATTTGAAGTTTAAAATATTTATTTATTTATTTTATTAAAACGTTTTAATCAGGTAATAATTAAATTCTATAATGATAGCCAATAATAACAGTTCTTGTATAATTTTTACAAACAAATTTTTCTGACTTTAAAAAACAACACATTTTTGTTAAAATTTTAACATTATATTATGCATAATTTATTTAACGTTGAAAGGAATTTAGTATAAAAATAGAATTTTGAAATTGAATTAGGAAAGTCCAAGAGATTCAGGTATGGCTACTGACCTATGAAGGGATGGTTGACGTACGGGTTGTCACGTAAGCCTGACCCTCTACCAACCTCCGCCTCCTCCTCTCCACCATTCAGCAGATTTCCATTGTTGCGGATGATGTCATTGTTAGTGTTCACACTTCCAGAGGTCACCAAACTGTGCTGTCTGTCGGAGATCATATACGAGGATGAGGGTGTGGGGTACGAGTAGCTCCCTGCCGTTGGAGGTAGGCCTTGGAGAGGCTGCTGGGAACCCATGGAATGATGAGGTGCTCCAAGATGAGGTGGGGGTGTCTGCACTAGGGAGTGGGATGTTGGGGGCGCCAGCAGGCCGTTAATGGTGTAACTTCCTCGTCCATCATTTAATGATCTGAGGGAATACAATATCAATAATATAATATCACTTATCGATCTGAGGGGAATACAATATCAATAATAAAATATCACTTATCGAATACAATATCAAATCTAACATTTCTAATATCTTAAATATCTTGTGTAAATATTTTATCAATCAGAGGGTAATACAATGTCAATTAGAAAATATCTAGCTTCTGAAATAATGTATTTGACCCTATTTTATCTCAAATATCGATGTTATTTTCTGGTTCTTCATGGTATTAAAAAAATCAATAATTTTCAATGATTATATTTTTAAAAACATATACAAACGGCACATAAAATAACACAATAGGAATGGGGACCATTACATACTTTATTTTATAATCTCCAGTCTTTAGATCATTTGTACATTAGATACGTTTTTCACAGAGTGTGGTATCCGTACCTCAGGGATTTTCAGAAGAGTTTGATTGGGTAAGCATCTCAGATTAAAATTAACAACCAGGGATCTTAATCACAATAACCTATCTTCTAAACTGGAAAAGTTTCATCTTTCTCATTGATTTAAATGGATGGAATTTATAAAGCGACTTTAATTTATATTAAACAGTGTATATAATTATTTTTTTTATTATTGACTTTTCTGTGTACTAAAGAAGAAAAAAAAAGAACGTTGCTATAAAATAAAAATACATTTTTTGTTTCTCATGGATACATAATGTTT
Organism: Radix auricularia; assembly: GCA_002072015.1. NCBI lineage: Eukaryota > Metazoa > Mollusca > Gastropoda > Lymnaeidae > Radix > Radix auricularia. The sequence continues at coordinate 621,414 of MUZC01000847.1, forward strand.
TGAAAAGTATAGATTTATTAGTAAATGCTGCATGCTTCGAGAACTCTACTCAATGATCTCAATTTATGACGCATGATATAACGTGGGCATATATTGTTATTAATATTTCTAAGCTCATAACAGAACATAATACATTTTTGTCATAAATTTAACCTGAGTTGCTACAAGTATATTCGTTGTTAACATCGAATAAAATCCAGGGATAAGTCTTTACTCTTTATTCGTTCGTTTATCTTCCTCACCGGATTGAAATTATTCTGGCGACTTAAAAGGGTTGAAAGTGGGGAATACGAACTTAAACAAAAATTTAGGAAATAGATGGAAAACTTTGTGTGAGGAAGTATGTTTTAGGCAAGCAAGGCATGCACGAAATATTTATAGAACTTATTGCTCCTTCAATACTTAAATAACATTACTTAATCTAGCATCGCGTGATGCAATGACTGTACAATTATATTGACGGTATAATATCAAGTTGACAATTTAGATATCAATATAAGATCTCATTTAGATATTTTCTTAAGTTTGAAAGTGTTAAAATTTCAATATCACAGATTTCACTACTAACTGTTGTCACTTTTAATCAGCTATTAGTATTATCAAAGTCAAAGTAAATGGTATATTGTGTAGATATAAAGTTCTCTTGGGCTGAGAAACTATATAGAAGTGGGCGTGGTTGGATTATTTTAGAAAGTAAAATTACCTGAGTACTAGAACAAGGAAAACAAATGAAATTCATGTTTCTATTAACAGTAGCAAATACTACAAAAATAAATAAATAAATAAATAAATAAATTAATTAATTAATCTGCTTAAAAAAAACGGTGACAGGAGACAATGACACAATAGAGGAAGGAATACAAATAAATGTATAGAATCTAGACCTTTTTTTACTCATCAATCTCAATTCCTCTGGTAATTCGTGACAAAAAGGGTTTCATTGCAATAACAGATGATTTTTCTTTGAGAGGGTGTAACATTTTGAATTTATTTTACTTCTTACAAACTCAAGATAAAAAGAAACATTTTTTCAAAAGTACTTAATATATTGTGTTCTTATAGTTTCATTAAAAAAAGAAAGTTTATTGAATTTTCCCATTTCTTGTTTCAACATTAGTGACACCCTTCTCTATCTGGGTGGCCTGGTTATGTCTGTTCTTTTCTCTTGACACCTGAGATGGTGACCCGTCTTCTGTCAGGTTGAACAATTTTCTCTGATGACATCCCGTTTTTGTCTCTATTGAAACATCGTGTTTTGTTTTTGTTTTTTTTTCCTGCGGCTAACCGCTGTAGTGTTAACATCTTAGATGATGCTTCATCTCATTACAATGTGCCTTTCAGCTACCTAATCTTTTAAAACATTAACCTGTTGACACCCTGCGTATGTAATGAATTGAATTCATTTAAACGGATCTGAGCGAGTTATCAAGTAAATAATTAGTAATAATTAAACATTTTCTTATGGTTTTGCCTGTAGTCAAGTGCGTTCTTCAACACCTTGCATGCCTACTGCTTCATTATGTTAGGACAATTTAACCACATAAAATACTTGGAAAGATTAGAGAAATTTTACTTTAAGTGATGATTGCATTATTAATTTTATGATTTTGATGAGAGTAAAAATTCATCTTTTAAATTTATATCATAAGTCTTAGCGATAGAAAAAAAAAGTGATTACTTTGGAGCGTGGAAGTGGGCAATGTCGACAAAGCCTTAAAAAGGTCATTGAAATTGTTTATATTGTAGATTCAGATATGAAAAAAGTACATTATTTCAAGGTCAACCCAGTCGAAATCACAGTTTATAAAAAAATTGTACTATTTGAACATTTTAAAAACTGCTTGTCAATAAATAAAGGGAAACATAAGTTAAGACGCAAATAAAAAGCTCAACACACTTTACATTATTTCATTTTATTGCTATGTCATCTGACCCACAGATTTTCGCTGACATTTTGTCTTAAATAAGAATCGTCGTTATAATTATAATATATTAAGACAGCTCTATAGAAATATTTTTGTAGAGCAACAAAATTAATAATTAAATTATAATTTCCAGCACTGTTCACATTAAGATGTAAACATAGCATCCGATATTTGATGATGTTATTACTTTAAACCTAAAGCACCATTCAAATATGCTGATTAAAAAAATGCACGCAAAATATTCCTGAAGGCTATTTCAAGAATGATTTCTTTAAAAAAATATCTGCTTGCTAAGCAATGAAGTTTTATTATAGGTGAGAATTTGCACTCGCAATCAGTATTCCCAAAATAAGATTTCATCTTGCCAAGTGGAAACCTACCTGTTAGACATACATCCCGGGTCCGGTGCCTCAAATCGAGTCCTCGTTAATGTGTTGGCATCGTCCATTTGTCCACACAAAGGAAAGTAAAAGCCAGATGTCCCGTCCGTATTGTCAAGAAAGCCAATATCCTCTGCGGTGAGCAGAGAGCCGAACTGTCCGTCCATAATTGGAAGCAAGCCTTTATCTTCTCGTCTTAAATGTAATTTGCCAAATTTTCGTTCTTCTGCGTAAAGCTAGGAACTTAATATTCCCCGGGCCACGACCTTGGCAGGCTTCTCAAGGAGATTGTTGCCGTCCATTTCGTCCAATGAAATTGCATTAAAAACTGGCGATGAATTCAAAAGTCAGGCTTGTGTTTTGCTCGTGTGTCTGGTGGCGGCCTCCGGTGGAACAAACGGGTTCCTCGGCGATGTTTGGAACCGATGTTTAGAAAGGGAAGAGTCAGCGGCAAGCCTGCCCATTCAATAATATCTAAACAGAATTAGATATAAACTTCCGATGAAATTATGTAGTACTCTCATCGTATTTACGCATCCCTCCCCCCATTTCAAAGAAGTTTTTATTGTTTAATAAAAAAGGATAACTCTTCACAAACGTTTGCCATATATCAATAATAATTGTAAAAAAGTACCATATGTTTCTCCATCCGAAATTTTAAACATTTTTTTGAAACCAATGATAGATCTAATAGAGTTTAAAATTAACAATCCGCATTATTACTTTAGAGTATGTTTTTTTTCCAAATGTTTTTAAATGATTATAATGTATTAGGGCTGTGGAAATAAAATATTAATTTCTCGATGAATCGTTAAAAAATGTTGACGATTAAATTATTTGTTGAAGATTAATCGACCCATCCCTTACAAATTATTGGAAGTTCAAGAATAATTTTTAAAAAACAAAAACAAAAAACAACAACAACAAACAAACAACAACAACAACAAACGAAAAATAGCGGCAGATAAATAATAACAGATTCCCTGACAATTACCCGAATATTTGGTTTTAAATTATAGACTGACACTCCACCTACTTATAAAACCAAATAAAAAGCGTATTAAGCTAATGGCAGTAATGGAGTCTGACTCAGAGACAGAAGATGAAAGCTCTTCTGATAAATTACTGCATTACAAAATGGAGATGAAAGTTCCCGAATGAGCATCGATAACCAATCATGTCATTCCTTGCCAAGACCATTTTGTGCATACCAGTTACCTCAGTTCCATGTAGCTGGTTATATTGTCAATTAGACCCACTCATTACTTGAACCAAATAATGTCAACACACTCGTCTTTTTGCGTAGTTGGTTAAAAGATGACATATAAAGGAGACATTCCAGTGTTATTTAGTTTTTCAAGAAGCACGTAGTCTAAGTGTTACTTACGACATCATAAATGTCATAAATTTTAAATTTTGTCTTTAATCGAAATAATCGATTAATTATTATTTTTTCAAAAGTTAACGATTAAATTTAAATGAATCGTTAACAGCCCTATAATGTATATTCATCAATAATTAGCGTTTCTATTTTTCTTCTAGTTTCTAGTACAAGAAAGGATTGTATAATAATCCATAATAATAATTATCTCGTTTATATGGTTTTTAATGGTAGTCAATTTTGCTATCATCCATTATATTTAGTACAGAATTTAAATGTATATTGTAACATTACATTTAATAATTGTTTTCTAAAAAGATTAGATTAATGTTCATTCATAACGCGTTAAAAACTGCATTCAACTGCATAATTTTTTCAAACTTTATTCACCGGATTTAAAATTAGATCCGAACCGCGGTGTAGCATGCGCTGCAGAATTGCTCATAGATAATGCAACAAAAGGAAGAAAAGAACGGGCAAAAACTTTCCGTAGTGGGCATAATGTTAGTTGTTTTGAAGCATTACTTACTTTTCTTGTATATAGTGGGTCACAGTTCGGTGCGCATAGTGTGGTGTAGTGCGGGTGTGCACACTACTACATGTGTGTGTGTGTGTGTGTGTGTGTGTGCGTATATATA
>MUZC01000847.1:625775-637177 GCA_002072015.1 Radix auricularia
ATATATATATAAATGGTTCTAAAACTGTATGTCCCGAGCGCCAGTATGTGGTTGCCATTACGCCCAGGAGCCACACCCCAGGCATGTGTCGTTCCGGCATATTTTTGGCTAATATTAGTTATGTAAACTTAGCATCCATAAGTTATCACTGCTAAATTTATTACAAAATTGATGTAAAGAATAAAAATCTTAATTCAAACATCCGAGGTTTTGCTTTCATTAAGATTAGTGCTACTAAAAATGATAAGTTTTATCTATGTTTATTAAAATAAAATACAGTAGATTTTCATTCTAATTTTTAAAAAATTGTCTCAACTATTTTTAGTTGCCTCTGTCGTTCGCCATGTTTCGGATCCATAAAGAAGGACTGTTTTAACGTTGGTGTTAAAGATCCTTACTTTTGTTTTGACAGAGATGTATGTAGGTCTACAGACCCGTTTCAGATTGGCAAATGCCTGTCGCGCCCAATTTATTCTTCATTGGATGTCCTTATCTGTTCCCCCTGATACACTGACCACACTCCCAAGATAAACAAAGTTGTTAACTTGCTCTAAGCTACAGTTTGCTACTTGTTTTTCTCCATCTTGTTAGTTAATTTTCAAAAAAATTATTTTTTCAATGTTGATATTGAGTCATACTCTTTTTCCCAGTCTCGCTCAAGGCTTTTATTTTATATTGCATGTCTTGAAGTCTGTGGGACAGAATGGCAAAGTCATCCGCAAACTCCAAGACTTCTAGTTTTTGCATTAGGTTCCACTGGATTCCTTTTCCTGAGTTTGCATAGGCTTCTTTTATGACCCAGTCTAACACAAGAAGGAACAGAAGTGGTGAAAGGAGGCATCCTTGTTTGACTCCAGTTGTGACATTTAATTCATCTGTTAATCTACCATTATGTACCACATGGCAGGTGAAGTTTTCGTAAATATTTTCGATGATGTTTGTTAATTGTTTGGTATTCCATAGTGCCTTATTATTGCCCGTTTACAGTAATCTCACCTTATGAAGAATACAATTTTCTTCTCAACTGTTTTTCTACATAACATTGGTACATATTCGCTTCGATGTCCAAGAACTTGCTCTCTCGTTCTTTGATTGGAAAGTTCGATTGAAAGAATGAGGTCTTCACATAAAATTTTAGCAAATGTCAAATCACCTTTAAAGTATTCTATTAGTTTCTTTGTGTGTAGCCTCTGAAAGACATTTTAACACTATACGTTTTTTAATAATTTCAGGCACTGTTGACGTCATAAAGTACACGTTTCCAAACGTCAAATATAAATAAACTCTCCAGCCATGAAGAAGTATTTAACACGTTGGGCGTCTGCAGTCATTTTAAACACATCATTTATTTAAAACCATTTTAAATATGTCGTATGCAGATTCAATTTTGCTTCATTGAAATCTTTGAAAGATTCTACAGCGTCTACTTTTTTAAAATTTTCTATCTTTGAAATATCACACAACTGGACTTATTCTATCCTTATGTGATCAAAGATTCTACAGCGTCTACTTTTAAAAAAATTTAAATCTTTGAAATATCACACAACTGGACTTATTCTATCATTATGTGAAATATATGAAGAGCTATCGAATACAATAAACAATATTTGGTATCTTGTTCCAGCAAAATGTTTTTTCGCGCACTGTATCTCTTAAAATTGCTATGTGCTCAGTTTTAATTAGTGATGACGAGTTTATTTAATCCTTTTTCACACGATGTTCTCTGAGTGCTCGACCGTACTTTAACAAGCAAATACAGCGATTCCGGTATATTGCTTTTATTTGAAACATTTTTGTACTTTCTGTGAACTCAAAAAGCCACATTTAATTTTTTCAGGATTAAAAACGTCAAAAATTCTAATAAGAACGTTTTGCCACTTTGTTTTGTTTTCTGTTAAAACACTTGTTATTGTTTATTAATAGTCTATTTTTAAAATCCGATTTCTTATTCCTTCCAATTGCAAACAACTTTGGTAATGTTGAAAACTTGTTCATGAATGGCTTTTTTTAGATTTATGTGTGCCAAGTTTAAATTTCATTAGATAAGCATTTTTTTCATTGTTTTTGTATGACACAAAACAAAAGTCATTAAAATTGAGGTAGTGATACTTTGGAAGCATAAACCATTTAATTAATTACGACAACAATTTTTTCCAGTAGGCTTCTAACGTTAAAATCAAACTTGCAACAGTTACACACGTACCCTCACATTAGTGTTATGTTCGTTCACTACTTCAGCATATATGTTTTTCAGCTCAGTAGCATTAATGTTAGGAGACTTAAGATTCATTATGGCTTTAGAAATTAGAGACGTTGAGCTTTTTGTTATATAGTTTCTTCAATTCTTTTAGCTTTTAAACTTTGCTGCTCTTCTATTTTATTAAGCTTTATTTTAACGTTTTTCAATTTTAGAAGCCAATCAACAATGAGGAATTTGATGCCCCCCTAAACAATCTGCCACTCTTCTTCTTCAACATATTCTTTTGGCCTGAGACTTAGTCTCTTAAGGCCTTGGCTAATACCTCGGGAACCTGCTTCATCTTATACAATCTGCCACTCAGAACATTCGATTAGCTTATAGGTTTGAAGTTGATAGGATATAATAAGTTTTGCTTTTACAACAGGAGCGGCTGACAAATAAAATAGTTGACTAAGTTACCTTCACATCAGTGTCAAGCTCCCATACTACTAAAGCCTCTGGTTTTTCAGAACAGTAGCACTAGCACCAGAAGAGTAGTTAGCCAGTAAATGAGTTTAAGTTTTGGCAGAAGAAAAAGTGCACGTAATTTAGGATAGTACTTTTATTTCTTTAATTTGTTTCATACAGGCTTTTCTTTTATTTCGATAAAAAGCTACACTTTCTTGTACAATTTTCCTTGTTAGAAAATAATTAAAGCCTTTGAATTTGCCAACCGGACCATGTGCCCCTTCACTAGGCCACTGTGTTTGTGGGAGGGATTTCTTCTCCCAAGTTTTATTGAAAGTGACTGTTGGTGTTGACTTGGGGGATAATTATGTCCTATTAAAAAAACTAATAATTTATTGGAATAGAAATTTCATCTTAAGGTAAAAATGAATGAATCTATAATATATTCAACTAAATCTTTTTTTGTGAACGATTGTAACCAGTCCATTGTAAACAATGCATCAGATCCCAATACTTACCTTTGTCTTTATGAAAGATAATAGCAGTTAATTTTTTTCTTTGTGTAATTTATAAACAACTAACAGAACGCATCATCTGCTTTTGTCCTATCGTCGTTTATAAACAAAATAACAAATCCTAAAACCTAGTTTTGTCTAAATGTAATTTTTAAATGTTTTCTTTTTTTACCATCTGCAGACGTTGGCTATTTGTTCAGGCGAAAACTTTGAAATGAAATCAAATTATTGTGAATTTGATTTTCTCATTACACTGCAGCCGTACATGTGGTCGACTGCCGGAGTCTCGACCAACTGACGTCATTTCCCATTTCAAGAGTTAATTAGCCATTGTTGTTGTTCACCCAGGCCAGTCGTCTGCTTGGTTACCCAAGTGGAAGGGATGAGTTACAATTGTAGCTATAATACAATTTTATTTCAGATATTTCTCCTGTTACACCGTATATGCGTATTGTCTTAAAGATGAAAATTATATTATTTTGCCTTTATTAAAAAAGGGGATGGTGTGGATTTGAGCCGATTTAAGGACTTGGGTCAGCACACTCCTTATGTTTGTCAAAGTTGCATTATAGTCAGTGATAGAAAACGCACTTAGTAGGAACAAAGAAGATATATCATTGCTTATCTATAGTTTTAATTCACTCGAATTCACTAAAGAAAATATGCAGGTCTCCAATGACCTGAAAACAAAAATACCATGAAATATAACTCTTACATTTAAAGTAATATTATCAAATTAGGTATATTTTAACTGGATGCCTCAAACATTAATACAAGAAATAAAAACTAATTTAAATGTAGCTATTTTGTAACTTTTCCAAACGAAATATCCATCAACTTTAGCTGTACATTTATCATCCACAATCCTTAATGTGGTGTGTCTGACTATAAGAGACACTTTTTTTTATGTAATATGTGTTAATGTAACTATAATTTAACGTATTTACAGTGTAGGCTATACACAAAAAAAAGGTAAGGGAAGTGGCGGGTCTAATGTGAGGCAGCATAGGATATAAATGGAACAAAAAGATTTGTTTTCAAATAGGAAAATCTTGAAAGAAATTCTGCAACCCGAAAGAGCCATGTTGGCGGCTTCCAGGGTCAGTTCTATATTTGTATCTGTATTTAATTGATTGCCGCTCCCGTCCTCCCAGTTCTTGATGCATTGTGGAATTGTTAGAAGATTCACAATAATATAACAAGTGCATATTCAATTATAGGGCATTTACAATCGAATTGAGATATGTCTTGTTTACCAAATAGGCCATTAATAGAACTTTTCCCCAAATCTTCATTCGGTTCACGGACCCGTCAGTTTATCTGTCAGAAATAGTGTGAGCTAGATTAACACTTCCAGATTACATAGAAGCTTAAATTTGGTACATATTCTTTTCTGATAATTAATCACTTGAATTAAATTCTTAAATTTTAAAAATTGATTTTTATTTTTTACTCATCTTCTTTTACTGAGCTGCTTTTCTTTAAATTTCATTCCAACTTTAAGCTCAGTTCTAAAAATATTTTAAAGTTTTTCTCTGCATCGCTTAACACTCAATGATGTCGTACATGACTTATGTGCGTTTCACCCACTTTTCTTGTATGAATTATAATACTGAATGAAAGTTTTTTCTAACACATGTAAACTAATGAGGTTAAATGTAGAACTATATAGTGTGTTATATCTAAAATTTGACGTTTTACGCGAAAAAATCTTTAAAAATATATTTTAATACGTTATATAGATCTAGAGCTTTTCGGACCATTAATTTCTGAAGTTAAATTTAATTTCATGGCTAAATGGTTTGATGTTTAGAACTTAAAATTCAATTTTTGTGTTTAAAAATAATAATTTATCATATTTATAGTTTATATACAGGTTTTATCCCATAGAATTTTTAAAGCACTGTTAACAATTTTAGTTTAACTAAGAAACTATCAAAGAATAAAAGTGTAGCGAAATAACGATTAAAAAAAAATTATTGTAAATTTTTGAAACATGCATTTAAAACGTATGATTAAGAAACAAATAAGATTGTGTTTTGATTTTACCGCTATAGCAAATGGCTTTATTTGTTAAAAATGTTTTGGAGGGAGATTATTAGTCTTCCAAATAAAAAGGAGGGATCTTGACCAAATGTGCTACATAAAAAATTGATCGCGCATTAAAAATTCTATTGTGTATTAAACTCCCAATGTTCACTCAAACAAACAGTTAAGCAGACGACATGAGTTAATATAAAGGATTTAAAAAGAGTGATTTATTTTACTTCAACTTTTAGAAAATATATTACAAATTAGAGTATGCGGTGGTATGTCGTTATAAAAAGAATAAAACTTTTTTTGTAACATTAACTACATAAAATCAGCTTTAAATAAATTTAAAAATTCAATACATCATTGTGAATGTCAGTTAAGAGGAAACCATTCATAAGAAATTATTTTCTATAATCTATATATGTACTTGGGCAGTCAAGTTGAATTTTATTTGTGTAGGTTTCTCTGAAGTTCTTCATTAAGTTAACTGAGATTAAAGTTACTTTCATTATCAAAATAAGCAGTCAGCCGAATTTCAGGCCAATGAAGGTTTCAAAAAAAGTTTTTGAAACTTGTCCATATTTCTATAAAATATGTTGTCACACCTAAAGAGGCGTAACAACGACTTTGTATCGGGGTGGTTGCCGGGGGCTAATCCTTTAAATTGATTCAAATTTAGTATTTTTCTATCTTTTTGGATTTTAAGAAAAACCCATATTTCATTTTTGACTATCACTATCATAACATGTTTAAATTTTACAACTAAGAATAATGCAATTATTTTTTCTAACTATTGTGAAAGCCGCAAAGCTGAAATTTGTCAAGATGCCAAAAAATAAATTAGCCACGGACGGGGAAAACCCAATGAGACTTTTACACAACTTGCGTTTTGATAGATTTAATTTGACCTTAAATAATGAGACAAGTTATTTAAATACGGTATTAGTATTACCAGCATATTAGGTGACAATGGCGAATATACAAGTCTTTTTGTAAGACCTCTTATCTTAGATATACAGACGCTCCTTCTATGCAGAAGATAATTGCGTCCACAGACCATGAGAGATGGGGGTTCCACGCATTACCCCAACCGCCTAACTATTGTCTAGTTAGGTACCCATTCAGAGCTGGGTGACTCGGGGACTCCTCAGGCCCCGGGAACAAGTCCTCGCCTTCGCGTGGATTCGAACTCGTGACCATCGGTATGACAGTCGAGCGCGCTACCTCTCGACCACCACGTCTTCTCATCATTAAACATCCTTGTTTCCACATTATTTATTGAGATTTTTGTTATTGGCAAATAACTAAAAATAAATTCAATACAATTTTCTGAATATTGCTTTATAATTTGAAAAAGTTTAAACTATTTATTTACTTTATAATAAAATTTTTATACATATAGAAAATGGAGCCTAAACAATAGATTAATATATAAAACTTATTTGGTAATGCTACAATAAAAAATGATTACATAAACACATATTTATCTCTCACAAACAAATCCTCAATAATTTGAAAAAATCATGTTAAGCCTGGTCCCTTTTGGAACTCAGGACGTGTTAGCGCATTTTCGTATTATGTATCAGTACTTATGTTAGATATCAGCATTATGTAGTTATCAGTAATTGTGTTTAGATTTTAGACATATTTTTATGAATTTTCTTGTGTAATGAATATACCTGACATTTTTTTAATTTAAAAGTCATTTCTTTACATTTAAAAAAAATTTATTTTCTATTTAATTTAACTACAAGTCACCACAAATGATGACGTAAAACTCTCTAAACTTTTACACATATTCTAATGACGTCAACAAAAAAAAAAAAAAAAAAAAAAAAAAAAAAACTAATTCTTTTGCACGCCTTCGCACCACTCTTGAATGCTTGAAAAATGATGTATTCGACTTCCGGCAATGGCGGCCGTTCCCTGCGCCAGTGTTACCTCTCGATTCGCAAAGTTTTTTGGTAGTTTTAACGGGGTTTTTTAACGGATCGAGTAACTGAGTGTTGATGCACAAATGGCAGGTCAGGACATACAAAAAACATATATACATCATGGGTCTAGGACTTATGGATGCTGTGATCAAAGGTGATGACAGACGGACGGACAAAACGGGTGCAATAGCGCATTCGACTTCTCGAAAATGCGCTAAAAACAAGATACACAAACAAATTGCGTAATCAAAACAATACATCTACGCTGTATCAATTGACTAATACGAAAGTAGACGTTTCGGCTAAAGCCTTCGTCAGTACAACTAACTTACACTAGTATTAAAATTATATTTACATTAAATATAAAATGGCGTAGCTAGGAATTTGTAGGGGTTCGAAGAGGAGTTTGCCTCCACGTGGCTCAAGAGACTAACAGGGTTGCGGAACTGGCCGCTACCCGAAACCGACAACTCCTGGCAGTTGATGCCGAAGTCCGATGTTAGGTACTAATCACATATGATTACAGTCGCTGAACGGATCTTAGGCCAAGCATCAGATGCAACACTGATGATGAAAACCAAATTAACCCGTTGAGGATCGGGTTATTCCGAAGCGACCGTTTCGTCCCCCTCATTTGCCACTAGCAACGCCATTGAGAAGTGCCGGTTTAGGGCCAGGAGTGCCAGTATGGATTAGCAAAAGGTAACGCGAAGAACGCAGTGGACGCCAATTCTGCGAGTAAACATCCGGTGGGGGTTACACCCTAGTTAGGTCTTTGATCATCCCCCTCTTTGTGGCAGTGCTAACTATGGAGAATTGCTTGCTTTGCCCGGGTGGCGCCAAAGTTGTAGCGAGTCGAAGTAGGGAAAATTCAATCCCCACTGTAAGGTCACTTTTAGTGAGAGGCATCGCTGAACTGTTGAACCGAGGCAGAAAAGAATCACGGGCTCTATCCTTGGTGCTGGCAAGGCCCCTGCGGCTGTTACGACCCAATGGGTGAAGGGACCAGATAGCCGAAAGGGTGTTCCTGGAAGCCACGTGAAGAGCGCAAGCACGGGACTGCTGACTTCTTTCACATGTAGGATAATTTAGTACGGCTTCGGGGACCCGTGGGGCTTAACCTCTTTGTAGGACCCTACATACATAGCGATGGCACAATGTAAAAATAATGTAAATAATGTAAAAATATGTTCAGTGGGGGCCCGGGGACTTTCGAAGTTGAGCCCCCTCCCCCTCCTATAAATACAACACTGAATAAATAAGACATTCTATCCTATATCATATAAATAATTGCAAAAGAATGGACAGAAAAAATTATTTAGATTTTCTATTTTAAAAAATATGTGCGTGAAAAATTACTATGCTTTCATTGGCGGCTTCAATTTTGACAATAGTATACTTAGAAAACCTGCAAACGCAGTGGCGTAGGAATGGGGAAGCAATATGGAGCAAATTACCCGGGTGGCACATTTTTAGGGGCAGTAAATTTGTCGTTGTTAATAAACGTCTCTGAATGATTTTTTTTTATTAGAGATTTTTAAAAATCAAATTGAAAGAAATACTAATAAGAAAAATTGATAAAAGAATTAAAGAATAAGGAGCTATCCTAAAATGTTTAAACGTTTTTAATGCCAAAACTTCAAACTCCATATGGAATATGAATTATTCTTTTACTTATGCTAATGAAAATAGAATTATTGAGGCTTAAGTAGTATGAGAACCTAAAACTGATCAGCTTTTAACTTGATCGATTCTTTAAATTTGACAGCCGCTCTTGTTGTAAATGCGAAAATTAGTGTTCTAAAACACTGTGTTTTAAATATGAGCAGATCGAAACAACCTCAGGCGGCACTTTGTTGGGGCGGCAAATTCATCATTGTTAATAAATTTTTGGAATTGAAAAACTTTAATGTAAATATAAATAAATTAAGAGAAGCTCCAAGTTAAAAATTAATTTTAAAAGTGAAGAAACTTTATTAAAATACGTGAACGTTTCTAATGCCAAAACTTCAAACGCCATAAGGAATCTTTTGTCTCCTGATACTGTTGCTACTGAATTGAACAATCAAGAGGTTGAAGAAGCATAAGAAAAAACTAATGTGCTGGTTTGTCAGCTGCTCATCTTGTATTACGCGAAAATTGCTGTATCCGTTAAATTCTAAGAACAATAAAATAAAATTTCATCAACAGTCATAGCTGTAATTAATATTTTTAAAAATTTCCCATACATACGAATTAGTGAGATGGAGAGTGTCCAACATATTATTATTATTATACACGAGCCTCAGTCCACTATAGAGATGAGACGAGTACCTCGGGAATGACTTAAACGTGTGTAAGCTATTGTTTTGCATATTTAAATGGAATATTCTCCTAAAATCTAGGACCTATATCAAACATTGCCAGTTCACACATATCTGTGAGATTGAGAGTGTCCAAACATATTATTATTAAATTTTCCAAACTAAACACTAGCCTCAATACACAATAGAGATAAGACGGGTACCTCGAAAATGGAAAGTATTAATCTCCACTTCACTGGCCTAAGGAAATTATAAATCTCCACTTTCCAGACACCTGAGAGTGAAAGTTTCCACTTCCCATACACGGAAAGTAGAATCTCCCCTTTCAAACACCCGGAAAGTAGAAATATCCATCTCCCATGGCTAAGAAAGTTGAATTATCCACATCCCAGCCCTTGGAATTCAGAAATCTCTTCATTTCAAGCCCCAGGAAAGTAGAAAACGTTATTTCCAAAGCCAATGAAAGTTGAGATTTGTCTATTCCCAGGTCCTGGAAAGTTGAAATGTACACGTTCGAGGCACAGGCAATGTAGAAATCTATACTTCTTAGGCCCCGAAAGTAAAAATCTCCACTTTCCAGGTCCTGGAAAATAGAAATCTCTACAATCAAGGTTTGGGAAATTTGAAATCTGCAATTTTCAAGCTCTGAGAGAAGTAATCATCACTTCCATTGTCCCGAAATTAGAAATATTCCCTTTCCAAAGTAGAAATCTCCATTTTTTTACCCCCAGAAGTAGAAATCTCCTCATCCCACTCCCAGGAAAGTAGAAATCTGCACTTTCAAGGCCCTGAAAAGTAGAAATCTCAACTTACAACGTCTCAAGAAACACGTTCTTTATAAAGAAATATGATGCGCGCAATTATTTACAAAATATTAAGCTTAAAATGCTTTGCAGAGGCTACTCACAGATCATTTTATGAAATATTTGAACCATTAAGCATTGGCATTTGCTAAGATATGTAATCTAGTAGCCTCATATACAATTTTAGAAAAATATATATACGATCAATAATAAATACCCCGAGATTGACCCTTCTATAAATATCTTTTGGCAATTGAACACGGTATGGCTGACAACATACTACAATAAAGATTGTGCACTGAGTAACGAAGAAAGCTTTAATTATTTTTACAGTAATGACAGTTTCTCTATATGTTTTTTATAATATAAAATTGTTAATGCATTCTTTCTAATAAAAACTTTATTTCTCATAGCATCAACATTATTTTCCGTGGAAGGGGAGGGTGTCAAACTTGGATTCTGCCCCGGGCAGCACAACCTCAAGCTACACCACTCATGAGGTGTTTGGTATACAAATAAATAAGGGTAAAAAAATATTTTATAAAAATAGAATGTTTTCATAAGTGGACTAAAAGTAAAAAGAAGAAAATAAAAATAGAGGTTAAAAGAAAAATACTTTTAAAAGCCACGTTTTTATTAGTGGACTAAGAAGAAGAAAATAAATTAAAGCTTTTAAGTTCAAGTACTTTCATTTGATACGACTAAAAACGTTAGGCGGGTGCTTTCAAAATCCCATTCTAATTTAGAAATACACCACAAACTGCAGTGCATAGTATAAAACTATTGATTTATAATTTAGAAGGCAAAAGAGAGATCTATAATATAAGTGAGAGTGAACTGCATATATTCACGTTTTTAGTCATATTAGATCACAGAACTTGAACTTATAAGCAGTGGCGTAGCTCGAGCTTTTGCCGCCCGGGGCGGTCTCTATTATGCCGCCCTTTTAGGGGCCGCCCATAAATGACGTCACGCATCGGGGGGGGGGTGCTTAAATATATGATTACTGACACTTTATTCAATGACGTTTTACGCGGTTTCACGCGTGTCACGATATTATAGTGCAGCTTTAAACTAAAAACATAATTAAATAAACACACAAAAAGAAAAAAAAATTAAACATGCTAATTTTCAAATAGAAAATACTCCGTGTATGGGGGGGGGGG
>MUZC01000847.1:646944-657725 GCA_002072015.1 Radix auricularia
TACCAAATATTGTAACGTAACCCACAAATTCTTTCTACTATACAAAAAATATGTGTGTGTGTTTGTGTGTGTATATATATTTATATATATTATATATATATTTGTATATATATATATATTTATATATTTGTATATATATTCAACTATTTTCTAATGGACATTAATTAAATAGACAAGAAAAAACAACAAAGAAACGATACCAGCAGTCAAAAGATTTTCTTAAGTCGATATGCCAATACCAAATGATTTCACTTTGAATTCCATTGGTAGTTTGCATATGTTAATCGCAAGTCGTCTTCATACACCATCTAGTCCATCTTATTGTAATAGGAGATTAGTGTGGTTGTGTGTGGTACATGTTGTGTTGACCATCTTACAATGGTGTAATAGAAAACAGTTACACTATGAGCCTTAGAATTGAATGCCTTTAAGAAATCTATTATAACTGTGAAAGGCTAAACACAGACACACACAGACACACAGACACACACAGACACACAGACACACACACACACACACACACACACACACACTCACACACACACACACACACTCACACACACGCACACACGCACACACGCACACGCAACCATTTAAAAACTTAAAATCCACGCCAATCCTTTTAACAGTAATGTGTACAAGTGGCCCTCGTGTTTCGTGGGGGAGAGACGGAAGATAAAGGGACGCTAATCCGTTGTTGATAGGCGTTTAAGAGTCGTTTGGAGTGGCAGACGAGAAAATGGCTGCTCGTTTACAAGAGTCGGTGCTTGCATCTTCTATATTTATACAACATAGTTTTAGACAGTGCTTCTAACGTTGCGGAGCCTCACCACTTAGCCGTCAAGTCTCTTCTCTGTCATACCGTCTTATTTTTTCTATCACACTCAAGCTCAAATCACTTGTTCCTTGCACACAACTAAACCGAATTGCTGCCTCGTTTCTGGACGAATGCAACGCTTCTGGCACCCCCCCCTCATCCTAACAAGCGGTTATAAGACCAACGCCATTGATTTAGACCCGGTGAATGCAGGTCTGGTTATAATAACAGCAACGTCTGTCCAATTTTTAACTAGAATTGAATTCTGAATTGTTGTTGCCCCATGCCCAATCATTGTAGATCGTCAGAACTGATGGTGGGCTTTACTGTTCTGTGTTATGAAAATTCATTTCCTGATTTTAAACTATTTTTTCTGCCTCAGTGTCTGAGCTGAGACCCATTGGCTTTAACCCGTAATGTATGAATAATTGTTATCATATTTAGGGTTGGATTAACAAAATAGCAAATAAAGCAAGTGACTTCGGGCCCTAAATCTTTTACGGGATCCTTATTCTTTTACTGGGCCCTTTTTAAACAGGCCGGTGTCTTGATTTTGACTTGCACGCCCTCGTAATGACCTGCGCTGATGGCCAACTCCATAGGACACAAGTTGAAACATGGCGATATACTATAAGGTGCGTGAAACAATACAAACTGAGGCCGGCATTCATAGCGACAATTTTAACAGAATATCTTCTGACTAACTGTTTCCGGTCACATTTTGCTCTCATTCACAAAATAAACCGATAAACGTTTAAACATTCTGG
Organism: Radix auricularia; assembly: GCA_002072015.1. Taxonomy (NCBI): domain Eukaryota; kingdom Metazoa; phylum Mollusca; class Gastropoda; family Lymnaeidae; genus Radix; species Radix auricularia. The sequence goes on from MUZC01000847.1 coordinate 648,529, forward strand.
AAAAAAAAAAACAATACATACTTTTCTTTAAATTACTGGTAAATACTAATATTTTCTTATAAATTTCCAAAAGGAATATTACAAGGATAAAATTTTCAAAATAAATAAATAAGTAAAAAGTCAAATAAAAAGCTACTCTATTATAAAATAAAAATCTGCTCTCTAATAAAATAAAAAAATCTACTCTCTAATAAAATAAAAAAGCTACTCTCTAATAAAATTCTTCGTTTGGAACTCAGCAAACGTTAGCGTTATTTTGCCCCACTCCCCCCCCCCCATCCCATATCATCAACGTACGTTAAAGTATCATATCTTATGTTTATGTAAAGAGAAGATTCGACAAATATTATTGAGCACAGAAGATATATGATACACAAGCTGGTCCCTTAGAAATTCTGCTGTATCGGTGTGGCGAGCTTCTGAAGGGAAAAGATAAGAACTACAGCGTCAGGTGACCCAGCCATCTATTCCGGAAAATGGATTTCGTTGTTTGCACATGCAGACAGACAAAGTTTGAACGTTTTGAAAAGGAAGACATCAAAACTCTATTACTGAATGGTCAAACGGGAGGAAGCAGACTTGACGACTGTGTTGTTTTTAATAGACGTCTGCAGCCTGACATGTTTTCACCAATTCCAAATACTTCTAGTCAACTCTAGTCTGTGTTGGTTCATGTAGAAATGTTTCAGTTAAAGCAAATAAACTTAACATACATTTTTTAAAAGTTGTATGATTTTTAATTTGTATTAAATGGTAAATAGAAAACTCAACAAAATCACAAAGTATAGAGTTGAGGTTTGTATTCAGCGGCCTTATGAACCAATGAGAATTATTGTCTAAAAGTTTTCTTTTTCCTTACACCTATTTTTTTCAATATTTCTATACATTTCATGTTTCACTATATCTCCATGTTTGTTGTGTTATTTTTACACCCTTTTTCATCTATTTCTTCTACTAATTCGCCCTACACAATAACAACAATTACAAATACTCTGAAAAAAAAAAGTTCAAAATTATCGTTTTAAACACTCATATACAATTTTAAAGCTTGCCCAGCCCCTACTTNAGACGTAAAATCATAATGATTTTGGTTTTGAGATTAACAGAGCGTGTGGTTTTGCGCGCCGTATAAAAAAGAAGTGGCGTCATGAAGCTTTTATTATATTAATTTATTTGATGTTACTTTTAATGTTGATAATCCGAGTGTGTGAATAAGCATGTGTGCGAGTGTTTTCATTTGTGTGTGTGTGCGTCTGTGTATACGTGTGACTGTGTGTTTGTATTAGTTGTGAAATATCGATTTATTTCATAGATTGCTAAAAGTGAAAAGACGTTACCAGGTAATGGTTTATGTATAGTTAAAATTATGCACAGGATAATGAAAAAATTCCGTTAATTTTATGATCAAAAGTTTCTGCCGATTCGTTCTTCCTTGGTGCTTGAATAAAAGATAACGAGAAGTCATAGAATGTGACTTTAAAAAACTGTTAATGAGAAGATCAATCTCCAATAATTTTTTCAGAGATGGTTTTACTTTATGTTTCATTTTAGAAGAAATGAGCCCTTGAGCATTAGTTGGACGATTACTCGCATGAATTGTCACAATGGAAAATAAATAGTGAAAAGAACGCATAGTCGCTATTGAAATTGCATTTTTTATAGTTATAATATGTAATTGGGTAAGATTGAGGCTAATTAGCGAATATTTATTTTTAAAGAAAATGGAACCTTTCTAAAATTTTAAATTGTATTTTACAATAATAAAATCACACGAAGATGGGTCGAACTAATTTCTCTTAGTCACTGTTAAATAAGTATAGAAATAAATGTGAAGAAATTATTTAATTGCAGACGAAATATCAATTTTACATTTTAATACAAGCTTTTATACATCTATGTATATAATCGGATGGAGGCAAATATTATACGGGCGTATATCAAGTCAAAATTACAGAAAATGAAATTTCTTAATAGAAAAATTAACACTGAACCGCTTTTGAAGTTTTTATCAAGTGATTTATCATAAAAACAATTGCAAATATCTGTTAGGAGGAAGATGTATTTCTCATAGGTGCTTACTTAATACAAGTAAGTGTTTAGGATCGATTTCATTATAAACTGACATTAAGGAAATTCATATTCAAAGTAAACGCTAAGGGATTTTAAATAATAAAATGGTACGTGTATAAGCGTTAATACACTGTTGTAAGAGTGGGAGTTAAATAGCGGAATTGTAATTTTTATAAAGAGGGGCAACTTTGTGAACTATTTGAAGGGTGCTTTTCGTTTCTTGGGTCATAAGTTGATAATATTGCCGAGCCCTGAGTGGCACTATTATATAAGAATTACGGACATTTCGACTCCGTACGGTTCGACCCTGCCAGTTCGACCACAGGACGTTTCGTACCCAGGAGGTTTTGACCCCGGTCAGTTCGACCACGGACGGTTCGACCCCGGACAGTTCGACCACAGGACGTTTCGACCCGAGGGTGTTTCGACCCCGGACGTTTCGACCCCTATCCATCTACACCGTAGAAATTTATTATTATGTTTTGTATATATACTTTTTAAAATTTAGTTTTTGGTATAAAAATAATTCAGCATAATATTATTATGCATTAAAAATCAAATTCAGTTTGAAATAGTAATATGTAACGTTTAATTTACGATTATTTGAAAAAGTACGTACACGTATAACCAGTCAACATTCATCGTACATTTATGATTGTGATAATTGCGCGATTCAAAACCTATCTAAATCCACCCCAAACTCAATCCGATGTAATCGGGCAATAAATAGGCAATGTGATCATATTGTCCTTTCTAAAGGTGCCTACATTCTCGCTGCGCCCCCCCCCACTTTATTTACTTTTCCCATAACCTTCGCCAGCACACGGCGTGCTGTGGTGGTCACCGAGTCAGACTTTGTAACATGTTTAAAAATACTGACAACTTTGTACGTCTTATTAAAATCAGTATTTCTGCGAGTGAGGTCTTCACATGTTAAGGAACACAAGAAGTAAATTGAAGGGCGCGCGTTTGTAATGGTAACAACGCCTGCGAGGTGCATTGTTCAGCTTATCGACATTTTAAAAAAAATCATTTTTGTTATTACAGTGAAAATCTTTGAGCCACTTAAATATATACATCTTTAAAACCCAATTTAACTTAGGTATTTTTAGCGCATTTTCGAGATGTCGAAATCGCTATTGCACCCGTTTTGTCCGTCCGTCCGTCCGTCTGTCATCACCCTTGATCACAGCATCCATAAGTCCTAGACCCATGATGTATATATGTTTTTTGTATGTCCTTACCTGCCATTTGTACATCAACACTCAGTTACTCGATCCGTTTAAAAACCCCGTTAAAACTACCAAAAAATATTTCGAATCGAGAGGTAACACTAGCACAGGGAACGGCCGCCATTGCCGGAAGTCGAATACAGAATTCTTCAAGCATTGAAGAGTGTTGCGAAAGGGTGCAAAATAATTAGTTTTTTTTTTTTTAGTTGACGTCATTAGAATATGTGTAAAAGTTTAGAGAGTTTTACGTCATCATTTGTGGTGACTTGTAGTTGGATTAAAGAGAAAATAATTTTTTTTTTAAAATGTAAAGAAATGACTTTTAAATAAAAAAATGTCAGGTATATTCATTACACAAGAAAATTCATAAAAATATGTCTAAAATCTAAACACAATTACTGATAACTACATAATTCTGATATCTAACATAAGTACTGATACATAATACGAAAATGCGCTAACACGTCCTGAATTCCAATAGGTACCAGGCTTAACATGATTTTTTNTTTAAAAAAAAATCATTTATTTTTGTTATTACAGTGAAAATCTTTGAGCCACTTAAATATATACATCTTTAAAACCCAATTTAACTTAGGTACTTTTTAAGTGTGTTTGGGATAGGAGTTGAAATTCTGTTTTTAATTTCTAATTAATAACATACCAAAAATTAATGAAAAATAATAATAGTAATAAAATAACACATTATAAATGAAAAAATCTCAGTTTAGAAACGAAATGGTCGAAACGTCCGGGGTCGAAACTACTCGAAACGCCCTAGGGTCGAACCGCCCGTGGTCGAACCGACCGGAGTCGAAATGACCTGGGGACGAAACGTCCTGTGGTCGAACTGCCAGGGTCGAACCGTCCGGGGTCAAATCGTCCGGGGTCAAATCGTCCGGGGTCAAAGTGTCCAACCACCAATTAGAAAATACTTTTGCACAACTAAAGTAAAGCAGCAGGGTACATTTTTCAGCTCAAACCTTAAGATTTAAGGTGTTTCTTTAAAACAAATTAACTAAACATACCTTAATTTAGCATCAATATTCACATAATTAATATCTGGCGCATAAAACAATCATATTCATTTGACTAAGGCCATGCTTAGCCTAGAAATAGAAATAATGTTTTGGAGAGCTTTTCCCATGAAAAAAGTAATCTTAAAACATGTATTTTACTCTAAGACCTAACGAATGATGAAACATCCATTTTAAAAAATTGGGTGCATTTCTCGAACAATGTGATTGCATGACATACGCTTCGGGTAAAATCTGTTCTTTAAGGTTTAAATATATCAAGTGTAAAGAAATATCACGGGTATTACGACTTATAAATAGTTTCTAGCATAAGAAAGTTCGTGTTATGTCGAAAAAACACACTGACAACAACTCATTTTGTGCCAAACTGTTATGAGTTTATTAGATGAATAGTATACAACGGGAATAAAGATTGATATAAAGTGAATTGTTACTATTAGAAAAAATGAGCGGGAATATATAATGATTGACATAAAATTTATAAGGAGATCAATTTCTCACCATTTTCTTTAAAAAAAAGCATTGTGCTTATGTTTCTATTCACGTTAAAGAAACATGTACCTTTACAACAAATAAACCATTTTTTCCACTCTCCCATAGCCACAATATTCACAAATATTATCTGGCTAAAAATATCCTATTCGCCAGGAACTAATTTCATGCTTAGACTATAAATTAATGAAATGGGTGTTTTGCGGGCTATTTCTAAGAACCAAAGGAATCATGTGGAAAGATATTGTTTTCATGTTTTGATTCACGTGAAAAGAAAGTGAGCCTTGCTCGTTAGATCTTTGTAACTGTTAACGATATTTGTTATTTTGGTAGAGCATATAGCATGCGTTATTAAAGGGGTTCGAGCATGGTGAAAGAAAGCCATCAATCGATCTGAATGGAAGGATGTGGTTGAGCAAGCCACGTGGGACGTGGTGGTCGGGAGGTAGCGCTCTCGACTGTCACACTGATGGTCACGAGTTCGAATCCACACGAAAGTGAGGATTTGTTCTCGGGGCCTGAGGAGTCCCCAAGTCACCCAGCTCCGAATGGGTACCTAACTAGACAATAGTTAGGCGGCTGGGGTAATGCGTGGAACCCCTATAGCCGTGGCCTGTGACCGCTGCATCACTTGCCAACAGATCATCTCTCATGGTCTGTGGACGCTATTATCTTCTGCATAGAAGGAGCGTCTGTATATCTAAGATTGTCACAAGATTGTCACAATTAGTTTGTTTAAGCCAGGGCCCTACATGGGCTGTAGCTGGAAGGATTTGGTGGAGCAAGCCAGGGCCCTACATGGCCTTTAGAGCCACGGATGATAATAATGATGCTATATTAAAGCAGAAATACCAAAATTGATGGGTAATATTTAAATCAATAATATTTTTATTCTTCTCGACACACATATCGATGTTTTTATTAAGAAGGGGTTTGATTTATCACTACCCTAATTTCCAGATGCGTTTACATTCATTTTTAAGGAGAATTTGAGACCCAAAACCAAATAAAGTTATTCTTATTGTGCCTACCCCGTAGCGTAGCACGGGTATTTTGCTCGTATATATATAATATAATACATAATTCTACACACCCCAGTCGCAAATTATAAACATGATATTTTCTCATCCACCATGATGCTACCTCAGCCCAATACTTGTAAATTAAAAGAAGCTTTATTAAGGTTAAAATGAGATCTTCACTCTTGACTGGAGCTTCGCCACCAATGGGTTAGGTTATTCCAACGCTACGAATTTATCAGCTCTAATTCAAAGGATTAAAAAATTCGCCATAATTGATTATGTTAGGCATCATTCCCAAATGTTTGAGAATATGTGCAATTAACAGCTGTTTATTTCTGATTTAAATATGTGCAATTAACAGCTGTTTATTTCTTATTTAAATATAGGCAATTAACATCTGTTTATTTCTTATTTAAATATGGGCAATTATCATCTGTTTATTTCTTATTTAAATATGTGCAATTAACATCTGTTTATTAATTATTTAAATATTTGCAATTAACATCTGTTTATTTTTTATTAAAAAAATATGTTCAAAACAGCCGTCAGTTAATGTTAACGTCATGCATATATAATTACAGTCATAATAAAAATCGCTATAAAATATCTTGTACTTGTACACCTCAACTTGTCCCGAGGGAGCCCCATTAAGACAAAGACAATGGCCATTAACTAATGGCTTAAACTAGGACACTCGACCTAACCGATGTCCGTGTAAAGAACACGTTTTAGTTTGGTTTTTTTTATTTATTTATTATTATTTTTTTTTTTACATGTTTCCATTTTCCAGAGCACATGTGTGGCATACATCAGCTTCAATGTAGGCTAAATTTTTTATTGTAGACAACATTGCAATACACAATAATCTCAGACGCGACAATAAAAAATGGGTCGTTGGTCTCCTTATAGGAAAGAGTAACTCACATCGCCATTAGTTAGCTAGAATACAAAAAGTTTTTAAAAAAACAACTTAAAAACAAAAGTTTAAAATAAAGTTTTCATGGAAACATTTGAAGTGCTAATTTATTTTAATATGGCCGGGAATATATCACCTATCACATTATAGCTTATACCTACAATTATAATGGCGAAGAAAATGGAAATGTCTCAGACTATGTGGTGAGATAACAATAGAGAATGACGGAGAAAACATTTCTATTTGTATTTATAAGTTATAATGTTTATCAAAGGCCCATTTAGCGTTTAAAAGAAATAAACTTTACGAATGTGTATTCTTTTAAAATATGATTCGCATTTTGAGGACCATTGAGCTATTTCATAAATGATGGTAAGATCGGGACCAGCATAAACAGCTTAGTCTGCTAAGTACAAACTGCCCATGCATGCGAAGAAGTCAGATTTTTTGTTTTTTAAAAAAAAAATATAAAAAAAAAATAATAATAATAAAAAATTTGGACATTTAAACATAGCCATGGCGCCACGTGTTATTGTGCCAGCGGTTACGCTATGATATAGTATGCATCAAATAGCGCAACAGCCTCGTTTTATTAGTGATATTTATTTCATGTCTAATGACAAATGGTTGAAATAACCTTGTTTTTACAGATATTTTAATTCTGTCACATGTTAGGGCCGCGGCATGACTCTTTGGTCATTACAAACGATGTCTGGATGTGCGAATGAGTTTGTGTATTCAGTGTTTGCCGTGTTAGAAACAATGACGGATGACGGCTGCGGTCGCATAATAAATCGTCTCATGAAAATCCTCGCTTGATTGATAGATGGTGTCAGAGTTAAGAAAATGTCGGCCATTGTCAAAGTTTAATCATCTTCTCGAGATCACTGCAACGCGGCTCACACAGAACCGTGCTATAAATATAATCTACTAGATTGTGCCGGGGCGCCGTGGCGCCTGCGGCGCCCACTTTTTTTAGGGCGCCTACGGCGCCAACCTTTCTCAAAAGCCCAACTAACTTGTCCTTTTTTGATAAATACGAAATATTAAACTTTCTGAGATGTACGCAAAGTATTTAATAATAGGGATTGTATTTTGCGCACCGATGCACACCAAACAATGATGTCATCATATTAATTATTTTTACAGCGCTAATCACCACACGATTTTTCACTTAACTGCTGTAGACTGTTGTACATCGTTCCTCAGCGTTCCACATCCAGTGCAGTGTTGCGAAGTCTAAGTGCCGGATTTTCCCAGGCAGGAGTAAAAAATTTCCCAAATTGGGCTAAAAATTCCCACATGTATTAAAAACTTGGGGAAAAACCTGGAAAGTGGCAACTTTAATTTAATGCTTTTGCATTCATTTAAATGACTTTGGACTTCCAAATTAAAAAATAATAAATATTTATGCATTTTTTAAGGCAATTTTTAATAGGGCACTTTCAATTTTTATTTAATCTAGAATCTATACGTTTTTCTTTAACAACTTGGCTACAAAGCCAAACTATAGATTATAATTTTAAATTTTATTATTATGAAGTTTTAAAAAAGTTATTTGGATACTCTTGTAATTTAAATTTGTCTGTGATTGATCAAAATATTTTTTTAAAAAAATGAATGCTTTGAAATTTATTAATAATAAATCAATCATACATGTTTACATAGATTGCTATATATTTTAGTATTAATGATTTGATCCTTTATATGTAACAAACATTTTATGATGATTCGGGCTCAGACTAATTAATTATATTATTTAATAGTAATACATTTAAACAATCTGACTGTTAACTGTCTACAGTCAAATGTCAGTGACAATGTTGGGAAAAACCTAGCAAAAACGTCAGGAAAAAAACCTAGATCCGAAATAAAAAACCTAGACATGCTAAAAATAAACACATATGACGTCAAAGAGCCTCCCACCAACCACAAAACAGTATTTCTTATTTGAAAATGAGCATGTTTCAAATTATTGTATTTTATTTTCATTCAAGAATGTATTTAATTTTTTTTTTAGTTTTCAATCTTAAAAATTCCCATATTTTAAGCAAAATCCTTATAAATTCCCAAATTCCCATTTTTAAAAATTTGGCTAAAAAATTCCCACGATTCGGGAAATTTCCCTCGGCTTCGCAACACTGATCCAGTGAGTGAGTGAGTGACCGGGGCTTTTATATTATTTATTTGAATAATTATCGTATCACAGGACTTCTAAAATTTCGCATTTAACTTTTACATTTAATCTATCAACTGTCTCACCTCTAGTCTACTACATCTAAAATACTCGCTAACAACCTATTACATCTACAATACTCGCTAACAGCCTATCACACCTAAAATACTCGCTAACAACCTATTACATCTACAATACTCGCTAACAACCTATCATATCTAAAATACTCGCTAACAACCTATTACATCTAAAATA
>MUZC01000847.1:657842-672581 GCA_002072015.1 Radix auricularia
AATACTCGCTAACAACCTATCATATCTAAAATACTCGCTAACAACCTATTACATCTACAATACTCGCTAACAGCCTATCACACCTAAAATACTCGCTAACAACCTATTACATCTAAAATACTCGCTAACAACCTATTACATCTACAATACTTGCTAACAACCTATTACATCTAAAATACTCGCTAACAACCTATTACATCTAAAATACTCGCTAACAACCTATCACATCTAAAATACTCGCTAACAACCTATTACATCTAAAATACTCGCTAACAACCTAGTACATCTAAAATACTCGCTAACAACCTATCACATCTACAATACTCGCTAACAACCTATCACATCTAAAATACTCACTAACAACCAATCACATCTAAACTACTCGCTAACAACCTATCCCATCTAAAATACTCGCTAACAACCTATTACATCTAAAATACTCGCTAACAACCTAGTACATCTAAAATACTCGCTAACAATATATCCCATCTAAAATACTCGCTAACAACCTATCACATCAAAAATACTCGCTAACAACCTATCACAACTAAAATTCTCACTAATAACCTATCACATCTTAACAACTCGCTAACAACCTATTACATCTAAACTACTCATTAACAACCAGAGGCGTCTCTAGGATTTGTCTCCCAGTGCAGTAGCTCTTAGTGTCACCCCCCTCATGACTTAAATTAACCTATAGACCTAGTCCGCCAGTGCTTAATAACGGGTACATACAAAATTTTACTCTTCAGTGTAACCCCTTGTGATGGTGTCAACCGGTGCGATCCGCACCCCCAATCCCTAGTGACGCCTCTGCATACAACCTATGACATCTAACATATCACCTCTAGCATATGTGAACTACTCGCGTCTCGCATACAAACTATCACGTTAAACCCCTGAGCAGTTATTATATACCATGAAACATATTTAGGAATGGGAGTCAGTATAGTAAGCTGACTATGGGAATGGGGGTAAGTATAGTAAGAAGAGTATAGGAATGGGAGTCAGTATAGTAAGCAGACTATGGGAATGGGGATAAGTATAGTAAGCAGAATATGGGAATGTGAGGAAGTATAGTAAGCAGACCATGAAACATGGGAATGGGAGGAAGTATAGTAAGCAGACCATGAAACATGGGAATGGGAGGAAGTATAGTAAGCAGTTTAAAAAATTGACTTCTGACGGAAGCGGTAGAAAGCAAAGATTTATTTCGCAGTATTTTCTTGTCTGTTTTAAAATGATTGCTATATTTACAATATGTTGTGTGTGGGACGCTACCTTCAGGTTTCTGCCACTCTGTACGTGTACTCTAGAGATCTGGCATGTTCTAATGTTTAAAGCAGATTTATTATGAAGTAAAGGCTTTTTTCCTATGCTTGAATGTAGTATGAAGAATAAATTTGGTTCTTTTGTTAAATTGATTTATTGGGACTATGAAAAAGATATCGGATGAAAAACAATAATTAAAGCGAAAAACTCTCCTTTCTTTTACCAGACAGAATCATGGAACGCCGTGCGCTTTACTTAGTTACTGTCTATGTTGAGAATCTCAAAGGACTTATTGTCTTTCATGTTGTTTTCTCATGACCAGACGCTCAGGAAACTCGGAATTTAATTTTTTTTTTTAATGTGAAAAGTTATCATCAGGTCCACATGTTGTCGGAATGAATGACGCATCGCTGGCTTTAACATTCTTGATTTTTATTATATTTTATTAATTTATTTTTAAAAATGAATTTAAACTTGCGTGCCATTTAGTATGAACCTGCCGTGTCAAGTCTGATTGAACTCTCTATTATAGAATAGTTTGGAGATGTTGCTTCTTGATCAATTAGACTAAAGAAACTTATCGTCAGCATAGACACGATAGGATCCGTTTATTTATCTGAAATGTCTTCACTTCAATACACAAGTTGATGTTGGACAGCATCACCATTCAGTATGATGTACTAGCTGGTCATAATGTCATAACCTGGTTACACCTTGAAATCTGAGATTCATGTGGTCAATATACAAGGGGGAAGTCAACTTTACAGTTATTCGTTATTTGTAAGCCACAAAATTTCCTTACCAGATTTTAAATATTCGATTATACGTCCCGAAACACTTTAAACTTCTACAAATAATTCACGATGACGTGAAAAAATGCATGTATGTACTTAAATAATATCGTGAAACTGATAAATAAATTAATACAACCATTATAACCATAGCACTTTACTAGTTTCCTATTTGGTTATTTAAACAGACAGTAGAGTCATCTCCTATTCATGTTATAGATATTAAAAACATTTGTAAACACCTTCACAAGATTTGTTTTGATTTTTATTTTTTCCTGATAACGTGTACTAAAAAGCATTATGACTCCAGCAAGGCCATGTTTTAGTTCAAGCATTTATTTGAAAAGTTATCGACAAAACAAATTATAACAAACTTAACAAGATAAGAATGCAAACGAAACCGGAACTTCTCAGAGATATACAACATTGAAACAAGTGCTGAGGCCATCTGATCATGCACGAACCCTCATTTATCTTTCTGTTACTTATAGTTCTTGAGGCCATCTGATCATGCATGAACCATCATTTATCTTTCTGTTACTTATAGTTCTTGAGGCCATCTGATCATGCACGAACCCTCATTTATCTTTCTGTTACTTATAGTATAGTTCTTGAGGCCATCTGATCATGCACGAACCCTCATTTATCTTTCTGTTACTTATAGTTCTTGAGGCCATCTGATTATGCACGAACCCTCATTTATCTTTCTGTTACTTATAGTTCTTGTGGCCATCTGATCATGCATGAACCCTCATTTATCTTTCTGTTGCTTATAGTTCTTGAGGCCATCTGATCATGCATGAACCCTCATTTATCTTTCTGTTACTTATAGTTCTTGAGGCCATCTGATCATGCACGAACCCTCATTTATCTTTCTGTTACTTATAGTTCTTGAGGCCTTCTGATCATGCACGAACCCTCATTTATCTTTCTGTTACTTATAGTTCTTGAGGCCATCTGATCATGCACGAACCCTCATTTATCTTTCTGTTACTTATAGTTCTTGAGGCCATCTGATCATGCACGAACCATCATTTATCTTTCTGTTACTTATAGTTCTTGAGGCCATCTGATCATGCACGAAACCTCATTTATCTTTCTGTTACTTATAGTTCTTGAGGCCATCTGATCATGCACGAACCCTCATTTATCTTTCTGTTACTTATAGTTCTTACTTAAAGTCAGTCCACTCATCCCCTTTCGGTTCATTTCTTTCCTATTAACCTCGTCCTGGGTTAAACTGGGGAAAGTGTAGTAGATGAAAGCCATCCCATCTGGCCTCGAGGCTCGGGCTTTAGTCTCCTTCGTTATACTCTGCTCCCTGTGCCCGTTGGAGCGTGGCCAATTTGGTAAGCGAGGGTTTAACCTAATCCATGTTTATAGCAGGGGAATCCCTCGTGTCGCTGACAGGTCTAGCAGGTAGACAAAACTGATTCACGGCCTGGTAGGGTCGGGCCGTCCCGTCGCCATCTTGAGCCACTATCATAACTCAAGCCGTGTCACTGGTAGCAGCCCTCTAGCGCTAGGGATACGACTGTCAACCACAGGTTTCCGACTGACGTTACACTGCGTATGACGTCAGCGGTTCTCAAGCGTTTTATTTAATCAAAGTGTTGCATCTCTTCTAAACATAGACGCCTACCTTTCATTCCCATCCCTAGGAACAATGGAAAACATCGTCTCTCCGGCTAAGTATAGTGTTCCTTTTCCTTAAGAAAACTCTTACAAACTTTACCGACATCCTTGGAGCATTGCTTCATTGGCGTGGCAGTGTAGAACGAAAATGTGGGAGACAACGATTGGAGAAATGAAAGCACGTATTTGCATGTGTTAGATTTAAAGTGATGGTTCAGGGATTAAAGAGCGCAGGTATCTATGAAAATGGCCTGTGCTGGTTATGTTGGAAAGATAATTTATGTCCTTGTCAATTCAATAGAAATTGCCGCCGAACGTTTATCCCCGATAGATCAATCAAATTGTCAGTTTGGGGAACAAACACAAAGTACTGTGTCCCATTTTGATAGAAAAAAACCCCGATGTGTACATAACGTCATGATCCCAGGCCAATGGGGAACATGAGATGAGCATTTCCTTCTTCTAACTATTTACAAGATAACTGATCTATATTCACAGTCAATTACATAATCGGTCCATGTCACGGACCATAATGCATCTCTCACAACAAGCCCCCCCTCCCTTTTTTCCAGGAGCCACAGTACATCCCACAAATGTTTAAGCTGTCTTCTACAACTTGGGATTTCATGAAACACTAAAAAATATTTAGATTCTACATTTTTTAAACCCCACCCCCTCTAACCAAAACCATTGTGAAGCCGAAATTTTGTTCTTGTAATTTTATTTTGTTTCATTGTGTCACTCTTAACTATGTCGATGTAGTTTCAATACTTCCCCGGAAGCTGACGTAAAATCGGAAAGTTATTATCTCTTTCAAAATATACAAAATTAATGCTACAAATAGAGTGAAACAAAGATCAAGAAAGGATTAGCCAACGATTCGTTTTCTTTTTTGTACTATAGATCTATAAATTAATATGAAACATGAAAATTTTTATGGTTGGAAACGAACGAGTTTCAATCAGATTGGTTAGCACGTCTTACCTTTAATGTGCGATGATTGAGTTTTTTTGTTGTGTGTTGATGGGATGTGTGTTAATGAGGTGTGTGTTGATGGTGTGTGTGTAATGGGGTTTGTGTTGATTAGGTGTGTTGATGGGGTTTGTGTTGATGGGGTAAGTGTTGATGAGGTGCGTGCTCGTTAGGTGTGTTGAAATGCTGTTGTCAGCTTGACCATGTGTGTTGTGTTTATAGAGGGTTTGACAAAAGTGTGTGTTCTAATGCTAATTTAAATGACATTTGAAAGGTGGCAAATTGGTGATTGAGGTGAGGCATAGGTGGCGCATGTAGGTTTATGTGGCGGGTATATTTTCCTTTCTTTTTAAACTGTAGTAGAGTAGTGGAATTAAGGCACACAACATCACATGTGGTTAACGAAAAGTTACAGAGAATGGCGCGATGACGTAAGTGTAAAGGGCTTACTTTAACGGGATGAAGTTTCATATAAGTCAATGATTTTACTCTACATTCTAGTCTATACTAACGTTAATCTTGAGTAACAATGTTAGAAAGCTAAGATTGTATCATCGAAATTGTTTTCATTACTAATTACGTTTCAGAGATCCCTTTTTATATCGCATGTTTACTAACTGAGCTTTGATAGGTTTCCCACCAGGGGCAGTCAGGCATATTATAGTGAAGTGTGTAATTTAGGGTTGAATGTTCAATAATTTGCCATTTAACATAATAAGGACATAAATTAAGTAATAATTAATTTTTTAAAAATTCAATTATTGAAACTCTTCAAATACCATACCCTGACAAGTTGGGGTGTACCGGATTTCGGCTCCCCCAGAATTACACTTCATAAATCAGGATAAATCCGGCTAGCCGATAGAGCCATAAAATATATAGATGTATAGTGGCTTCGGGTTTAGTAAATCTGGAATCCGGTCATATTTACTGGCCGGATTTCACTCCATAAATTTGGACGAATCCGGCTCAGGCCAGATTTTAACAAATTAATCCGGTACAACCCTACTGACTAGTGATACCGTCGATTCATTAATAATTATTTTTCAGTCAAGCCACACCACACTCAGAGCTTTGTTTCTAGTTTCCCTTGTACCCGTGCCATCATTACACTGGCAATATCATTGCTATGTCCTTATTTCTTGTCCTGTTAAAATTTAAGTTTCTATACTACGTCTAGCAAATATTCATGCACCATATCCCTATTTATTTTATTCCTATCTTTTCTCTAACCTGTACTCTTTAAAGCTTCACCAAGGTCAAGCCTTACTCAAAACTTTTCTATTCATGATCTTTTAGTATTCCCCTATAATTATTCAATATCCGTTAACTTGTCAAAAACTATGCCCTATGCATGTTGCAGCTAGCGTTCCCCATAAGACCACTATACTACAGGCAATTAAGAGTCGTTGCCATGACAATAATAAAAGACATTGATTGGGGTTTTCGGGTTAAAACTTTGTGACAAGATAGAGACAAAATATTTTTTAAGTTCGAATTTATTAAGGTAAAAGGAACTGCGACTGTGGAAAAAAAACGCAGGTAAGATGAAAATTTTAAATATACCATCATATATGAAACGTTTTAATATATTATCATATGTTGAAGAAGCTAAAAGTAAGTAAATTTAGACAATAAAAAGAAGCAAAAAACAATTATTTCCCACCATCCGCATACATCCTGAAAATTATAAAAAAATATGATAATCGAATTCAAACATGTTTGTTACAATGTTGAAATACTTTAAAACAGGATCCTCACACACACGGACACGGCAAAGACCCTGTCGGTAAGTAAATGTACATGCATGTTCATTATTTGAATTATAGCGGTGAATGATTTTGACAAAATTGTAAAACATGATTTATCTGAACTACCCGTTACCTGACATGGGGTAAAACCGGTCACAAAAAATATTTTATTTCTTATTTTGTCGTCATAGATTGGTATACAAACATGGCTGGGATATATGACATACATTGAATATGAGGAAATTTTAGTTGATTTGTTATTGACACTGGACTGTTTTACTATTTAAAAATACCATGTTGAATGGGATTTAGATTAGCTTGACCCACTGCTACTTGACTGTTTTGGTGAACAGAATGACATTTCGCTAAGATGTAAATTATTGGACGATTTATTCACATTTTTATTTGCATGATATTTCAAGAGGTACTTGACTTGAAAAAAATCTGACATGTAAACAAGGACATCATCATTATATGCCCGATTGGAATCTGCACAAGCGTTTCATCTATTTAAGCAAACTGAATAAAAGGGCAAAGTCATAGCATGCGCATATTTCACTTAAGAATAAATTATAAATAGAGGTGATTTGCTTTGTTCACCGGCAATGTCGTATTCTTAAACATATTCGTTTGGCCGCTAGATTAAAACCAGAAATTTATTTTAATTTAATTTTGTTTAAAAATATTATTTTGTAGCTTAATTTAATGGTTATATTTCATAGCACAGTTTATGACCTACTCTCTGCAATTCACAAGAGCTCGATAATTCATCATCATCACGGCGTCTACCTGTCTTCCTTGAAGGCAAGCCCAGAAAGCCCTGTGTGACCCTTTCTAAGGTCAGGGTTCAGGTTTGATATCCTTCCTGCCGCACACCTTAATTTGACATGAACACATTCTCTTTTAAATTCAAATATCACATTTCATATTGGAAGTTATTAAAAAACACCAGTAAAATATCGTTATTTTTTAGGACGGACTTGTCTTTGAAGGAGTTTTTTCACCTTGATCCCTTGGAATGATCTCCCCCTTCCTCCTCGTCCCTCCTGTGGGCGATAAGTATCGGTCTCGATGGCGAGTTAATCCACGAGGCGGTGATCATTCAGCGAGGTCGAGGGTTGATGCGGCGGGGACTAATCCACTGTGACAATTGCTGGACTCGATCTACCTCAGGACTTGTCCATACAATCTCCCGATACTATCTTTCGATACCGTCTTTGATCTCTCTGTCTGGATCTTTTAAAGGTCAACAATGGCGTGCAGGAAAAGTTTGATGCGATGAAGGCAATGAGTTCTTGTACATTTGCCCAAACTACCAATCAGCCAACAGTATTCTTTGTTTGCAATCTTTTGAATTTTACATGAGAGCTGCTCTCTAACAAAACGATCTTTTCACGAGTTTTTGTGTTAGTTTGATTAAATAGGCTTCTATGTAGACATTCCATCAAATCTTTTTTCTGTGTTGCTGAGTGTGGTCGTGGGTATAGTTGTGTGCGTCTCTTTGTGCGTGATCTTGCGTGTGATCGTGTGTGAGATATTGTGTGATATCTTTATTTATTTTGTGTGATCATCGGTGTGATCTTGTGTGTTAGCTTGTGTGGGATCTTGCGTGTGGTCGTGTGTGAGATATTGGGTGTTAGATAGTGTGGGATCTTGATATAATCTTGTATTGTGTCTGATCTTGAGCGTGATCTTGTGTGTGTATGTGTGTGTGTGTGTGATATTGTGAATGGTCGTGCGTGAGTTAGTGTGGTAAGGGCCATGGCCCGATACGGACCTGATTGACGTGACTCATCCATGGCAGCTGGTGCTTCATGTCAGACGCCTGTCTCTGGATATCACCTCGGTGAAACCTGTGCCGACCCCCTACTGACCCGATCAACTGACATTTATGCCCGAGTGATGGCCTGTGTCTACAAGCTGTTACTACAAATATGACACAAGTGCCATAGTTTTATGTTACCGTGTATTATCGCTTGTCACAGCCATCAATTAGTTTAATTACAATTCCGCATTATTTACTATACTTTTTTTTAAAGCTGATCTTTACATCAAATATTATTTTTTATTCTATCAAATGAACGTCAGTACAATAAGTATAAGGTGGTTTGTGGATAATTTAGAAAATCTATCAAAAACCACTTTATCTTCATTTTTTCTTTTCCTTCTTGACTTGACTTGTCACTGACCTATCACCAACATGTGTTTCCATTTCCTCTGATTTAGGTCCCATTAACAACTTTCATCCCCTGAAAGTGACCACGAGACCATGAGAGCCTGCACCCCCCCACCTACACACGCACCAGAAGCCTATGTGCTTTTATCAGCTGCCTTCACGTCTACTAAAAATCATCCAGGAACCACAACCCATCAGTCCACTTCTTTCAATTAAGTCGCCTAACTACCGCCCATGGTGACTTTGAACAGATCCTTTCATTGCCGGTGGAGACTTCCTCTCATGGTGATCCCACGAATGAACTTTCGTGGGGAGGGGAAAAACGTGATAAAAGGTTCAAAAATCGTTCAGCCATGACCCTTGACCCCCTAGTCTCGTCAAAGAAATGTGCGGCAAAGAGTAGAGAAAAAATGTTGACGTAGAAATAAAGTGTGTGCCGGATGAGATGTACGGTCCGGGGGAAAGAGGTTAAAGTGTTTCATGTATAAGGTAATCACCCTAATCAAGTCACAGTCACAGTTCTCAGCCAAGTCATATTAAATTAAGTCGAAGCAGAAATACTGAAGTCAAGTCATGGACCTTTAGCAAAGTTAAATCAAATCTAATCCTTACCTTAAGTCCAGTCACAGTCCGAAAGGTATATCGCTATCCTTTAGTAGAATCACTATTCTTAAGTCCAGTCAAAGTCCAAAAAGTATATCGCTATCCCATAGTAGAATCCTAATTCTTAAGTCTTTAAGTAATGTCGCATAGACTCTGGTGTGTCTCGAACTTCTTACAAATTTGAAATGAAATGTTTGGAAGATTTAATAATTTATTTATTTGACACGATTATTAAATAACTGTGCATTGAGGGTGCTTATACCTTTACTATCTAGAAAAATTTTGTCATTACGCGCTATTTTTAAAAATCCTTTATATTAACTTGTGGTTTCTGAGCCGTGCGTGCGTGACGAAAAAACTATGGATCGAATTTTAACTCATTCCCTCGTAAGCTAGAGAGCTGAAATTTTGGAGGCAGACTCCTTCCGATGATCAAAATTAGGTTTCAAAGTTTCAGATAAATCTTTCAATTATTTTATTTATCTCTATGTATCACGTTAATTTTTGAGATAGTGTGTCGTTGTGCGTATTCTGTTCAACAAGATTTCCTGCCGCGCAATAAGCTGTGCATTACATTGACAATACTTTTAAAAAATGTATTCACGATCGGTGCGCATGATATTTAACACGTTTTACGAGACAAAACTAGAATTTTTGTATTTTCGGATTGTTTTGCCCTCTTATTATAATGAACATCCTTATAGTTATGTCTCGTATAGAGACTAAATGATTTATAGTCAAAAACTTGTTTTTTTTGTGTGTTTTTTTGCGTTTTTTAAAACATAATACTTGTGTCATGTGTAGGCAAATTTGAGGACCTAGTTTCGATTTTCCCTTATTATTGTAAAATAATTATGCTATCATCAGATGTGCTTGCAGAGGGCCATATATGACCCAAGGGCCGCACCTAAATAATAAAGGCTCTCAGCAATAGCAACCAATCTTTAATTTCGTCGGTTCAAAGGTTGATTAAAAAAATAAATTTTGTCTTAAGAAATAAATAAATAATAATAATTTTGTTTTTGGAAAATAGGTTCCCCATATACTAATCGCAAGCTTAATTATTTTTTTTGGACCAATTAATTTATCATCGACCAAATTATCGATTTCACCAGTCATTCATGATTCTAGAATCATTTTGCTCATTCGTTATTTCAGATCAATGGGCCCATCCATCCGTCCGCACCAGGTTGGTCAGCTCGTTTCCACAACGTCAGTAACAAAGCTTTGTTAATTGGGCCCCAGGGCAACTCCGGGCCAGCCATTGTCCAGTCCTGTCAACAGGCCATGAGATCCCGGGTTAAGCCGACTGATGCCAGACTCGATAACAGACAGGAGGGCGGAATAATTGGGGCCTTGGAGGTAGTGGACCCTTTGGTCTCGTTTGGGCTGGGCCTTGGAGGTAGTGGACCCTTTGGTCTCGTTTGGGCTGGTAGTAGGACGTGGCAGATGGGAGCCTTTCAGTGGCGATAGTCCATAGCTCTCTCACGGACAGATAAACGCACCTTCGTTTTCAATTACACTCAGGTGTACACTTAGATGATGCACCGCCTTACACTAATCTTATACACTACTTTACACTATACTGTGATGCACTACTTCACATCACTGTGATACACTGCTTCACACCACTGTAATCCACTGTGATAGACTCTCATAATACTATACATTACTCAGATATATATTTTATCACCATACATATTTTCAGTTAATATTACCATTGTCTCACTATAACTCTTTCATATATTATACTATGTAAACTACTTTTCCTTACTATAGTATATAAAAGTTATATAATAGTATTGTACTCAACAATTCTCTTCCCTATACCCTGTAAACTACTACTCTATTCAAAATCCAATTGCTATCGTACTTTCCTATTGTTTAATGTTCAATAACTGGTTTTCTTTATCATTTCTCGTCACGCAATTCCTCAATGGAGCCAAGAGAATCCTGAGCTACAGCTGTGTCACGTGACCATTATGAGATTCAATGAAACACAAAGCTAACGCCATGTCAGATTTACATCCAAGACTTAGACGTTTTAATGGATGTCCTACAAGTATCATGGCTAATGTCATAAACGATGTAATATGAAAGATTGAATCTGGTCGTGATTGAATCAAGAGTTTAACAATGTTTAATCATTTTTCATTTTCTAACACTAAATGATCCATATACAATGAGTGATTATAAAATGTGTGAATTGTTTTGGTTGAATTTAAGAATAATAATTTGAAATTTGAAGGTACTGAAAGGGAAATGGTGTTCAGATTCTTCCAGTATAGCTCCGACTATTATCTTTAATGAGGTATAATTTAAATGTCAGTTTATTGGTTCATACTGACATGCTATGGCGGATTAAGGGGGGGGGGCTGAACGGGCTAAAGCCAGGGGCCCCCGACGGTTTGGGGGCCCCCAAACTTTTTATATTTTATAATAAAAGTGTACAAATGTTTGCACGAACCTTTAAAAATATAATAAATTAAATAAATTTATAAATATTATCTCTAAAACTGATCGCAAATGAGACCTTAATAATCGAAAAACTTAGAGAACATAGTATAAATAATAGTTTATATTTTTAAAATTTCTCAAATTAAACAAGCTCCACTGGCCGTGTGGAGAGAGTATAGGCTCTTAATGCAAGCGGTGTCTGGTTCGATTCCCTGCAGTAGAATGTAAAATTTTGCTTTTCAGACTTAATGGTAACATACCGCGAACACTTTAAACAGTAAACAGTTCTTTCTTCGTGTTCGTTTTTTCCCCCCATTATTTATATTTAGTTACACTCAATTATTAGCTGTAAATAATTTTATTTTAAGGGACGCTGGCTGGATGGGGCCCCCGTTTCATTGCAGCCCGGGGCCCCGTGCAGTCTTAATCCACTCCTGCTGACATGTCAGTTTATTGAAAAACTTCCCTAAGACAATCATTTCCTCAATGGATCGTATGTCGGAGATGGCATCCACATAAAATTGAAGTTTTAAAATTATCTACATTTCGTTCACTATATAGATTATCTCCATCTTTGTATATGAAGGTGAGGGTCAAAAACAAAAGAGTGTTAAGCAGAGAGAGAGGGAGAAAGAGAGAGAGTGGAGAGAGGATGGAAAGAGAAAGAGAGAAACAGAGAGAGAGAGAGAGAGAGAGAGAGGATGGGGAAAGAGAAAGAGAGAAACAGAGAGAGAGAGAGAGAGAGAGAGGATGGGGAAAGAGAAAGAGAGAAACAGAGAGAGAGAGAGAGAGAGAGAGAGAGAGAGAGAGAGAGAGGAGAGAGGATGGAGAAAGTGAAAGAGAAAGCCTATGTACTTTATGTCACCAAATTAAAAACACTTTTTTGCTGAAAGTCATGTTACATAAATGAATGTTGTCACGAGTTCTCATTTAGTCAGAAACAATTACAAGTTATCTCTTAGGCAGGATATTATGACATTTTTACAACTCCACTAGACCTGACTACACACTTCCCAGCTCTGCCACTCACTCACAGGCATTCTACTCACTTCCCAGCTCTGCCACTACATGCATTCTACTCACTTCTCAGCTCAGCCACTACATGCATTCTACTCACTTCTTAGATCTGCCACTACATGCATTCTACTCACTTCCCAGCTCTGCCACTCACTCACAGGCATTCTACTCACTTCCCAGCTCTGCCACTACATGCATTCTACTCACTTCTCAGCTCTGCCACTACATGCATTCTACTCACTTCTTAGATCTGCCACTACATGCATTCTACTCACTTCCCAGCTCTGCCATTACATGCATTCTACTCACTTCCCAGCTCTGCCACTACATGCATTCTACTCACTTCCCAGCTCTGCCACTACATGCATTCTACTCACTTCCCAGCTCTGCCACCACATGCATTCTACTCACTATTACATCTGCCATTATATGCATTCTACTCACGTCTTAGATCTGCTGCTACATGCATTCTACTCATTTCCCAGCTCTGCCACTACATGCATTCTACTCACTTCCCAGCTCTGCCACTACATGCAATCTACTCACTTCCCAGCTCTGCCACTACATGCATTCTACTCACTTCTTAGATCTGCCACTACATGCATTCTACTCACTACCCAGCTCTGCCACTACATGCATTCTACTCACTTCCCAGCTCTGCCACTACATGCATTCTACTCACTTCCCAGCTCTGCCACTACATGCATTCTACTCACTTCCTAGCTCTGCCACTACATGCATTCTACTCACTTCCCAGCTCTGCCACTACATGCATTCTACTCACTTCCCAGCTCTGCCACTACATGCATTCTACTCACGTCTTAGATCTGCTGCTACATGCATTCTACTCACTCTTTATTACATGCAATATACATACTTCTCATGACACGAAGGTCCCCAGCAAGTCAAAGAAATGAATAGAACTTAGTGCTAGAGATAAGCTATAAAACTAGTGCTAAAAGTGGATTATAAAACTATTTTTAATCCAAATCTTTGTTTATCAAGATTAATTTCAAACTGGTATAGTAGCGTCAGCTCAAAACTTCCGTTCATATATCTCCTTTACAATATCCCTTTCACCTTCCGTCTATTACACCTACTCCATCCCCCTACCCTCTTATGACACTCTCATCCCTTCCATCGTCCATCTATTACACATACTCCATCCCCCACTACCATCTTATGACACTCTCATCCCTTCCACCGTCCATCTATTACACATACTCCATCCCCCTACCCTCTTATGACACTCTCATCCCTTCCACCGTCCATCTATTACACATACTCTATCCCCCACTACCATCTTATGACACTCTCATCCCTTCCACCGTCCATCTATTACACATACTCCATGCCCCTACCCTCTTATGACACTCTCATCCCTTCCACCGTCCATCTATTACACATACTTCATCCCCCACTACCATCTTATGACACTCTCATCCCTTCCACCGTCCATCTATTACACATACTCCATCCCCCACTACCATCTTATGACACTCTCATCCCTTCCACCGTCCATCTATTACACATACTCCATGCCCCTACCCTCTTATGACACTCTCATCCCTTCCACCGTCCATCTATTACACATACTCCTTCCCCCACTACCATCTTATGACACTCTCATCTCTTCCACCGTCCATCTATTACACATATTCCATCCCCCTACCATCTTATGACACTCTCATCCCTTCCACCGTCCATCTATTACACATACTCCACCCCCCTACCCTCTTATGACACTCTCATCCCTTCCACCGTCCATCTATTACACATACTCCATCCCCCACTACCCTCTTATGACACTCTCATCCCTTCCACCGTCCATCTATTACACATACTCCATCCCCCTACCATCTTATGACACTCTCATCCCTTCCACAGTCGATATATTACACATACTCCATCCCCCTACCCTCTTATGACACTCTCATCCCTTCCACCGTCCATCTATTACACATACTCCACCCCCCTACCATCTTATGACACTCTCATCCCTTCCACCGTCCATCTATTACAGATACTCCATCCCCCACTACCATCTTATGACACTCTCATC
>MUZC01000847.1:674999-696316 GCA_002072015.1 Radix auricularia
GTGTGTGTGTGTGTGTGTGTGTGTGGAGGGGAGGGGCTATGTCCGTATGTGTTTGTGATTTGGTTATTTCTATGTCTGCTAATGTTGCGCGTCTAACATGACAACCAGTATTTTAAAAAGTATATATACAAACAAAAATAATAATAAATTTCTACGGTGTAGATAGAAAGGGGTCGAAACGTCCGGGGTCGAAACGCCTTAGGGTCAAAAAGTCCCTTGGTGGAACTGTCCGGGATCGAATCACCCCGGGGTCGAATCGACCGGAGTCGAACCTTCCGTGGTCGAACCGTCCGGGGTCGAAGTGTCAAACCACCAAATAGAAAATACTTTTTCCTCAACTAAAGTAAACCAGCAGGGTACATTTCCAGCTCAAACCTTGCGACCGATTTAAGGTGTTTCTTTTAAAACAAATTAACTCATACATACCTTAATTTAGCATCAATATTCACATAATTAATATTTTTTCTCGACACACATATCGTTGTTTTTATTAAGAAGGTGTTTGATTTATCACTACCCTAATTTCCAGATGCGTTTACATTCATTTTTAAGGAGAATTTGAGACCCAAAACCAAACAAAGTTATTCTTATTGTGCCTACCCCGTAGCGTAGCACGGGTATTTTGCTCGTCTTAGATATACAGACGCTCCTTCTATGCAGAAGATAATTGCGTCCACAGACCATGAGAGATGATCTGTTGACAAGTGATGCAGCGGTCACAGGCCACGGCTATAGGGGTTCCACGCATTACCCCAGCCGCCTAAGTATTGTCTAGTTAGGTACCCATTCGGAGCTGGGTGACTCGGGGACTCCTCAGGCCCCGAGAACAAATCCTCACACCTACTCCACCCCTACCCTCTTAGGACACTCCTTTCCTTCCACCGTCCGTCTATTACACATACTCCACCCCCCTACCATCTGATGACACTCTCATCCCTTCCACCGTCCGTCTATTACACCTGCTCCATCCCCCACTACCCTCTTATGACACTCTCATCCCTTCCACCGTCCATCTATTACACATACTCCACCCCCCTACCATCTGATGACACTCTCATCCCTTCCACCGTCCGTCTATTACACCTACTCCACCCCCTACCATCTTATGACACTCTCATCCCTTCCACCGTCCATCTATTACACCTACTCCACCCCCTACTCTCTTATGACACTCTCATCCTTTCCACCGTCCATCTATTACTCATACTCCATCCCCCTACCATCTTATGACACTCTCATCCCTTCCACCGTCCGCCTATTACACATACTCCATCCCCCTACCATCTTATGACACTCTCATCCCTTCCACCGTCCATCTATTACACATACTCCATCCCCCTACCCTCTTATGACACTCTCATCCCTTCCACCGTCCGTCTATTACACATACTCCATCCCCCCTACCCTCTTATGACACTCTCATCCTTGCCGCCGTCCAACAATGAGACACACGCCCCTACGTGATTCCATCATGACACCCAGGGCCCACGAGTTGGCAAACAAAAGTCACCTCCTTCTCTCCCCCCCGCCACTCTCAAGTTCCAGATACGACAATGTTATTTATCACTTCTTTCTGTTGCTGCAGTCCCCGAGCGCCACCCGCTAGTCTCGAGGCTTGATTCCATCTCTCATCTACCGACCGGTGTCTCGTGGCGACCATGGGGCGCCGACTCCTAAATTGCTAGCTCCAGCCAGTGCTGAATGACAACCCTCCTCTCCCATCTCCCCCATGCTAAGAGCTACGTAAAACAAAAGCGACTGGTCGAGAAGTGGTTCCGGAAAACGATGGAGTTAACAGGAGGAAGCTTGGCATTGATTGGAAGAGAAATTTATGCCTGGTGTAAAAAGAGAAAAAAACATCAGGCAAGTGTCATTAGTGATAATATTTTCGATGTGTAAATCCGAAGATGAAAGCGGGGCTTTTTCGCTGCACTCCAGCGTGGGGAGAGATTTAGTTTGTTGATTTGCTTTTAACGGGATGTCAGAACGAGGCTTGTGAGTTGGGGCGAGTCAATGTTTCCTGATTATACAATAATCACTAGGATTTCATTTCATTTCCTGTATCTCTGCTCATATTCCAATAACGCCTTTACTACCATCAGTGCCATCACCACCATCAAATTATTTAATACCATCGCTTCCATCACTATTATCACAGTCATATCTATTGCGACTACCACTACCATCAATGATGTCAATAAAATCATGGACATCATTAAATATAATTGAGTTTACGATACACTAAGCCATTACTGCCTTCTCTTAATCTCTAAATACTAGATTGTGCCGGGGCGCCGTGGCGCCTGCGGCGCCCACTTTTTTAGGGCGCCTACGGCGCCAACCTTTTTCAAAAGCCCAACTAACTTGTCCTTTTTTGATAAATACGAAATATTAAACTTTCTGAAATGCACGCAAAGTATTTAATAGTAGGGCTTGTATTTTGCGCACCGATGCACACCAAACAATGACGTCATCCTATTAAATATTTTTACAGCGCGAATCACCACACGATTTTTACACTGCTATAGACAGTTGTACATCGTTCCTCAGCGTTCCACATCCAGTGAGTGACCTGGACTATTATATTATTTATGATATTTCTAAACCATAACTTCATATGGCATAAGTAAATTCCAAGAAATTGTCATCCTCTTTTTTAAATAGGCAAGCACGCTGTGGAGTATATGTTTCCTATGATGGGACATGTTAATATTCTACCTTCTTATTGGAGGCGAAACAACGGCTTGGAATCGGGCCAGTTGCCAGGGGCGCTGAGTGCTAATTCTTCAATAATAAATGTATTCTGTTTAATTTAGTGTTTTCCCTATTTCTCAGGGGCGCTAAAAGCGAATTAGCCAAGGGCGCTAAAAGTGAATTAGCCAAGGACGTTAAAAGAGAATTAACCAAAGGCGCTATAAGTGAATTAGCCAAGGGCGCTAAAAGATAATTAACCAAGGGTGCTAAAAGTGAATGAGCCAATAGCGCTAAAAGTGAATTAGCCAAGGGCGCTAAAAGTGAATTAGCCAAGGGCGCTAAAAGTGGATTAGCCAAGGTCGCGGAAAACCCAGTTACCCTTCTGCTTTTTATCCACGTATAATATATGTATCTTTTAAAAATTCAATTGAATTAAAATCAAAACAAATCAAACATCAAAGTCATGAAGAGAAAAAGCAGGTTTATCAACTTAAATCATTTAGTTGTGAAACATTGCCCAGCTGTATTCTCATTATAAGGTTCATTGAATATTGTTCCTTGTCACAATGTAAATGTGAACAATTAAACACGGCTCAACGCGATTCTGTAATATTGTTTTATATGTGAAGGTTAACTTCTGTATGTCTGTATGAGGTGGAAGGGTGGCTGCGGTGTAATGAGGGCTTGCCACCACTACACAACACCACACCACACCCACCAACAAACACAAGCAAAGAGCAAACGAGATTGTGATAAGGGACGGACCATCTAGACCTGCGTTCTGCCAGCTTTTAATCATCGCCTCAGCAATTCACGCGGAGAACAGAACGGTGCGGGCAGGTGAGCACAAAGGCAGTCCCATTGACAGCGAGAGGAAATGTTAGTTTGTATAGAGCATGGAGAGCGAACACGTTATTTGTGAGGGAAATATGAAGGGTGTTATGGGAAACTCGTGTCTGAGAGATATTGGTTGTGAGCTATTGGCTGTGAGATATTGGCTGTGAGCTAGATATGGCTGTGAGACATTGGATGAAAGATATTGGCTTGGTGATATTGGCTGTGAGATATTGGCTGTGAGTTAGATATTGGCTGGGAGTTACATATTGGCTGTGTGTTAGATATGGCTGTGATATATTGGATGTGAGATATTGGCTGTGATATATTGGCTGTGACATATTGGCTGTGGGATATTGGCTGAGAGATATTCGATGTGATATATTGGCTGTGAGATATTGGCTGTGGGATATTGGCTATGAGATATTGGCTGTGAGATATTGGCTGTGAGATATTGGCTATGAGATATTGGCTGTGAGATATTGGCTGTGAGATATTGGCTATGAGATATTGGCTGTGTTGTGTGCACTCAATGATCTAGTCGCGTAACAAAACTCAAATCACTAAATATGCTATGATATCAATAATAAATATCATCATTGCTGTATCCCCAAAGTTTAGAGTATAATTATACGTAAAGATGGACTTATATCTATTGGGTCATCTCAATGTCCAGTTGTTTATGTCTATAGTTAACATGTGCCCATGTGTCCACCACGATAGAGTCCTACAAATCGAATAACAAAATTCATCCCATGATCCCCTCGTCCCCGTCAACAACAATGATAATGGGGTTAACAAAGTGTGCCATGACCCAGACAATAACATCTAGGGTGGTGATGGCAAACCTATGGTACGCGTGCCACAGTCGGCACGCAGAACCATATCAGCCGGCACTACACTAAAATATTCCTCTCTTAATCAAACCAACTAAGCCCGCCCTCCTTTTTCGGGGTTTATTGGAGTATTGGCACTTAGATATAAATAAGGTAAAGGGTTTCGGTTGGAATTTCGGGCACGTGGCACCAAAAAGGTTCGCCAATGGGTTTTCCACGCCCTTGACTAATTCATTTTTGGCGCCATTGAGAAATAGGTAAAATACTCATTCTACAGAATAAATTGAACATTGGAGGATGAGCACTCGGCGCCCTTGGTAACAGCCCCGATGTCAAGTCGTTGTTACGCCTCTGGCCACCACTGATCAAGGGTTTGGGGTGAAGGTCACAGTAACAGTAATTCAGGAAAACTTTAACATTTAAATCAAGGAACAATTTTAAGATTTCCAGAACGTCATGTTTTTAAATTCATTAATTTGGGGCCGTCATTAAATGACGTCACGCGAGTTTGGCCGATTTTTCACTCCCCCTCCCCCCTCGTCACGCGTCGTCACAAAAACGTGGACACCACCTCCAATATGTTGATCCCACCCCAATAAAAGCTGTATTTTCTATTTGAAAAAGAAAATGTTTTAAACCACTTTTTGTCTTAAAATTATGTATCTAGAATCAAGTGTAAAGCTGCACTCTAGTATCATAACACGTGAAGCCATGTAAAACTTCATGAAATAAATTCTAAGAATTCAAATATTTGAAGGGAATTTTCCTATTAAGTAGCGATTTTTGATGTGACGTCACATTTCTCAAACACTCCTCTCCCCCCATGTCACACATTGTTACAAATGTGTGGACCCGCCCCCTCCCTAGGGGCGTGACGTCATTTATAGACGACCCCTATATACTTTCAGGGCCGGTCTTTGACCACTGCAACCTATTGAACTTATGCGGTAGCAGCGGAGCCCGCACTTTCATTGCCCCCGCCTATCTTAATTTTCTCTTACTTTCCTTAGTAATTCCTTATTCCTACACAGACTAGGCCCTGCGCAATTCGTTTCGCTTACTAAGTCGCCTAGGGCCCCGAAATGGCTAAGGCCAGCCGTGTATACTTTATTCGTCCATAGATATATATATATATATATATATATAAAGATTATTATGCACTAGACAAATATCTATAAACTTTCAATTGCACAAGCTCCAGTCCTTGTTCAGAAATAACTGTCGTCATTGAAAAATTGAGTTACAGGTTGGACAGAAAACATAATAATGGACAACAATTAGTTTTAAATGTATCGTATGTGAGTGATGTTGTATGTCCATATTTTATTTGCATGTATTGTGTGTGTATATATTTTTACGATTTTAAAATTATTTTTTAAAAGTTATTGTGTTCCTTTTTGTTCTATATGCTGGAAAGAATTTTAAAAAAATGTTTAGAATAATTTGGAAATAGTGGGGGGGGAATCACGATTTTTTTTAAAAAGAGAGAAAATCTGTTTCAATAAACTGCTTGCTGTGCTCCGTTTAATGTCATCGTAGAGGTTTACAAATGAAAAAAAAAATGCTTTATTGCTAGATTTGTTGTTGTTTTTTTTAAATCTTAAAGATCTTATCTTATCTTCTTAGATATACAGACGCTCCTTCTATGCAGAAGATAATTGCGTCCACAGACCATGAGAGATGATCTGTTGGCAAGTGATGCAGCGGTCACAGGCCACGGCTATAGGGGTTCCACGCATTACCCCAGCCGCCTAACTATTGTCTAGTTAGGTACCCATTCGGAGCTGGGTGACTCGGGGACTCCTCAGGCCCCGAGAACAAATCCTCATCTTAGTGTGGATTCGAACTCGTGACCATCGGTATGACAGTCGAGAGCGCTACCTCTCGACCACCACGTCCCACATAGTTTTCAAAGACCAGAAGTTACTTGCCTGGCCTGTGAATGAGGTAAGGTAGAACTCTGATTTTAAAAGTTCTTAGTCATCACATTAGACATTTTAATTTTTCTAATTCTTTCATGTGAACTAGTCTCAAATTTTAAGATATCAACCAAACTATAGCAAACAAGTGCTACTTCGCATGAACGGCAAAACCAAGTGCTACTTCGCATGAACGGCAAAACCAAGTGCTACTCCGCATGAACGGTAAAACAAAGTGCTACTCCGTATGAACGGCAAAACCAAATGCTACTTTGCATAAACGGAAAGGCCAAGTGCTTCTTTACATCTGTGATTAACGAACCAGAAAACATTCCTTAATCAAAAGCTTTGAAATGATCCTCCGTTTAATGAGTCATGTCACATCCCAAATTTAATTTCATGAAACATTACATTTTATATTTACACAAATCTTCGGGGAATTGTTATTTTTCGTGGCGCCGCCTCTGTGGGAGGGAGAACAGATGAGCTGAGACCAGATAACGCGCAATGAAAAATTGATTATTTCATTTTTTTCCCTTCCTGCCCCCGTTTCCCCATCCGACATGAGGGTGATAGCGCCGTGAGTACGGCTCGAGGGTTGTCATTCGGATGTTTGCCTACCCAGCATGCTCGATCCATCATGGCGACGCCGAGACTTCCTGTCAGAGTGAATGCCATTTCTTTTTTGCGTACCGCTTTACAATAAACAGACAGGAAGTCAAGAACGGATGGAGATGAAACGTTTTGGCTTATCAAACTCAAACAGGCAGTTTGTATATTTTAAAAATCAAACTATAAATACTGAACTTCCTTATTTTTAAACGTGTATTCAAAACTTTTCTTCCTACCACACTAGGCGGACGTGATAAGAAATAAACATATTTTTACATTACACTTACACCTTTCAACAGATGTTTTCATTACACTTACACATTTCAAATGATGTTCTCATTTCACTTACACCAATCAATTGATGTTCTCATTACACTTACACCTTTCAATAGATGTTATCATTACACTTACACCTTTCAATAGATGTTATCATTACACTTACACCTTTCAATAGATGTTATCATTACACTTACACCTTTCAAATGATGTTCTCATTTCACTTACACCAATCAATTGATGTTCTCATTACACTTACACCTTTCAATAGATGTTATCTTTACACTTACACCTTTCAATAGATGTTATCATTACGCTTACACCTTTCAATAGATGTTATCATTACACTTAAACCTTTCAATAGATGTTATCATTACACTTAAACCTTTCAATAGATGTTATCATTACACTTACACCTTTCAATAGATGTTATCATTACACTTACACCTTTCAATTGATGGTATCATTACACTTACACCTTTCAACAAATGTTCTAATTACACTTACACATTTCAACAAATGGTCTCGTTACACTAATTTGTTAGTTAGGATAGTTCTAATGATCTAACGTTAAATTACTTATTATCAAAATGTTTTTTTTTATATAGATTTTTTTTTTTTTTAATTTCCTTAAAGTTAATTTTTTTTTTTTAATTTTGGGGCTGGGGGTGGGGATAAGTTCATATGGCAAGATCCCTTCCAGCTCATGGCTTTTCATTCTAACAATGAGAAATCTATATTCATTTTATGTTTTTATTGTCCATACATTTGGTCATGAAGTTTGACTTCATGAAACGATCTTGATGACCAAGTCACAGTCTTATTGGTTTTAGACATAAGAATGGCGAATGTTATAAATGAAAACTCCAAGTATGTTATCCCCCAGTTTTGATAACAACAATAACGCCAATGGCATGCTTACTTTTAATAAGATACGAGCAGAGGCGTCACTAGTGGCGGTGTTACCCAGTGCGGTAGGTCACGGTGTCACGACCTCACGATTTGCCCCAAGACATCTTCCGAGTCTGCTAGTGCCAAAGAACGGGAACATACAGAATTTTATATTTTTGTGTCCCACTTTTCTGATGGTGTCAACTGGTGCGCCCCCCCCCCTTTCAGTGACGCCAAAGGATATGAGATCTTATTTTAAATGCGATACTCAAAATTATTTCAATAACATTAATAAATAATTGAGATATAGATTATAGACTGAAAGAAAATTTCAAAAAGTCAAAATAACCATCATTTTATTAAATATTTCCTACATCTTTTCTTCTAACTTACAGACGCTCCTTTTATGCAGATTATTTCGTCCTACGCTTATACATTGGCATGGAATATATCCTGTCCTGCATTTTTATCAGAGTTTTTAATTTTGAGGGCGTGTTTTTCTGATTTGTTCGAGCAACCCATTCCACGGCCTGACGCCCGGCGACAAGAAAGGATTTCTGTTTGGTATCCCACGTTACAAAACAAGGAAAGCGTCTTTTAACCCTTTAAAGCTTGTCTTAGTCTTTTATTACATGCTTTTGCTTTTTGTTTCCAAGTAAGCATTTATTGTAACTTAAAATTGAGGATGTTACCATCATTTGAATATAAATATTTACACCCAATTTAAAAAAGTTGATTAACATTAGCCTTCATTTGAATGATATTCTACATGAGCCTTCATCTGAATGATATTCTACATGAGCCTTCATTTGAATGATATTCTATACATACATTAGCCTTCATTTGATTGAGATTCTACATGAGCCTTCATTTGAATGATATTCTACATGAGCCTTCATTTGAATGATATTCTACATGAGCCTTCATATGATTGAGATTCTACATGAGCCTTCATTTGAATAAGATTCTACACGAGCCTTCATATGATTGAGATTCTACACGAGCCTTCATTTGAATAAGATTCTACACGAGCCTTCATTTAAATGAGGTTTTACACGAGCCTTCATTTAAATGAGATTCTACACGGGCCTTCATTTAAATGAGATTCTACACGAGCCTTCATTTAAATGAGATTCTACATTAGATACGCCTATTCCTCATCTAACAAGCTTACTATATCAAATATAAATGCAAATGTAGCAGTTTTGAAGGATTCCATTTAGTGCCTCCGTCAACCTCTGTTTACGTCACGTACACGTTTATGACGTCCACGAACTTTATCAATGATAATTTCATTTACCAGCCCATATTCCTAATTACACCACCGATGTGTTACATCAATATTGTTATATTTCCTTAAAACAACATTAAAATAATATATCTTGTAATATTTTTTGCACTAATTTTCTTTTCATAAATAGTAAATAGTAACACCAAAAATAGGTAGATTAGCTTTAAACAAGTTTTTTAATATAATTTTTTTTAAAAATAAATTTTAATTTTAATATGCACTTTTTAAATTATTATTTATTTATTTTTTTTACGACAGATTTGGGGAATTTTATAAAGGTATAAAGTATAAAGGTTAAATGGTTGTTGCTCGCCTGTCGAGATATTTAGCGTGCACGCAGCTTCACTATTTTGAAATTCCCTGTCAAAGACACTCATCAGTAACTATTTCAATGTTCGAAACTTGAATGGCAGCTCATTTGTTCATT
The DNA here is from genome assembly GCA_002072015.1 of Radix auricularia. Lineage (NCBI taxonomy): Eukaryota > Metazoa > Mollusca > Gastropoda > Lymnaeidae > Radix > Radix auricularia. The sequence continues at coordinate 684,780 of MUZC01000847.1, forward strand.
GCAGATCTTGGTTGCATTGAATCCCAACGCCTAGGAATCAGTAAGTATATAAGTCAGCCATGAGGATATATCATTTATCCTTCACAATAGTAAATCCAGCTCAACTTTCATTTATCGTCTACACATTGATGAGTGAAAAGTCATAGAGGAATACATGTGAAATATAAGATTTTGAGAACACACTCACACAGAGATTTATATAAAGAGAACGACTGAGTGAGTGAGTGATAGAAAGAGAAAGAGAGAGAGAGACAGACAGACAGATCGACAGACATAGACAGACAAAGAGACAGAATGAGAGAGAGGATTGTGGAAGAGAGCAGTATTAGATATTTCAGTGAAAAGTAGTTAATAGTTTCATGTAATTAATTTAATTGTAAGCTTTAGATAACAAGAATTGTGCATGTATTTGTGTAAAACAAGTACCTAAAGAATTGCATAACTACGGTCGCGTCACAAGGGTTATTGCCTTTGTGGTAAACCCACAATGGCATTTAATTACATGTATAGTTCTATGTGCAGAAAACCTATTGTGCAACTAAGATTGATGCAGGCTCACAGTAGGGGGGAGGCGAAGGCGAACGTGTGTAAGGGTCAGAGAAGTTGTCAAGTACCCAGTGGCCTGGTAACGGACCTGACAAGTGACAAGCAGTATCGTCCAGTGTGTCACAGCCTCCAGCAACACAAAATACAATAGAAGATGGGGTGATATACAACACAAGAATACAATAATAGGAAGATATGGCATCCGTCTGTTTTCAAGGTTTTCAAGGGATGATGACGTCATCTCACTCTCTTCTGCTCCCCGCCTTTCTCCTGGCTTTTCGCACTTCACTCCAAGCTCTGACGATGGCTTTCACACTTCACTCCAAGCTCTGAGGATGGCTTTCGCACTTCACTCCAAGCTCTGAGGATGGCTTTCGCACTTCACTCCAAGCTCTGAAGATGGCTTTCGCACTTCACTCCAAGCTCTGAGGATGGCTTTCGCACTTCACTCCAAGCTCTTAGGATGGCTTTCGCAATTCACTCCAAGCTCTGAGGATGGCTTTCGCACTTCACTCCAAGCTCCGAGGGTGGGTTTCGCACTTCACTCCAAGCTCCGAGGGTGGGTTTCGCACCTTGAGTGCCCACTCATACCTTCGACAGAATCTGCGCACTTCAGCAGTGGGCTCCAACGTTTTGATGCGCCCCACTGCCATGTCTTTTTGCAGCGCAGGTAAGGGTGACCTCTTTTTCTTTGACCAGTTGCCTGCTCTCCATATAGCAGGGCTTTTGAAATACGCGTCGAGTCCATCCTGTGGACATGGCCTATAAACCACGCCAGGCATCTCTCACTCATGGATGATAAATAATACACAATACAGTGATAGGGAAAAGGGATGTTTTACAACACAAAAAGACAATGATGAGAAAAAGGGATTATACATGAGACAAGTAAACAAAGAAGGGAGAAGGATTTTTAAAAAAAAAGTTTTTAAAGTGACTTCCTTCTTTTGTTGCTGTTTATATTATCAACCTATGTAACAATGTTGTCCCCAAACACAAATAAAACACTGAATACATATAATAAGGTTTTCAAATTTATTTATTTTTCATTTTTACATTACAGTTTTCCACCTCCAAAAAACTCTTCAATAAATTAGTAACACCAATAACATGATTCCATGACAACAGCTGTACAGAACAGAGATTTAGAGTTGAACAAAAGCAAATTGAAATCCACATAAACGTTTGAGTTAATGGTGTCCTTTATCTTATATAGGATATTGAGACGGTTGTTTATTGTGCCTGTTGTGGTGTTACATAGGATATAGTGACTGTTGTTTGTTGTGACTGTTGTTTGTTGTGACTGTTGTTTGTTGTGACTGTTGTTTGTTGTGACTGTTGTTTGTTGTGACTGTTGTGGTTGAATGATAACTTTTTGATGTCACAGTTTATTCCATTACTCTCAATAAACTGGAAACCACTCAGCACAGGTTTAACCAGCTAAGATGTGCTAGTATCTCTTTGTGATATTTTCCAGTTTTTATACTTTTAACAATTGTTGAAAAACAACAGTGTTTATTTTTATCTTTCAAAATTATTAATATAAAATTGTCTTCAGGGTACAAAATTATCTCGATCTTGTTTTATTGGACTAAAGTATATATTTATTTAATTTAGAATATTAGCCATTGAACTACATTGTATTGGCGCCCTGATTGAGATGGCTAATGCACACAAAAGAAAATCTAAATTATATCTTTAAAAACATAATTTATGATTTCCAACAATCTATTTAGATTAATTCTGTCTCTCAGATCAACAAATGTCTATAAACGACTGAGTTCAAGCCCTAATCAAACTGGTCAGAAAGTTACACATAAAAAAAGACAATATTTTGTCATCACGTATAATTAGAGATCAATCTTTCTATAAAATAAAATGTCATACAACAAAAATCTTCACATATAAAAGAACTGATCAACAGACAGGAGGAGAGGAATATTTACAATCTGTGTATAGAATTAATTTCCTTTACAATACATCCCAAAGCTGATGGTCATCTACAATCAAAACATGCCTTCTAATAAACCTATTTGTCCCTTACATTGAAAGGGCCTTTTAAATCTTTCATTAATATTTTCACAATGTAGCAATGTCGAAACAAATCTTCTGTGTGAATAACATACAAAGGTACTTCAATTATTCAAGTCAATCTGCATGAGTCACACTAATTGAAAACTGAATAATGATATTGATAAACGTAGATTTGGAGTAAATGTATTTTGAAATATATTCAACTTTTACAATTACTTCAAAATTGAACTCCTTTTCATAACATTTCACTGTGAAATTTTGAAAGATTCTTAATAAAAGTTGAAGGTGATTTAAAATTTTAAACTACATTTTCTTAAAAGAAATGAGAAATGTTTTTCACTGTCATTAATGTCCCACCTTTTCTACTGAAGTCAGCTTTAAAGTAGCATATTTTCATTTTGAACTTTAATTTTTTTGTTCAACTTCTTTACTACAAAACTATTTCCTTTTTCATTTGGTATTAAAATTACTGTTTAAGTTTAAAGCGTTTTCAGTCATCAGTAGCTGGCACTTTATGAAATAAAGACAAGGACCAGAATTTTTTATGGTTTATGATGAGATACTAACAGTGCTGATGCACATTTATGCTGTGTTGAGCTAACAATAGGTACAAACATTTCAGAAACATCAACAACACAGTTACAACATTCATCTACAACATACAAGAGACATAACAACAACAAAATATTGTCTAAGAAAATACTTTCAGTTGATAAATATCAATCTAACACCAGACAAATTCATGTCCATACCACCTTTTTAGTTTTTCTATACTTATTTTTCTAACATGAAAAATGACTATGCCCTCAATGAAATCCCCAGTTTTATTCAATGTTTCTTTTTAAAAATATAAAAACATTTTGATGCAACATTAGGTGTTCAATAATTGTTTTAAACATTTTAAGATATACTGAATTAAGACTAAAAAATAAAATCTCAAATTTAAAGTAATCAAAAATTTTAAAATTTGTATGAATGTAAAACTTGTATGAAGTCTAAATGACATGAATATGTTTTCAGTTTCCTAATGATGTCTGTTTTAAAGGCAGTGACATATAAATTGTGGTGAAACTTCACATGAAGATACTGATCACTTTAACATGATCATAAAGTCAAATAATTTTTTAAATAACAAATGAAAAACATATGGTGGAGAAATAAATCTTGGCTTCTGTCAGTTGAAAAATAAATCCTGATCTGCATTGATGACAAGAAAATTTTAGTCTAATCAATTGTTTTTGGCTGCAGTGGTTTCTAAAAATGTTCACAAAGGATCACAAAAGACGCTGCTATACATTATCAGTATTATACAGGGTGTCCATTTAAATCACTTTGTTTTCAAATTAGACTAAAAAAATTAAAAGTTTAAATTGAAATGTAATTAAATGTACCTGCTACAAGATAATATGGTAATTTATTCTTCAGTTTCAATTACGTGTTAGGTCACCAAACTATTGTTTAAAGTATTTTTAAAGCTAACATTAACAGGATAAAACCTATAAAATGTTGCAAAAAGCAATGGGTATTATTTCATATGTTTAATTCAAATGTTTAAAGCAGGTGATTATAGCTTTGATTTGATGGACACCCTGTATAGGGGTTTTATCACACATTAGCTGTTGGTCCATTGGGACAAATCTTGTCCCACACCGCCACGGATGAGTGACGGTGTTCTTGACCAATGGTATTTTTCAGAGTGGACATCTGCGCCTGCATACCACCAGCCCGGTCCAGTTTAACTGTGATGTCCTTCGTCAAACATGGCGCCTGGGATATTGTCTGGGATGCTATCGAGTCTGGGGTGTGTGAAGTGAAAGAGCACGGTTTGGTGACTGCTAGGTTACTGCCACTGAATTTACCGCAGTTATCCCCCATGGTTGAGCAAAGACGACTTGATGTATCACTGTGGCACTGCAGGGAGTTGTTACTATGGTGATGGCTACTTCCTGTCCAACTGATGTGTGTGTCGGTGAGCACTTCATTGTCACTGTGGAGCGTGTAGCCACAATGTTTTTTCAGATTATCACTGAAGTATAAGGAAGCACAAATGTGACTCGATGTGTCACTGTTACTATTGCTGCTGTTGCTGGGTCCGAGTTTCTCAGAGTACAACGGGGCGCATGCTTTATTCATGTCCTCGTTAAACAGCGAGCACTGCTGCTTACTCGAGTTTTTGCCGACAAAGTGGTCGGTGATGTACATGTGAGCTTTGGTGAGACTCCGCTCACGGCGCAGTTGTAGCAGACGTCGGTGGTGGCGTGAGTCAGTTTTCAACATCCGCACCGCGAGCAGAACCAGCAACACTAGGATAAAGCCGCCTGCTATGGGCACAGCGATGACTGCAGCCTTGAACCAAAGGTCACGGTCATCATCACGGTAACCATGGTGATTTCTGGAGGAGATGGCGTTGTCCTCATTGGCTGGAGCGTTTCCTGTAATTAAATAATAGAATTGATTATTGTTGAAAATGTTTGTTTTTTCCCTTTATATTTTTTAAATACTTGATTCCTAGTTTACTCCTGTTCCCCATTTTCTTTGCAAATTTGACATTTCAGAAAAAAATAATTAAAAATGCAACAGAAATTATCAGTATTATAATTTAATTCCATATTAGTTCGACCACATTCTAAGGTGAAATCGCTTTCATCTCTTATTATTTAACCGTTGTGAAGCACTACGAATATGAGAAGCACTTAATAAGAATAACAAGTACATCACATATAAGGGCAATGTGAGATGGACAAAGTAAGAATAATAAGGCCCTAAAAAACCTACAGTGGATGGCTGAGGAGGTGGAAAGATCGCTATGTGATGCCTGCTATTCTAACTACGCGTTTCATCATCTTTCTTTCCTTACTTAGTGCTAGGCAAAAAAACTGCGCAGGGGATTCTGGGTGAAATGAGGCGTGACTCTGGATTATCGTGGCCCGCATTTCAGTGCATTATGTAAACATCGATGTTAAGACTTGTCTTTAGAGCTTAGGGCATTCACTCAGGGAGATATGAGGCCAGCACGACCAGGTGGTCTCCCTTAGCGTCTCAGGGGTTCCCCAGTGGGAGATCTTAGAATTCAATGTTGTGGCAGTGTCCCCGTTACACGTATCGGTTATTCCTTCAACCTAGGCAGCCAATAGCATCTCATAGTTTTGTTGTTACAACTAACAATTATTTTTCGACGTGGCTCGTAATTTTTTAAAAAGTCCAACCACAGACACCTGCGACCACAAACGTATGGGCCTTTCTTTTGTAACGAAGGTGAAGACTTTTAGCCCATTTATATGCGCCGCACTCTGAACTGAACTTTCATATTTTTGTTGTGATCTCTGTTCTTTAAGAGTAACATCAAACTAATCAGAGAGTCGTAAACAAAGATGTCCTTAAACAGCTCTGTTTGGAGTCTACTGCCAATCAACGCGTCACAAAGGGCTTGTTTGTGTCATATTAAACGACCTTCTTGCGCAATTCTGCTTCTCATCAAACAGGATACTTCACTCTTAAGTCGTATAGAGTATAGAGATGCCAGCAAGTTGTGATTAGGCAAGCAAGGACGAAGAGATGCAAGCCGGAACAAGGGGACGCAAGCCGGCATAAGGGGACGCAAGCCGGAACAAGAGGTCACAACTAAGGACAGCTGTGCCTACTTATGGAAGTCTTATGACTGATTTGTATAACGGTTTTATCAAGATTTTAAATCCTAGAGCTGAGAGTGTCAAGAAGCCCTAAAACTTAATTGTTCCTAAAAGTAGCGGAAATCTATTTTTTCATGTACCTTCGTACAAACAAACGAATTGAATTCTAATTTTGTCACGAATTTAATTACTTTAAGTCCATAGTCGCCAAGACAAGCTGGTGCTCAGAAGTAAATAATTACTTTTTTTTTTTTAGAGTAATGGTGGAGAGGGGCAGTCGGTGTTAAGGGTACGATTGCTGATAAAAAGCATTAGCAAAATAAACCAACATTTTGGGGGGTTGGGTGGGAATAGATGTAAGAGATGTAAAGAGATGATGGTTGGGGTAGGCACAAGAGGCGGAAGACAATCAATTCAAAATTTCCTGTAAGTTCTGATGTTTCTAATTAGGTAATATTAACATGTTTGAGCTGTGATACAGTTTTTTGATGATACTAAAAGAATAAATGTGTTTCAATGAATCGAATAAGTTATAATTAATGAAGCTCTTTGTCTCATGTCCACGCAAGTTTCAGTCCTTACATGTTTTGTACAGTATCATTATGTTATTTAAAAGTACTAGTGGAACGTAAAAATAACATGTACAAATGGGAGAAATTTGTACAATACTTTCAAATATAAAGTATTTTTAGTTTTTCAAAGTCTATGTGTTTCTTGTTTGTTTTTTCTAATTACGAACAATTATTGTTGTGCTAGATTTCAATGTATGACTTGCATGGCGTGAAAGCTTTAGTCTAAACTTGCAGATATCATTCTTATAATTATGGCTAGTCAAAATGTATGTGTTACGGATTTTAGCACAAATAGCAGGGCCGCTGATTGTACTCCATATAGTTAAGTATTATAACAGTTTCACATCAATCTCGTGGATTTCATGAAATTCTCTGAAAATCATACCTTCAATTGAAAGGTGTCAGTCCATTAACGGACCCTTCTCGCGAGGTGTTCACCAGCTGTCAAGACCAGGCAACGCCATGAGGAGAAGAGGACACCGTAACTACACCCGCCCTGCTGACGAGAGGATTAAATGTCACTCGATTCAGCACCAACATCGCCCACCTACCAACGGCAATCTTCCTACCTCTTCTCTCCATGCCTTAACCCACGGACCATGAAGATGGCAAACTGGGTTGGTTTCATTATTTCCCTTAATTATTTCTGACGGACTTTTGTGGCACGTCTCATGTAAAGGGACATAACTAAAGGGACATAACTGATGTCATAAACGAACCCCGTGAAGGAGCGTAATTGAAGAGACACCACTGATGTACTATCCCGACAGAAGAGTATCGTAAGAAATGGGAGGCCATGTGACTAGAATGAATATTTCTGTTTTGTGTGTAGACATGTATCCGGGAATGTCCTCTCATGGTTCAAGTTCAAATCACCGCTAGTTTGCTTTTATTTATCTTGGAATACTAAAATAGTATACACTGATCGATTGAAAATAAGCGAGAACAAAAAACAATAAAAGGTCAGTTTGAAATGTAAAATACCGGCTAAATAGTTTACTGAGCACAATTTTCTAATATACAACAACCTGTACCGGTACATTTGATCGAGAGCAGGTTCTTTGTCGAGTATATCAACTGTTTCATTTAGTACATATACGATCTCATGTCCTACCAAATATACCATCCTTAAACAAAAATCCCCAAATGAATTGAAGAATAGACCCCCCCCCCCACGAATACTTTACTACTTTATTTAGACGGTTGAGATTCAACGCAAGAGTTACATAGTTTAAAGTCATTAAAATGATTATGATACGTTTGAACGTTTAATAAGGATTGTATCTAACATCTTCTGAGTGCTTCAACAAATGTTTTTGAATGGAGAAATTTTCTTGAAAAAGTGAGGTCTAAAAAAATTAGAGCCTATATTTCGTTCGCAAAAATTCCCTCCAACTCCAATTCAGAGAAACTCCACCACGTTTTAGAACCATTGTCTTCCAGTGAAGCAAATGGCCTCTACTTCACAAAACAGCTACAGCGTTTTAGAACTGTCTTGAAGAGAAGAAAATGGTCTCTACTTCAGAAAAAGGGAAAACGTTTTAGAACCACTGTCTTCCAATGAAGCAAATGGCCTCTGCGTCTTGACGTTTTGAAAAGAGTATTGTCGACATTGTATGAGGCTGGGACATACCAGGCGTAATTAGAGTTGTTTTGAATATAACGTGTCAATATAAGGTTTGGGTGTCAGTCTGCGTGGCACTACCTGCTTGGATAGCGTTCTTGACGAGTGACTGGGGCAACGGCATCGTCTCTTGACTGGATCATGTGACATGACTGCAGCTCGTTTCACATATCGTCCTGAGGCCTGGTCACATTTAACTTAGTTTCTCGCACACTCGATACGGTGGCTTACTTCAAAAAATATTCAAACCCAGAACGGGCGGGCAGACGGTGCCCCTTATTTAGGACCATTGTCATCTGAGATGCGTGGGCCCCTGCCCCAACTCTGCTGCAACTAATAGCATTGATAATACCACGGGTAGGCTGGGTTACGCCCCGTAGAGTGATTGGAATGATTCTCCTTGGCTCGCCAGACGCCTTGCGTCATAGTCGGGCGCCATTTTGGTCAACCCGCAAATTGCGTCCGCTAATCTAAGCCACGATCCCATCCTGCTTCAGTCGTAATGTTTTATCCCCGGTTCATGGAATGCTGTGATAGGACTGTGAGAGTACATGCGCTGGTCTTTGAGTGTGTGTGAGTGTGCGTAATGTGAGTGAGTGTGCGTAATGTGTGTGTGTGTGTGAGTGTGTGTACTGCTGGTACGTGTGTTGGTCTCAGCCCACAAGTCTCACGGAGAGCCGATAGATCATTGATAAGCCGTATATGCCCGCCAGATACCTGGGAAACAAAGGCTCACCTTCGGGGTGGTCTATAGAACTCACGGAGCGATGGTACGAGACTAGCACAGATAACATGGCTTTATTTAATCTGCAACCACGGGGCTACCTTCAAATATCAGGCTTCAATTTCAAGCAGCCATTTCTGGAACATTTTTCAAAATTATCTTAAGATTTTAGGCATTTGTTCAAAGGGGAGAAGATACAATCACTTAGTTTATCTCTGCCATGGGAAATATACAAATGAAAAGCTTTATCTAGATTAGAAAATTGCCGATTTTGAAATATAAATGCTGACTATCAAAAATCAGTAGTAGAAATTCCTTGAAAGTTTGTAAGAGGAACAAGTACTCAGAGTTCTTGTACTTTATGAAGGCGGTAATTAAACCCAAAGTCTTGTTGATCAGAAGCTGTGTATCCATGGCAACGTGGGCACATTAAGCATGGCGCCAGCGAGAAGACGCGAACAAATCGTTATGCTATAAATTGGTTGCGACGACCTGTCGGGGTTAGGACGTGACTCTACGTGACTAGACGTTTTTCCAATAAACAAACTGATTAGTCAGTACCTAGACCATGGCAGATGGTACTAGCTCATGGCGTCTGATATCAAGTTAAGAAACCTTCAGATCATGTCGCAGTTCGATATTTTGGTGTTGAGTTCTTTATTTGATAACAGACAAACAACAATAAGTTAGCGAAATGGATCGCAAAGATTATGCTCGATGTTATGTAAAACATTTACGAGATTAACTATCTTAGAACTGACAGGCGAGACTAGCAGACAATGACCAAAACACTTCTTAGAAACAACTCTATTAGAAATAAACTCGTCTATATTTGTAGCAAAAAAGAAGCTTAACAACATTAAAAATCAAAACTATTATTTCTTATCATTTAACATTCGACAAACTTTAAGTCTCCTATCTTAACTGTAAAGATGTTATGTTGTTTTTCACATGTGGTGAAATGTTTGGGCCCCCCTCAAGTGGTGGCCCCGCCCGGAAGGACTTTCGAATTTAGAGTCCCACTCCAACTCCCCTAGCTACACCACTGGATGTGGAAAGGTATTATGAGATGGCACGTAAAGCTTAATGCGTCTGTATATCATCAAGTCCCAACAGACACATCAGTGACAGTATGGACTCACCACGGTGACAAGAGAATACGGTGCAGCAACTCTACTATACTGCGTTCTTACCAAAGGAATATGGTTCACCGACTAAACGTCCCCAGACAAAACGGCCCCTGACAAAATGATTTGTCTAGGGCCGTTTTGTCCGGGGCCGTTTTGACTGGGGCCATTTTGACAGGGGCCAATTTGACTGGGGCCGTTTTGTCATGGGCGGTTTTGACTGGGGCCGCTTTGTCGGGGCCGTTTTGTCCGGGGCTGTTTTGACGGGTCCCCAAGGAATATGTTCCTGAATGTGGATGAACCACAACTATTCTCAAAGTTTTTTATGATCCAATTTGACGCGCAGAGGGCATTTATGTTAATTATACATTAATATGAATACCAACCCCTCATAAAAATTGGTTTTATATAATACTTTTTAATAAGTTCAAAGTGAAATAGCTAATCAATGATTACCATGAAATCTAAATATATCTCCTTCATGGCAAAGCGCTGTTTTTGTAATCGTATCATGGCCAATTTCCTTTTTTGTTGTTATCAATGTGAAAACAACGATTTTCGCAAACAAAAGCAAACTATCGAATTTCCACTGACCTGAGTTATTTACGTGTCAGCTTTAATTAATTGCCCGGGAGCTCGGGGGAGTCGGCACGCCCCTGGGGAGCTGCACACCCGTATCTTGTTTAACTTCACAGGGCCAGGCCACTCACCGCGGTGCGTCGGATAAGTCCGAGAAATCCGGCTTTAATGTGGTCCAGCCGCCATCAGGTCTGGCCTGAAAGTCTGCTGGTGGCCTCTGGCCGTCAGTACCCAGACTAAACGGCGTATGTGATTTATAACAAGGGTCAGGGCGCTGTTCGATACTGGTGGTTACCGGGAGAAGATGGAGCCGTAATTGTACAGCTGCTTGGACGGCATGATTATTGGTGGTCTAATCGATGCCAATAAATTTCTTCATTTCAAGGGATCCTCCTTTGTAATCATTTCAAGGGATCCTCCATTGTTATCTCTAATGTTACAGAGATAACTCTGTTGGGAAAATTCATGAGAGACAATTTGATTGTAAATTGATAAAGTAAATGAGAATTGCACCATTGCAATTTCCATGCATGGAAGCGTGGAAAAAAAACAAAAGAAGTCAATAAAGTACTTCCTTGTATCAATTTTTTTCAGTTGTAAAATAATTTTTTTTAAATTTGTTTAAAAATCTACGTTATTTTATTTGACCACAAAATGAACCAGATAATTTTCTCTCTCTCTCTCTCTCTTTTTTTTTTTTTT
>MUZC01000847.1:696375-740486 GCA_002072015.1 Radix auricularia
GGGATTAACTTTCATTATCAATATTCTATATCGGGTTCAACTAAAAATATGAAATAATTTAAGCGCCACCAATACAAAATGCTCAAATTAAACCCACTAAAATATATAGTATGATCCTTAGGGACGTAGTTTGAGTTGCACCTGCAGCAGAACGTCTGCCAGACGAACCGTCATTTTCTGAGCCCCTCCCATGACGCTGGTCGGTCCATCTGGTAAACTCGCGTGACCACGTTTAAACTGGTATCTGCCGGCTGCCGGAGGTCGCGCTAATGGTGTCCCCAAAGTGCTGTAGGGCCGCCTGCTAGTCGGCTGGCCACAGACGCAGCGATACATCAGTGTCACAGCCAGGCCAACGCCGATATTACCCGGGGTTAGACCAGAATTGATTACCTCTAATGGTAACACGTGATTACTTCCAGATGCCCGCTGGTTAGGATGTAGAAACCGGACTAGTATTAGCAAGGAGATATTAGCACGGAGAAATTAGCATGGAGATACAGTATTAGTATGGCGATATTGGCAATGAGAAATTAGTATGACGATTTTGGCCAGGAGATATAGGTATTATTAGCATGATGATAAGGCGACGATTATTCCTGAACAATTCATGAACATTTTCACTAACTCATTGGCACTTCAAGACAAACAATTTTTGCTAAACATGCTAAAGATAAGTGCTCACCATCCTGATTTAACTGATTTTTAAATAAAAATGTTATAGAAAATATAGCAAGCTAATAAAGATTAGAGGAAAAATCAAAATTTTAACCTAAATTCCCATTTTTTGGATTAAACGTTTCTGTTTTATGGAGGGGGTGGGGGCAATTGTAAAAATGTCAGCTACGTGTCATTGGCGTGATGACCAGGGACAGTTTTTCAGCTAAACTGAGTGGACGCTGGCTATATTACGAAAACCAGGCAAAAAATGTGAATCCAGACTCGTCAAATTATTGCCCTTGTCGGTCTAACGGTGGCAGGTCACAAAGAATTGACCACCGGCAGCGGGGGAGGGGGTGTAAGAACAGGTCATTCTGTTAACGGTAACCCCATCCCAACTTTTACACGTCCAGTGGTCACTTTGACGGGGATGACATGTGACAACTACCGCAACGAGTTCTCTCCCCATTTGGTATCCTACAACAGGATAAGAGAGAGCGGAAATACAGAGGCCGCAAACTTTGAATTCGTTTGCAAGATTTTCTTAGTGACCACAGGAGCTTGTTTTCAGTGAAAACTATGACACTAATAACAACTTTTACATTCAACAACTTTTAAAGTTAACAACGTACAAGACATGAAGCTGGTGATAAGACGGGTTATCAATATTACCAAAACATTTAGTAAATTTTTTATGAAATCATCAAACAGTTCAATTCAAGACGACATAAACGTGATATAATTGTCGGCTTTATGTTAATAAGTTACCATGTTCAAGTAAAGGGTAGATATCATTGGTTAGACTGTTCTTTTGGAACAAGTATAATATTAGTGTACGGGTTGTCAGTTTTAGGAAGACCATTTGTCAGTGTATACGTATATTTATGTATATATGGGTTTCAGGGCTTGTTACAATTGGAATGAACATCGCAAAGTCTCTTGATAAAATCTGAACATGGTGTCGACAGCTAGCTGAAATGTGAAACATTCGTATCGGCGACTGTTGTGAAGATAGTGTTTTAAGCAGATGTTTTTACTGTCTCATCATGTGACATGACAAAGCAACTAATCCACGTCTATAGATACTAGGATTCACAACAGCTGCCGAATTAAAATATCTAATTATACATTTCCTACCGAGGTAAGAGAGAGTGTCATACATTAACATAAACAGGAATTATAATCATAGATAATTACAGATACAGAGCGCTGCTGATTAAAGTCATTACCCGGGTAATCATCATGGACAATGAGACCAAGCGGAGTACTACTGGCTTGTAGACGACTGTTTGCAAACACCGTGACCGTTAAATTACCGTCCGTCTTTGCCTAGTGGAGTCGTGTTACGGTGCGGGAGGGGTGGACATAAAATCTAACAATGAAAATAACGATCTGAGTTTCGTTAATGAGACGGGGCGACTCAGGGGGGACTTAACCTGTACGATTATGTTGATAAGGGGAGTAACCACTCTCCACGGGATTATAATAAATGCCATGGTATTGTTGCGGCGACAACTGATGATAGGACAGACAGCTACTGCGTTAGAGAAAGATGATGATAGGACAGAGGGCTACTGCGTTAGAGAAAGATGATGATAGGACAGAGGGCTACTGCGTTAAAGATGATGATGGGGCAGCAGGAAACTTTGGGATAAGATAATAGGACAGTAAGATCGTCTTCTAGGGACGAGTGTGGAGTCATAGCTGATGGTTCTCTGTGCTGAGCCACGAGACAATGACAGTAGTTTGTACATAACACTCGATGACAGGTGACACTCGATGACAGGTGACACTCGATGACAGATGTTGAGCTAAGCCGTAAGTAGGTGATGACATATTATTTTATGTAACACAAATCTCCAAAATCATTAACCTGGTGATATCATATGTCGCTCAAATCTTCACGATCATTAAGTTGATGATGACATATGTGACTCAAATCTCCAAGATCACCAAGTTGGTGATGACATATGTGACTCAAATCTCCAAGATCACCAAGTTGGTTATGACATATGTGACTCAAATCTCCAAGATCACGAAGTTGGTGATGACATATGTGACTCAAATCTCCAAGATCACCAAGTTGGTGATGACATATGTGACTCAAATCTCCAAGATCACCAAGTTGGTGATGACACATGTGACTCAAATCTCCAAGATCACCAAGTTGGTGATGACACATGTGACTCAAATCTCCAAGATCACCAAGATGGTGATGACATATGTGACTCAAATCTCCAAGATCACCAAGTTGGTGATGACATATGTGACTCAAATCTCCAAGATCACCAAGTTGGTGATGACATATGTGACTCAAATCTCCAAGATCACCAAGTTGGTGATGACATATGTGACTCAAATCTCCAAGATCACCAAGTTGGTGATGACATATGTGACTCAAATCTCCAAGATCACCAAGTTGGTGATGACATATGTGACTCAAATCTCCAAGATCACCAAGTTGGTGATGACATATGTGACTCAAATCTCCAAGATCACCAAGTTGGTGATGACATATGTGACTCAAATCTCCAAGATCACCAAGTTGGTGATGACATATGTGACTCAAATCTCCAAGATCACCAAGTTGGTGATGACATATGTGACTCAAATCTCCAAGATCACCAAGTTGGTGATGACACATGTGACTCAAATCTCTAAGATCACCAAGTTGGTGATGACATATGTGACTCAAATCTCCAAGATCACCAAGTTGGTGATGACATATGTGACTCAAATCTCCAAGATTACCAAGTTGGTGATGACCTATGTGACTCAAATCTCCAAGATCACCAAGTTGGTGATGACATATGTGACTCAAATCTCAACGATCATTAACTTGGTGATGACATATGTAGCTCAAATCTTCACGATCATTAAGATGGTGAACACAGTTGTGGCTCTAAATTTCAAAAGCATTAGCTCGGTAATTACATCTGCTGCTCTACTATGGTATAGGGTATAGTGATGCAATAGCTTAGCAACGTTATTATGTCAATGCTTTCCTCGCCTTGAAATTGTTTTCTACATATTTAAATTCAATTTTCAACCCAATATTTTTCATAAAACAAAAAATGCAGAGCTCTTAGGGTAAAGTTAATTTTTATAAATAAAATGTATTTCTATAAATTCGTGTTAACTAAAAAGTGTGTGTGTTTTAAGAGAATGTTGGCACCTTAATGGAAATTACGCAGTCTGCGTATCTGAATCATGGTCAGGCTGTCTGGAGAAATTCTTTTGAATCACTTAATGAACAAGAGCGCCTAAAGATCTCTGGCATAGCACATCGGCAGCTGTGAGATGGTTTCAACTAAACGTTAGCAGAGGAACCAAAGCTTTTTCGGGACAAAAAGAATCCCAAGTGATGAACTAGGTAGCCAATCAGAATTGAAAACCAAGGCAGATTTTGTTGTCATGTCATGGGAGATTACTATCTCGAGTCTGTAAATAGTTAGCGAGCTTATTTCCCCGAAAGATTACGTTCGTTGGGAAAAGTAAATCAACAGGAGACACATAAACCCTGCACAGTACAAGAGAAGACATGGACACTGTACGGTACAACAGAAGACATAGAGACACTACACGGTACAATGGAAGACAAAGAATGGTACAACAGAAGACAGTTAGACACTACGCGTTACAACATAAGACAGAAACACTTCATAATAAAGCATAAGACTGACATTACAACAGAAGACAAACACACTGCGCGGTACAACAGACAATAATCGGTAGAATCCAAACATCTTTCCCACATCAGCTGTCGACAAATGTCCATCTTCTTTACACTGCAATGTAAAGTCCATTGCCTCGTAATGACATAATGCATGTATGCAGTGCACTGCTATGTTATGCATAATGTATGTGGTACAGGCCATTGTACCACTAACGATGAGGTGTGGGCGTATGACAATGAGGAAAGACCAAACACTTTGAACGCTTCTAACTACGCCTACACAGCCGTTAGCTGTAGTTGTTACGGGTAACTATGGGTGGCAGACTGGAGGCGATGTGAGGCTAGGCCGTAGTTATTACGGGTAACTATGGGTGGCAGACTGGAGGCGATGTGAGGCTAGGCCGTAGTTATTACGGGTAACTATGGGTGGCAGGTTGGAGGCGATGTGAGGCTAGGCCGTAGTTATTATGGGTAACTATGGGTGGCAGACTGGAGGCTATGAGATCTTGCCTCAACCTCCGTTCAATGCTTGCTTTTGTGGTGAAAAGAAAAGTGTCTAGTGCTACGGGACGAGTGACAAGAATGGACCTTTATTACGGTAGTGGAGTTCCAAGGAGTTATCATCCCAGCGATCAGAGTAGCGGCCCCTGGAACGTGTTATCGCGCAGCGCATCCTTACATTGTCATCTTCCGTAAACTATTGTACAAAATCTTTGCCATCACACATCAAGGGCAAGTAATCCACACCAGTTGTGTAGCAGGAGATGGTAACAATCTAATTTTATTTTACGGGAGTTTTTTTTTTTCCAAACGTACACACCATTGTAACGGTAAAATACATTTAGACGATGCTTGTCTCCCCTGCCCTGTAGAGACTTTAACATTTGAGGTTTTTGTAGCTCGAAATGAAGGGGTGAATAATTCACTGGTGGGTACATAACTCTCTGAATGTATGGTTGCTTTTTTCAACGAAATTTTAACCTACTGCGTTTAGTGACTTATCGAACTATAAAGAAATTGTCATATTACTTTAACTGGCATGGCTAGAAAATATCAAATCATGACTGAACACAAAGTTTAAATTTCTTGTTGGGTAACATTTTGGCATGTTGTGCCTCCCCTCCCCTCCAACAGCCATCACGTCAAAATACTGTTCATTATAGTTATTATAAATAACCCGTAAAAACAAAGTTTAAAATGACTATAAATCCCAAAGCGTACTGCTCATTTCTGGCTTGTTGTTTTTTCCTTTTTATATATTTTTTTAGAAACTTATTAATATTAATTTCATTTGATTAAAAAATTTCATTACAACACTGATAACCGGATACTGTTCAGATCAGTGATAACATTTGCCAAATCCAGATAGTGGCGAAAATCTCAATATCCGGTCCGGATATCTGGCTGACCCTAGTTTATGCGACAACAGGAAAAAATTTAATTATTATATATGTGTTTATAATTATCTTTATACTAGATTGTGCCGGGGCGCCGTGGCGCCTGCGGCGCCCACTTTTTTTAGGGCGCCTACGGCGCCAACCTTTTTCAAAAGCCCAACTAACTTGTCCTTTTTTGATAAATACGAAATATTAAACTTTCTGAAATGTACGCAAAGTATAAATAATATAAAAGCCCAGGTCACTCACTCACTCACTGGATGTGGAACGCTGAGGAACGATGTACCACAGTCTACAGCCCCGGCACAATCTAGTTTAATAATAGGGGTTGTATTTTGCGCACCGATGCACACCAAACTATGACGTCATCATATTAAATATTTTTACAGCGCTAATCACCACACGATTTTTTAACTAACTGCTGTAGACTGTCGTACATCGTTCCTCAGCGTTCCACATCCAGTGAGTGAGTGAGTGAGTGAGTGAGTGAGTGAGTGAGTGAGTGAGTGAGTGAGTGAGTGAGTGACCTGGGCTTTTATATTATTTATATATATACACACACACAATATTGTGTGCTTATAGCTAATTGTGGGTCAAATAATTTACGTATGACATTTCTATGAGAAGTCATTTCTTTTTCTTTTAATTTCCTATTGACTTTCTTATCGACTTATTCACAGCCGTTTTCACATGAAACCAACAGCTACCAGCTAAAGAGAATAAACAAATTCCCCTGACGGTAAAGTATGATTTCTTTCTCTCTCATTTACTCCAGCTAATGATACCCTTGGGTCCCCAGCTTATCCCTGAAATCCTACAGGAGATCCTATGAAAGTCGTGCTACTACTATTCACCTCGGCTACTGCCTCGTTGGAGATCCTCCCCTATCGTTGTAAGTCATAGCTGTCGTTGATAACTATCACAACCCTTCACGGTATTTATAGATTCATTTTCTAAATCCACCGAGATTAAGCCGCTAGGGTCATTTACATTCCATCCTGGCAAGTCTGACGTCCATCCTGGCAAGTCTGACTTGGGTTTCCTGTAGTCACGTCACGGGGCACGCCACGATTACTTTGGTATCGAATATGTTGGTTTTTTGTTGTTTTTTTTTACAAGGGATGGTACACACAATATCGATATCACGTAACGTTTTCTGGTGTTTTGTAATTTAACACCACTCGTCAAACGATAAGATCCCCCCCCCCCTTTTTTATGTTGAAAAATAATGATACAGTGTTTCCATTTCTTGTTTTCGGTCACAATCGCCATAGACACGTTCAAATTAAAAAAAAAAAAAATAATAATAATAATAGAGACAGAAAAGGGTGACATGAATTTTTTTAAAATCCCGAATTGCATTTGAATGAGCGAAAGTTAATTAAAGAGTACCTTCGTGTGGCTTGTCCCACATCGTATTTTATAAGTATCTCATGTTGACTGCGTAAACAATAATAAGTTTTACAATACAGAAAAGTATTAAATATTTGGACTCATCAGACATGTTAATAACTACGAGAATATTCTGAAGTCCAAGTTATTGCTGACTCGCATGATAAAGAAGTTGGTCCATTATGTATATCTTCTGTAAACGATGCATTGTGTCGGCATTAACCTTTGACCTGTTAACCCATTGTTTTACACTAGGAGCGCGTGCCCCGCTGACTGTCTCATATTTATATGGAGGAAAGAAAATTCCCTTCCTGAGGTTGACTGTCGCCGAGGCGAGGACCCCCTTAAATTCACCATTAACTTTTCAAGCCGCCTTGAACGTCGCGAGTCCTCAATGCCCCAAGTCAGAGATAAACATCTCAATTATTCCCCCCTTGTTATTTATACACTTTTCTTTTCTCTGTCCGACTAGATTCAACTCCAAACTTCTTGAATGAAGGGACGCGATCCCGTCCAGTATTTCTCATAAAATAACGGAGGAGAAAAGCGAGCAGAAAACTGTTGAAAGCGTGAAGACTTTGGCGCAATGTGGAAGGCCATTAATGTTTCTTTGAATACAATTGAGGCCGTCCTTTCAGCATAAATTGGCTACTGCTAGTGTCAGCTCAGAGCGGTGCTAAGCGCGGCAGTCCATTAAAGAGAAGAAAGTGCGCCTCGACCGGCGCCATCAGAAGGGAGGTTGTCCGGGCGTTACCAGTGCGGGGCGCGGGCGTGCTCCCATTTCATGATATTGGAACGGAAAGCGAAGGTCTTGTCAGCATAATAAATAGAACTAGGGAAGGCAGCGGAGTTGGGGTTAACTTTTTTATAGTCTAGTTTTTTGTTTTTGTTTTTTTATGGAGGTTGAGTTAATTTTCAAGCTTGTGTGTGTTCTGAAAAAATAAACCAGTTTGCTGATTTAAAGATACCCTTCAAATCAATGTTCAGAGATGTTGCGAAATCTTAATGGATGGGCCAAAAGAAAAAAACGTTGAAAAATTCAAATGGATGATCTAAAATCTATTTAAGTTGAAAGTTAATTATGGCGACATCGGTAATTACAAAGCTTAATTAAGAACACTGGCTTTTTAAATAAATGAATGGGAAACTGTATATATAAGAGTAGTGGTTAGCTAAGAAGTTAATATGAACAATTGTAACATAAGGGTGCAGCACATTCGTATAGACTAGACAGGGGTGAAGACGGGGATAGAGGTAGAGGTTTGGGGAGCGAGGAGGAAATAAAAGAGAAAGAGAGAAAACAAGAGGAGGTGTAAAATGGATTGACGTTCATTTACGTGCTTGCCCCTCTGATCAATTTTCATAATTTGTTCCGTAAAAACGTTGGTGTTTAAGTGGTGTTGTCCTAGACCTGTTTTCCTATGACTAGATGAGTCAAGTCATTGCTCCTAGACCTGTTCTAGATGTCAAGTCATTGCTTCTAGACCTGCTCTAGACAAGTTAGTCATTGCGCCTAGACCTGCTCTAGATAAGTCAAGTCATTGCTCTTTAAGTCCAGCTATGAGTGTTAACAGATAAGACACGGTGATTTGGTCTTAAAATTTGGTAGCCATGAGTTTTGAAATACTAGGAAATCAGAGTTAGATTTTCGTTAGTGTTATGGTTAGAACAAGACAGAAGAGTATGATCTCGCTACCGTCTCTTACCTCTGTGGAATGTGCCGTTGTACTTGGGGGTAAGTATAATGCTGACATCAAAATCATCACGGATGTAATTACACATGTGTTCTGTGCAGCAAAGAAGCAGGGGCGGAGCCACTGATCCTTTCCCAGCCGATGTGGCACTGACGACATCGACGCCGACTTTGCAGGAAGCCTGGTGCTCCTCGGGGAGATTATCCAGACAGCCGTGAGTTTGATGGGTGACCTCCCCTCGGACTTCCACTGCCGTGTAGCACTGACCAGCCAGGGACTTGCACATGTAGCTGGTGGACACACAGCCGGACTCGTTACAGTAACATCGGAGCTCGCCTGCAGAGGAAGAAGAAAAAACATTGATTAGATGAGCAGATTGTTATATTCTTTATCACATTTAGTCTAACAAACACAGTAAGAGTACTTAAACTTTCAGATCATTATTTAATAAACAACCCGTCCAATCTACATTTTTTTTAAAACAACAAATCCCTTATATTTGAGACACAACTAAAGGTATTGATGGTGTTCAATATGACACGCACCGCGCGACAGATCCCTGTGACATCGAGGGCTGGAATGAATTTCCAGTGACCTGTGGAGGTCAACTATAGCAGACTGCTAAATATGCTACATTGAGATGCATAGACATAAACTATAATTGCATTAATTTAATTACAGTACACTCGATAAAAATAAAATTTTGATTCAATGCATTGTTAGGTGACTCAAGTATATGTGCAAAGTTTCAGATCGATAGGATCTTGGGAAGTGGGTCATATTTTACTTTTATTTTTCCACGGGCGGGACCAAGAGATCACGACAGACAGACAAGACGGTCAAGTTAATAAAATGGATTTAAAAATAATATATAATTACTTTGAATGCAGCACAATACTGTTTAAACTCCTCTAATAAGTTAGATTTTAGGTTTTGGATTTTAGATTCTGGCCAACAGTCAGCTAAATGACGTAAACAATTTTTAAAGACAATGTATTCAAAAATTTAAAATTAACAAATAATGTTATTGAAGGGTTGTTCTGTTGAAGAAAAGTGGTGAAGTACACTGAACGGTCAACAAAACGTTGTCCAGAAGAACCAATAAAGAGCACAACGAATTTTTGTCCATGAGAACGATAGAGAGTTTGTGTAAATGATGAGGAGTCACGGTGACGGTTGATTGTCTGGGAGATACTATCAATAAAATATGATAGGTGTGTGTAGGCAGGTCACAAGTCACAGTCTTTTTTAGTAGGTGTTAAGGGATGGGACAGGTGTGTAGAACGATCACATTCGCTCACGTCAGGTTTGTAGGTAAGTCACAGTCTGCCACTGCGGGTGTGTAGGTAGGTCGCAGACTCATGTCAGGTAGTTAGAGATAGGTCACAGTCTGTTACTGCAGGTGTCTAGAAATAGTTCACAGTCTGTCAGGCCAGATGTCTAGAGATAGTTCTCAGTCTGTCACGTCAGGTGTCAAATGATAGGTCACAGTCTGTCACGTCAGGTGTCTAGAGATAGTTCTCAGTCTGTCACGTCAGATGTCTAGAGATAGTTCTCAGTCTGTCACGTCATGTGTCAAATGATAGTTCACAGTCTGTCACGTCAGATGTCTAGAGATAGTTCTCAGTCTGTCACGTCATGTGTCAAATGATAGTTAACAGTCCTTCACGTCTGGTGTCAAATGATAATTAACAGTCTGTCACGTCAGGTGTCAAATGATAGTTATCAGTATGTCACGTCAGGTGTCAAATGATTGGTCACAGTCTGTCACGCCAGGTGTCTAGAGATAGGTCACAGTCTGTCAAGTCAGGTGTCTAAAGATAGGTCAGTCTGTCACGTTAGGTGTGTAGGTAGGTCTCAGGCTCACGCCGCCAGGTAGTGAGATATGTCACATTCTGTAGGTCCCAGTCTGACATTCAAGCTGTGAGTTGATAGGTCCCAGTCTGACATTCCAGCTGTGAGTTGGTAGGTCCCAGTCTGACATTATAGCTGTGTTTTGGTGGGTCCCACCAGTCTGACATTCTAGCTGTGTTTTGGTGGGTCCCACCAGTCTGACATTCTAGCTGTGAGTTGGTAGGCCAGAGATGCGAGGTATGGAAAATGACTACGAGAATACTAAACATAAACTTACAGATACTCAGATACAATTTTACTGTGACGTTATGAAGCACGGTATTTTTTGAAAAAAAAATGTGCATCAATGTTTTAGTTCGAACGCACCATCACTCTGACACTCTGATGACTGTACCCCACACCCTGATGTCTGCACCCCTCACCCTGATGTCTACACCCCATACCCTTATGTCTGCACCCCTCACCCTTATGTCTGCACCCCTTACCCTTATGTCTGCACCCCTCACCCTTATGTCTGCACCCCTCACCCTTATGTCTGCACCCCTCACCCTTATGTCTGCAACCCACCCTTATGTCTGCACCCGTCATCCTGATGTCTGCACCCCTTATCCAAACCGGGATAAGCCAATTACATTACGACATTACCTTTAATAAGCCAACTAATAATACCGGATAATCAAGTTCCGCTAACATAGTGAATCTACCCAAACTAGCCTTGATTATCAAGTTACAATAGCGTTGATAAGCCAGCAAAACTATCTTTGATACACACGTTATACTAGCTTAGATAAGCCAGTAATGCCAGTTTGGATCAGGAAGTTCCACTAGCTTAATAAACCAGCTGCAGCCTACTATGATGAACGTGCAGTGTCCACCTATAAAACTCCTTGAACTCTATGCATCAAGTTCTTCATTAAAGCCCGGGGTTCACCCGGTGCAGGAATCTTACGCTGTATGAAATTAATGACCAGATAAAAACAAATGAGCGAGATAAGAACCAGAAAATATGATAATTTCTTTGTATAAAACCGGAGTGAAAGTTGTGCAGGCGGTCAGTGCTCTATTGGAGTGATCTACGTCACAGATATACGGGTGTCTGATTCTAGCTGGCGGGCATGAGAAGGACGTGGGGGGGGGAGGGGCACTGGTTGACTTCAACAGGTATGTAGTGGCCCAGGTTGGTGAGGTGTGAAGGGATGCCTCATTGCCGCGCAGACCATAAACATGTAACGGTAAAGAAGCGCGGTATGAAAGTGTTTGCAAAAATGTCTAGAGATGCGCCCAATATTAAGTCTGTCTTACAATTAAAACTAAACGTATCGTTTAGCACTCGGGTCTGATTAATCTCTTGTGAAATCAGATGGTCAAGTCTTTGTTTAGACGGATACATGAGAATGAATTGAGGGCACGTCATTCAGTGCATTATAAAAAAAAAGACAGAGTGGCCGGCACATCACTGTGTTTCTGCTCTATGTTATAGTTTGAACTGCTGCGATAAAAATAATTTATGTTAATAATAGTTAGAGTATACGGTAGCGTATTCCACGAGTCCAGAAAGGTGCCAAATAAAGAAACCCCCTACACATACACAAAATTGTCAATCTTTTGCCTGTCTCTAACCAGACCCTGTCACAATCCCACAGTAACCTGCCTCCAACCAGACCCTCCTGTCTACTCCCACAGTAACCTGCCACCAACCAGACCCTCCTGTCTACTCCCACAGTAACCTGCCTCCAACCAGACCCTCCTGTCTACTCCCACAGTAACCTGCCTCCAACGAATGTCTACAGACGTTATCGTCCGATCTTTGGCTCCGCTGTAAAAACCGTGACTTCTGCTATGCCTAGGATCTGGGACACCACAATACGGCAGGGGAAACAACTGTTGCCTTGTCGTCTGCCAGGTTTTTATCCCGATCATAGCACCGCCCAGCGGGAGATACGGTGCACTAGTAAATGATGTAATGTCATTTTGTTCGACATAATGTTGTGGTGCTTTTGGTGGACACATTGTTAGGGTGATACTGGTGGCGTACATTGTTAGGGTGATACTGGTGGCGTACATTGTTAGGGTGATACTGGTGGCGTACATTGTTAGGGTGATACTGGTGGCGTACATGGCGTTGTGCTATTAGCAGACGTAATGTTATGAAGTATCCCATGATACAATTGACAGAGACATGGCTGTCTACCGCCTTGTGGTTGCATATTTCTTAAACAAAGAAAAGTGTAGCGAAAAGAAGAGGTGTATTAATAAGAAAATGGTGTAAAAATATATATATCAATCATTAAGGACTTTTATAGCCTTTCAGTTCTTAAATGCAGGCCACATTGATAGTAACGTGACCCGGTGAGTTCGGTCAGATCTAGTGGATTCATACAAAATACTGGGAATAGGAATCGTGACCGAATGCGGCCAACAACATTTTGACAGACCGCTTTTTTTTAATAGACACCTTTTGACAGCCAGGCAATGATAAAATGCCAATTCTGGGAACTCATATGTACTTGTGTCAAAACTGGTTTAATCCAGGATGATTGCGACTTTTGAATTTCATGATGTCGGATGAAACCTGTCGATAACAATCGAACAAGGTCATGACATGCAAGGTGACCTTTAGTGGCCCCTAGCATATTATTTGTAGCAAGGCCAGCCACTCACACAAGCAGATTAGCTCTGAGAGATAAGCACTGTTTATACGGCATCCACTATGTACATTGGTGGATAGTGCAGGGATGTTTATAGCTCAAGGGCTGCAACTCCGGACTCGGGATCGGGTGAGCGTTCCCTACCCTGTTTTTTCCTTGGCGTGGGAACAAAATCTGGCCCTAAAGGCAGAGTGAAGTAAGTTGGGCTTTCATCTCTAGAACAAAAGCGTCCGTCCCAGTTTTTCTCGTGTTGGCCTCACAGCGAAGGCAGCTTTAGGAGGAAGTAACCGCGGGAGTCAATTAACACTGTTACCATGGTGACCAATAAAAAGCCGAATTTTCCGACGTCTGTTTTCACTTTGATTTCACCACACTGCACACGAAAGGAGGAAATGGACTTATTTGACATTAATTCTGCCGAGAATTGCTGCATCCAAATATAATCGTATATGAAAGTAGCTAACTGATGGGGCTTAGATTTCACCACAGACATGTGGTGTGCACTCGCCACTGAATAAATTCCCATCAGAGATTTCGTAAACATGAAAATAGTTACAAGATATACCCAGCAAATAAGTTTAATAACGGGTACACTTACCTCTATAAATTATCGACAGTCAAGATACCCGAACAAAACCTAGCACAAATCAGCCCATCCACACATGAAAAAATAATGGTTCCTTTGCCACGCAATGTACAGATCGCCATGAAGGACAATTCATGTGACATATATTATTTTTTAAAATGTGTATTATGTTTTCTTTTTTTATTCTGTTCAATTCTGAAATAAACAAACTGTTGAACGAACTCACAAACACATGAACGTACTCACAAACACACACACACATGCAGAAAACTTCAGATTTTAAATGGCAAATAAATATCTCCATAAAAATCTCCAAACAAAAAGTATGGTAAAGTTGTGGAACTCGCATGTTCAAACACTTAAACGTATCGGTATACTTCATTAGTTGTGCCTATCTGGACGGTATACTTCATTAGTTGTACCTGTCAGGACGGTATACTTCATTAGTTGTGCCTGTGTGGACGGTATACTTCATCAGTTGTGCCTGTCAGGACGGTATGTTTCATCAGTTGTGCCTGTCAGGACGGTATACTTCATTAGTTGTGCCTGTCTGGACGGTATAATTCATTAGTTGTGCCTGTCTGGACGGTATAATTCATTAGTTGTGCCTGTCTGGACGGTATACTTCATAAGTTGTGCCTGTCTGGACGGTATAATTCATTAGTTGTGCCTGTCTGGACGGTATAATTCATTAGTTGTGCCTGCCTGGCATCTAAAGCAATCTACAAATAAAGTGTTAGCCCACAAACAATAGACATGCAGATTTATACATGACTGACTTTGAAGTAACTGCCGCTCTGTGACAGCTGCCGTGACAGCTGGGCAAAAACGTGTGCCGTAGTTTATTAGTCTAGCCATCGACCACTATTGTCAGTCATAGCTCAGTAAACAATGGGAAATATCAATTTATTCAAGACATAACGTGAAAGTTACCAAGTAATTTATTTTTTTAAAAAGAGAGATTTATTAACCTCACAAGTTCAGAAAATACTTATTTTTAAAAAAGCTGATATAAAATAAAACTATGGGTTTTTTAAACAAGGGCCGAGCATTTCCATTTGTATAAACTGATTTTAGCTGCAGTTTAATTTGACTTTTAATAAATACATTTTTTAAAATAGAAATAATAACCTTAAACAGCAAATGATATCGGCAAACAACACCAAAACTTGGTAACACATATCCCTCTATACAACTAAATGAGAGAAAAATGCTAATAAAATAGAAATTGGTTCAGAGAGCTATATATTTACACGGATAAAAACTCTATAACGCAACAAACCAGTAAAAGCCGTTCCATTAGTAGAGGAAATAATTTGATTCATTACACGAATTAGGAGTCACCTTTTTACTCCCCTTGGTCGACAGGGCGTCGAAATGATAAAAGGAAACCCCCAGGGTGATTAAATGACAGGGCGTCAAAATGATAAAAGGAACCCTTAGAGTCTCACATGAGAATTTGTTCCCAAGGTGGCTGGCCTTTGCACCTTTGTCCACACGCTCATTGTGAGGGTAGTGATGCAATATATGTGTTGGTGGGCACACAATTATTGAGTGGGAGACACGCAACGATAGTGTGGGGGGGGGGGATTGAAAAATAGTACAGATAAGAAAGCTTTCGTGAAACATGTGTGAACAAAATGACTTCATTCGTGGGAATTTTTAAAATTAAATTTTTCTAACGTTCGTCCCTTTGGTCACGATGAAAGAAAACACAGATGAAATAATATTGTGAGTAGTTCTGTCAGATATGAGGGCGGGTAGTTGTGTCAGATATGAGGGCGGGTAGTTTTGTTGGACATGAGAGGGAGTAGTTGTTTTTTTTATATGCGAGTGGGCAGTTTGTAAGACATGAAAGTGATTCATCTGTTAGATCTGTTTGTATGGGAGTAGGGGATAAGTCGCCCCAAATGTTGTGTGAATCTCATTTCAAGAAAAGTCTGCTGGGTGTGTCCTGTCTGTGTCCTGGGTGTGTCCTGGGCGTGTTCGTGGTTTAAATCAGGGACCTCCAAACTTTTATATCGAAGGGCCGTATTAACTGTCAAACAGCAGTTTGGGGGCCGACTTCTAGCCTCCAACTATTAAGTTTTGTGGTAAACTACGGGTAAACATAGTATCTTTTTTTTAGATTACAAGGTCTCCAGGGGTCGAATGAGAGAGAGGGCTTCGCGGGCAGTAGTTTGGAGAACGCTGGAGTTGATAATATTTTAACTTTGAATGAAACAATCATCAAAGAAGTCTGGCGGATTGCATGACTCTCTCGTCTGATCGTCATGTTTAATTTATGATCATGTATTTGAATAGAACATTTAAATGTCAGTTATTATTCCATTTAGCTTAGCATGCGAAAAACGGCTAGTGTTAAACGCTGGACCTGTTTATTCATGGGACATTAGTCGTGTTTATTCATTGGGCATTAGTCGTGTTTATTCACGATGATTAGTCCTGTTTATTGATTGGGCATTAGACCTGTTTATTCATGGTACATTTGACCCGTTTATTCATGGGGCATTAGACCTGTTTATTCATGGGGTATTAGTCCTGTTTATTCATGGGGTATTAGTCCTGTTTACTGATACGGAATTATTCTTGTTTATCATGGGGCATTAGTCCTGCTTATTCATTGGGCATTAGTCCTGTTCATTCATGGGGCATTAGTTCAACTTTTAATAATTCTTACAACTTTCTGCCCTTTTCTCAAACAATAACAGGCTTATGTCGTTACTTGCATAACCTGAGAAATAGTATTGGACAAGTTGAAGTCAGAGAGAAGCAGATGTGAGTCGGGGTGGCAGCTAGCATCATTAATCCCGGCCTGACCCCCTTGACCCCTCTCTCGTACGCAGGTTATCAAGTGAGGTAGAGGGTATAGAGGTAATGAACGCTGATAGAACTTTCATTTCTTAATGCGTCCAAACACATTTTGGGTTGGGTTGGATGGACAACCCTGATGGGTTGGATGGACAACAGTGATGGGTTGGATGGACAACAGTGATGGGTTGGATGGACAACAGTGATGGGTTGGATGGACAACCCTGATGGCTTGAATGGACAGCAGTGATGGGTTGGATGGACAGCAGTGATGGGTTGTATGGACAACAGTGATGGGTTGTATGGACAACAGTGATGGGTTGGATGGACAACAGTGATGGGTTGGATGAACAACCCTGATGGGTTGGATGGGCAACAGTGATTGGTTGGATGGACAACCCTGATGGCTTGAATGGACAACAGTGATGGGTTGGATGGACAACAGTGATGGGTTGGATGGACAACAGTGATGGCTTGAATGGACAACAGTGATGGGTTGGATGGACAACCCTGATGGCTTGAATGGACAGCAGTGATGGTTGGATGGACAACAGTGATGGATTGGATGGACAACAGTGATTGGTTGAATGGACAACAGTGATGGGTTGGATGGACAACCCTGATGGCTTGAATGGACAACAGTGATGGGTTGGATGGACAACTCTGATGGCTTGAATGGACAGCAGTGATGGTTGGATGGACAACATTGATGGGTTGGATGGACAACAGTGATTGGTTGAATGGACAACAGTGATGGGTTGGATGGACAACCCTGATGGCTTGAATGGACAACAGTGATGGGTTGGACGGACAACCCTGATGGCTTGAATGGACAACAGTGATGGGTTGGATGGCCAACAGTGATGGGTTGTATGGACAACAGTGATGGGTTGGATGGACAACCCTGATGGCTTGAATGGACAGCAGTGATGGTTGGATGGACAACAGTGATGGGTTGGATGGACAACAGTGATTGGTTGGATGGACAACCCTGATGGCTTGAATGGACAACAGTGCTGGGTTGGATGGACAACAGTGATGGGTTGGATGGACAACAGTTATGGGTTGGATGGACAACCCTTATGGCTTGAATGGACAGCAGTGATGGTTGGATGGACAACAGTGATGGGTTGGATGGACAACAGTGATGGGTTGGATGGACAACAGTGATGGGTTGGATGGACAGCAGTGATGTTTGGATGGACAACCCTGATGGCTTGAATGGACAACAGTGATGGTTGGATGGACAACCCTGATGGCTTGAATGGACAACAGTGATGTGTTGAATTGACAACCCTGATGGGTTGAATGGACAGCAGTGATGGTTGGATGGACAACAGTGATGGGTCGGATGGACAACCCTGGTGGCTTGAATGGACAGCAGTGATGGTTGGATGGACAACTGTGATGGGTTGGATGGACAACAGTGATTGGTTGAATGGACAACACTGATGGGTTGGATGGACAACACTGATGGGTTGGATGGACAACCCTGATGGCTTGAATGGACAACAGTGATGGGTTGGATGGACAACAGTGATGGGTTGGATGGACAACAGTGATGGGTTGTATGGACAACAGTGATGGGTTGGATGGACAACCCTGATGGCTTGAATGAACAACCTTGACGAGTTGGATGGACAACAGTGATGGGTTGGATGGACAACAGTGATGGGTTGGATGGACAACAGTGATGGGTTGGATGGACAACAGTGATGGGTTGGATGGTTAAACCTGATGCAAGGTTGTGGACAGTGTCAAATCAGCTGTCTGCTGGCTTGATGTTCAGAGACGCGGTGGAAGTAAGGTGAAATAAGACAAATAAAACAATTGATCAATAACATTTAAAAATTATACTGTCCACAATCCTAGTAACAACCACCCACTGCTCACCACCCACTGCCCGCCACCCACTTCTCACCACCCACTGCCCCATACCCACTGCTCACCACCCACTGCCCACTGCCCGCCACCCACTGCCCGCCACCCACTGCCCCATACCCACTGCCCCACACCCACTGCCCACAACCCACTGCCCCACACCCACTTCTCACCACCCACTGCCCATCACCCACTGCTCACCACCCACTGTCCCACACCCACTGCTCACCACCCACTGCCCGCCACCCACTTCTCACCACCCACTGCCCCACACCTACTGCTCACCACCCACTGCCCGCCCATGGGTTGTTAGAAGAGTCTAGACATTTTTCAGTGGCAGAGAATACAACCAGCGCAGTTTGAAGTGTAACATTCTCCTTTTATTAATTATCCAATATGTTTAATACACCATATATTATGTTAATGAGACACCACATATTGTGTTAATGAGACCCCACATATTAAGCTGTGAGATACCAGCCATTATGTTAGTGTCACGGACTTTTCTCGGATGTTTGCAGATAGTAAACAGACCTTGAACTTGACATTTTGATGAATGTCCCAGGTAACTGACCGTGACAAGAGCAATGGATGTCTGGGATGACATGGAAATTCCACCCGACATCTGTCCCTCACAACACCTTACTGTCTACCAGCACGGCATGTAGTTTACCATGTACTACACATAACAAACTTTACCAGCACGGCATGTAGTTTACCGTGTACTGCACATAACAAACTTTAAGAGCACGGCATGTAGTTTACCATGTACTACACATAACAAACTTTACCAGCACGGCATGTAGTTTACCATGTACTACACATAACAAACTTTACCAGCACGGCATCTAGTTTACCGTGTACTACACATAACAAACTTTAAGAGCACGGCATGTAGTTTACCATGTACTACACATAACAAACTTTACCAGCACGGCATGTAGTTTACCATGTATTACACAAAGACAAAACAGTTTTACCCCATCTATCTTTTTAAAGATTTATACCAGAGGTCCTCGGCCCTTTAAATTACTAACCCTGTAAAATTTTTCAACCGGCTGTCTAAGGCTGGAATATTCTATACTGTTTTAATGGGACATTTGGGGTTGTGGTCTATATTTGAAATTGGCGAACACTATAAAAGTGACACACATTAAAGTCGACATCATTAAAATTGCAATAATAGGCCTACTAACAAATTACAGGTTGTCAGACATACGGCGGCCAAGGAGAGCAGACCGGTATAAGGTCCTCTGTGGTCCGAGGGCTGAGCGTTGAGAACCCCTGGTATACAGGTAAGCAACTGAAGTGGGGCGTGTGCACAATGTCAGCAGAAAGACGAAGTTATTTTCCTTTAAGTCGTCCACAAAATTCCCATGCTATTCTCGCTATCAATTAGATTATTTCAAGACAACAAAGTAAAAACGTTGTGAAGAGAAACATGTGAGAACTTCGAAACGAGTTTTTTTTTTTTTCTTTTTTTTTCTTTTTTTTTTCCACAATGAATATTTGTCACCATTGGAGACCCGGAGTATTGTTATTATTCAAGGGCTGTTGCTGAAGGCGGAAGTAAATCTCAAAATCGGAAGCTCATATCCAATACAATGAGATGCTAATAATTATGACCAATGTCATAAAGAGTCGTCGTTCACTTGAATGACGTCATGTTAACGTGTGTACATCTATAGACTCTCTAGACTGAATGGGATGTTGTATGTCCAAACCACTGTAAGTGAAACCGATCACATTGTGTTATTATTATTAACTTCAGTAAACAATGACATAGTAAATAAATCATATTTAGTTAGGAGTTCCACGTAGTAATAGTAGTATACTTGTCTAAAACTAATAATATCTACCAGCTACCTCTACGTGCTGTCAATATAAAATACAAGATATTGACATGAACGGAACCAGAGGATTGGTCTGTGGTATGCTGTATATGGTTTTAATACCAAACTTTAGTGGGTGTAGCATGGCTATAACAGTGGGCCATCTTTGTTTATGTAAGAGGACTCGGGTTTGGGTAAAAAGTCATGTCTTTGGGTAAAAGGGCTTGTCTTTGGGTAAAGGGGCCCAAGATAATAGTAGAGGGTCGAAGTTGTAAAGAGACACGCTATTAGTGGGGTAGACATTGGTATAAACATTCACTTTTGCGAACAAAGAATAAACAATTAATTAACAAAATAGAGAAATAAAAAAAAAACAGAAATATTTTCTCGATCAAATTAATTTTACTCGATTAAAAATTAACCGATTAATCGATTAATTAGTCGTTAATTTCCGCAGAACTAATTTACATATCAGACACACTGTAGTGAGACACACCGAGATGAGACACACTGTCGCCAGACACACTGTCAGAGAGACAGCCAGACTACTGGGAGTTCCCATATCCGTGCGTTCCGACTAGCCTCAAGTGCGAATGCCATCTGCCGAGCTTGGTCACCAAGGACGAGGAAGCTCAGCATGCCCCCACCCCCCCCCCACCTTTTTACCTCCCGACCACCCTCGGGAGTGCGGAGGGCCATGTCCACAAATGTTAGATAAACACGGGGGAAAAAGCGGGGAGGGGAGTGGGGAATGTAGGCTGTAAACACGGGGAGAGGGAAACGAGGGGTATACAAGGTTAATGCATTCAGGATTATCAGCCACGTCGGATCAAGTAGCTACTAATGGGATTCAAACGATAACAGTGGAATCGTTCTTACTCTTGATAGTGTTCAAGCTTCAGATAGCTCACTTCCGCTGTCATAATCGTCAGACAACACTCACGAAGTCTGTTTTAAAAAGGCGATCAAAATTCGAGTGACCGGTTCCACTTAGTCTGTGATGGTCATCTAAGTCTGTACGTCTTGACCACATGGCCATCTCAGCCTACATTTCTTGACCACATGGCCATCTCAGCCTGTATTTCTTGACTACATGGCCATCTCAGCCTGCATGTCTTTACCACATGGCCATTTCAGCCTGCATGTCTTTACCACATGGCCATTTCAGCCTGCATGTCTTGTCTCCAAACTATTTTCTCAAACAATTTAAACTGAAGCAAAATTGTCTTTGAACACTTTCCTGAAATGGTCAATTTCATGGCTCGTATCTACATATGGTCAATTTCATGGCTCGTATCTACATATGGTCAATTTCATGGCTCGTATCTACATGTGGTCAATTTCATGGCTCGTATCTACATATGGTCAATTTCATGGCTCGTATCTACATATGGTCAATTTCATAGCTCGTATCTACATATGGTCAATTTCATGCCTCGTATCTACATATGGTCAATTTCATGCCTCGTATCTACATATGGTCAATTTCATGCCTCGTATCTACATATGGTCAATTTCATGGCTTGTATCTACATATGGTCAATTTCATGCCTCGTATCTACATATGGTCAATTTCATGGCTCGTATCTACATATGGTCAATTTCATAGCTCGTATCTACATATGGTCAATTTCATGGCTCGTATCTACATATGGTCAATTTCATGGCTCGTATCTACATATGGTCAATTTCATGCCTCGTATCTACATATGGTCAATTTCATGGCTTCTATCTACTATCACGTCACACCAACTTGTAATGATCAACACCCGATATTTCTATTGCCCCAAGCCTCAAACTTCTTGTGAATCAATTCTCATATATTCCAGTATCACTCTCCTAAAATCTTGCAGTAACCAAGTACTAATATCTTCTAGTATCCCACTCCTTAAATCATCTAGTATCCCACTCCTTAAATCTTCTAGTATCCCACCCATCATATCTTTTAGTATCCCACTCCTCAATCACTTCTAGTATCCCACTCCTCATCTTTTAGTATCACACTCCTCAATCACTTTTAGTATCCCAATCCTCTATAACTTCTAGTATCCCACTCCACATGTCTGCTAGTATCCCACATCTTACCTTTCAGAAGCTACTCTCATCCAATTATAACATTAATGAAAGTGTTCATGGCAACGTTGGGATGCTATTACTACTGGGTTCTCTAACAAATAGCCGGGTCACCTTACATCTGCACCACTAAAGCGTTGCTAACACGCGCCTGAAGTCGATCTATTATTGATAATTGAAGACTGGCGATAAGAAGGCCGCGGCGTGTTATGTAATAGCAGATCCAGATGGACGGGGTCAATAACATTATTGGCTTTTGTCATGCATGTCTTTTCCTAAATTATTCATTCAGTCGACTAGTCGTCAGAAAACTGTACTACGGCAGAGAAAAGGAAAATACATTTTGTGATTAGAAGGGTACAACAATATTAGCAGTCTAACACTGATTGATTTCATTAATGCATAACGCTTTCCATTTAACGGATTGAGTGATCGTTATATGGAAAGTTTCTTATCTAACGGCTGAAGACTCTGTAAGAAGGTGGACTGGGTGGTGCCATCTGTCAAATATAGTGGTTCATGGCATGGGCTATAATCAATGTTACCTCTAAAGTTTATTGGTCCGTGCGAAAAGTAAAAAAAAAAATAATAAAAAAAATAAAAAATAATAAGTCGTGGGCAAAACACAGCATCCATATTTTGTGTTATAATTTACAAAATGCTGCACGGTAATTAGAAACTGCTCCACGGCGTCGGTCAGATACCTGTGCGGCTGCGCAGCTTAAAGTGGCTATAGTATCCCTAGAGAGAAACCCTGGTGGTTATAAAGATGAAACAATTCAATAATTTCACATACTTAGCAGAAGCTGTCTTAAGATTACTAAAATTAACCCCAAGAAATCTTTTTAGAAAATATAATAAGAGTTTCGCCTTTGCAAATTTCAGTAATACTAGATATACATTTGTAGATGATCCTGTAGAAACCCCTGGCTCAATGGCGTTATATTTCGCCTGCGTTTCGATTATGCTGCTATATAAAATCGGCGATGAAGTCAACAATTTTGCACACTACAAAATATGATGATTTGTTTGGGATACAAAAGCCATGAAGCATATTCCACATTGAGATAAATTCCGTTAAGTTAACTTGTCAACACGGCCGATACGTAATGGCTGTCAACAAGTGGATATTGTCACCGAGCTAGAAGCCATGACTACTTGAGCGTATGTTCCCTGTCGGCACAAGGGCCCTCGACCCTTGCCTCGCTCAAATACCCAGCAGTCATCAACACGTTGTTGAGGGCCTCTCACACGAGTTGTATCTCGTGGACTCCACCAGCTGGGGGACAAGACCTGCCCGCAGACGAGCCGTCGTCTCATAAATTACTGTAATTACATCGCTCGAGCTTTTCAGACTATTCACAGCTGTGTGACTTTCAGCCTCTTGACCTGTAAGAGTTGGTGTAACGATTAACCAAACAACAACTCTAACTGTACCTAAAACAAAAAGGAAGTTAAGTCAACATTAGGGGCAAAATTACTTGGTCAGTATCGACAATCTCCATTCACACGAAAAGATGTACCATCTGACATAGGACATGGTCTACACTAAGATAACCGACTCACTTATCCCCCCTTGAGTATCTCAGTACTCTGTAGATAGTAGACGGAGCTAACAGTCAAGTGGGGAGTATATGTAACAAAGACTACAGATAATAATACCGCAGTTGTTTAGTCTGAGGTGCAACGGTGGAGTCACCACGTGACAATGACGTAATGGGGAGGGTGGGGATGGGTGGTTGAGATATTCAAATAACGGGGTTGAACTTGAGCATCCGAATCAGTCTACAAGTATGCATCCTTAATTAACTTGACTTGTATTCATTAATCTTTAGGAAAATTTGCTTGCTTCCTGGCAGCGGTTACATCAATTGAAAAGAAGGAAATGAAACTTCAGATCTAATTTTAAAAATTAAATGTTTATGAAATGACAAATGGTCAGAATATTACAATAATTATAAAATGGGTTCCACCAAAATCACACATTAAACATATTATCCCTACAATAAAACGAGCCAAATCAATAAAACCCAAATCACAAAACAGAGGTAAGTTTTGGGTAGTTATTTGTCAACTTTCCTAAAAACGGCGAAATATGCTTTTCATTTTAAAAATTTTTAAAATTATTTTTTTTATTTTAAATTAAGAAGCTCCTCTGTGTTCTGGTTATGTTAGTATTTAGTAGCTGTTACCTGAAGGTATTTAGTAGCTGTTACCTGAAGGTATTTAGTAGCTGTTACCTGAAGGTATTTAGTAGCTGTTTAGTAGCTGTTACCTGAAGGTATTTAGTAGCTGTTACCTGAAGGTATTTAGTAGCTGTTACCTGAAGGTATTTAGTAGCTGTTACTTTAATGTATTTAGTAGCTGTTACCTGTAGGTATGTAGTAGTCGTTACCTGAAGGTATTTAGTAGCTGATATCTGGTGATATTTAGTAGCTGGTACCTGAAGGTATTTAGTAGCTGGTACCAGGTGATATTTGGTAACTGGTACCTGGTATTATTAGTAGCTGGTACCTGGTGGTATGTAGTAGCTAGCACCGTTAGTCACCAGCCCCCGGGAGTTTCGTTGAACCTTTCACCCTGATAACATCATAACTAATGTCTGAGAACATGGCAGTGAAGCCTTGACAATGGCGCTGGTAGAACTCTGCTACCGTCGTGTTGACATAATGCTATCTGATTGTCACAGATAAAACACCGCTATCGTTGGTCTCGCCCGCTCATTTCTTGCCCTGGTCTACCCACACAGAGTTTGAAGATCATTTCTGACCCTGGTTTATCCACAAAATTTTTTTTAGATCATTTCTGGCCCTGGTCTATCCTCACAGAGTCTGTATATCTTTTCTGGCCCTGGGCTATCCTCACAGAGTCTGTAGATCTTTTCCGGCCCTGGTCTATCCTCACGGAGTCTGTATATCTTTTCTGACCCTGGTCTAT
The DNA here is from genome assembly GCA_002072015.1 of Radix auricularia. Taxonomy (NCBI): domain Eukaryota; kingdom Metazoa; phylum Mollusca; class Gastropoda; family Lymnaeidae; genus Radix; species Radix auricularia. The sequence continues at coordinate 721,814 of MUZC01000847.1, forward strand.
CCTCACAGAGTCAGTATATTTTTTCTGACCCTGGTCTATCCATGAAGATTATGTTGATCGTGGCGAGGGGAAGGAGGGCGGCGTTCTCAAATTAGTGACCAATGACCAATGTATTTGAGATGAATGACAAGCGCCCACATGAGGAAATTTATATTGATTCAAATTTAGACTATTAAAACCATTTCTTAGTATGTAATACTCTATGTAACATTTGCATATTCTTTTTTTCTTAAAAAACTATGTAATTAATTATATAAGGTTTCGTTACGTCTGGTCCCAGTAAGAGACTGGAACTACCAAAATTTCAACAAGCAGCCTCCCAACTTGACTTCAAACCTTGGAAGCTTAAGTTAATCATAGCCATTGACTCTTGTATAAAGCCAATCGTTGTCACTGACTCATGTTATTTAAAACCATTCTTAAACTTTCCTTGCTTTCAATTGAGTGAATATTTGCCGCGGGCTTCCTAGCATCGTTTCGCGGCCCACATCTTGGCAACAACATATTTCTTCCTAATCCCCACGTTCAAATACGCTCACCAGTAATCACGACAAAATATCTCGAAATTTTAGTCGGATCCTTCCAATCCAATCCAAGATGCAGTATTCTCGTTTAGATCCTCCAATCCCCATCCCATCCCCACGCTTCAGCCACAACTCAGTGAACACGAAGCCTGCCCCTCCCCACCCCCCACACACGCATCCACCTCACCCCCTTTTTGTATCGTGCTACTCTGCCCAGGGCTGTAATCCAACAGTAGCCTACAAACATTTCAGGGTCTCCGTGTAAACGTTTACGGCTACCAACCGCTCCGCCACCCACAAAAGCCGCTCCGCATTTATCTCGGGGACTGCTGACATGCAATGCTTAAATATGCGTAATACCAAGGATAATGGAAAGGGTTGGGACGGGGTGGGTGGCAGAGAGGTGGTGGAAGGTTATTAAACTTTTACAAATCATGGCATCGCCGTGTCATCAGATTAAAATTTATTCTTGTTCAAAATCATTTTCTTTAAATCCTGTATATTAACTTGTGGTGTCTGAGCCCGTGCAACCGACCGACCGTGCGTGCGTGCTTGCTGCCGAATAAACTTTGGATCGATTTTTATCCCACTTTCTCGTAAGCTAGCGAGCTGAAATTTTGCAGACAGACTCATGCCAATGATAAAAATGATGTATCAAAATTTCAGATCGATCAAATGCACAGTAATTGAATTATTGAATTTAAAAATCATTTCATTTATCTCTATGTAACATGCGTATTATGTTCAACAACCTTTCCTGTCGCGCAAAAAGGTGCACATTACATTGACAGTACTTTTAAAAAATATATTTACGATCGGTGCGCATTATCTTAATCACGTTTTACGAGACATAACTAGACTTTTGTATTATCGGATTGTTTTGCCCTGCGTGTTATAATGAGCATCCTTAAAGTTATGTCTCGTATATATAGGATTTATAGTCAAAAACTTGTTTTTGTATTCGTATAATTTAAAATAAAAAACCCGTAAAAAACAAGTTTTTTATTTTAAATTATACGAATAAAGGCATTGAAACAACACCGCTTAAACATTGGAGCCTTTTTTAATTATTTTTTTTAAATATTAAAAAAAAAAAAAACTCTTCATTTCTTGTTAAGGTTATCGTGTCTCAAATTCGGGAAGTAAAATATGTCCGACAAATTGTAGAATCATATGGAGAGACTGCCAACATATTGGTAGTGGTAGACTAACATCAAATTGTTGAATAAATATCGTATTCTTGTATTTCTGATACAAACTAAAACGTTCTAAAACTAGTCACAGTCACGTGGTTGCGTTATGACTGAACATATCAACTTTTTTTAACGCGTCATGTGTTGTTTCAAATCACGTGACCTTACCTTGGCTAACAACTCATCAAACATGTTTTTGTGTAATGACGTTGAGATTGAGCATTTCTTTGATGGGCGTTTAAACTTCTTTCAAATAGCTAATTGTTTGAAATAAATGATATAAACCTAATTCTTCTGGAGGCTAACTTTTTAAATATTATAAAACTTTCATTCGGTTACATTTTTATTTTTAAAAAGAGAGAGAGAGAGAGAAAAGAAAAGAAAAAGAAGAAAGAAAATGACCTCCTAAAACTCTAGTGTTGAAGAGTTCACAAAGTGGGCAATATCGATCCCGTCAACATTTTTATTGCCTGTCTTGGCGACGAGTCTGTGACGTCACCACGAGCCGGCCTGACAAACGTCTTGACAGCCACGAGGTTTTAAAAATTGGGAATTTTCCCCGGAAAGAGAAACGGAACGGCGCCATAGTTTAATTAATCCTCTTGACATTTGACCCACAGATCACGAGGCAGCAATCCAATGGTAATCTTTCCTTTCCCTATCAGGACGACTTCGTCATGTTCACAGTAGTCGCCCTTAACTTGGAACATTTTCAAAACAACAAAGTTTCAGATATTGATCAAACACGAGATAGAATATTGTATTTTTAAATATATAATTTGATAACGTATTTTAAGAAAAAATATTTTCTCTTTTTTTTTCTTTCAAATTTGAGCAGAACAGCGGTATAGAAAACAGAAGTGCAATCTTGACCTTTGACATGCGCAACATAACGGAAATAAGATTTTAATCTCTAATCTCTGTCAAAGACATTTTTTCTCTCTTCGCTTTTCTTTTTTTCCCCCGAGTATCCTGAAACTCGTGTCTCCACAAGCCTGTTATACCATTGAACGATTCCTTACCACACAAACCATTTGTCTCCAAACATTGTGCACGAATACGGAGCAATCTATCGGGGGCGGGGGGGGGGGCTGTTTGATAAAAACGTCAGAAGAATGTCAAATTATAACAACCTTATCATGGACGTTAATGGTCGCTCCCGGTACTTGTTCGATAGTAGACTATTAAACCTGACACACGGCCGAGACGCATGGCTAAATAACGAAACTAATGGGAAAATAAGAAATGAAGTTTTTGAAGGGTTCTTGAAATGTTTGGAAATTCGATTTAATGAAAAATTTTTAAGAGTAGCTAATAACAAAATAAGACCTTAGTGCTAAAAGTACTCAAGACACGTTTGTGCCACAAACAAAATTTAAATTGTGAACTTTTTATAGCTCACTGATTTAAGGCACGTTTACTAAATATTTTTTTTACAAATAAATAAATTATACCTATAGAATATTTCTAACAATATAACGATCATGACGTGTCTAAGACAATAAAACTATTTGAGATGTAATAACATTTACAGATTATTTTGTGACTTACGTATATTAAACACTGAGGTCTTCAAATTGTATATACTTTTAAACAAAATTAAGCACTGTATTTCTAATGAGCATTGGAAAAATTTATTGTAAAACTAGGGCGATTTCTGTTTTTTTCTTCTTTTACAACTATTTTATCCTAGTTATTTTAAAGTCAGGGACATTGTAAAAGTTTTTTTAATTCAGGCTGTGTCCCATAACTTGTCATCATCATTTCTCCTTTGGGTTCCATGAGGAACATTTAAATAAGATCTTTGTCAAAGTGCCAATAGACACGGTCCTATAGGATATATCTTTCAAAGTGCCAATAGACACGGTCCCATAGGATATCTGTCAAAGTGCCAATAGACACGGTCTCATAGGATCTCTGTCAAAGTGCCAATAGACACGGTCCCATTGGATATCTTTCAAAGTGCCAATAGACACGGTCCCATAGGATATCTGTCAAAGTGCCAATAGACACGGTCCCATAGGATATATCTTTCAAAGTGCCAATAGAAACGGTCCCATAGGATATCTGTCAAAGTGCCAATAGACACGGTCCCATAGGATATCTGTCAAAGTGCCAATAGACACGGTCATTAGCCAGTATTTTCTGCCTTTAAAAATCTGGCACTAAACCGTGATTTGAAAATGTCTCCTTGATGGTGATCTCATGTATTACGTCTTGTCACATGGTTCAGAGTAGAAACCTATGTCAGGATCTAAACAAGTAATAACATAATTTTATGCCTCACATTTTTAGCAATGGCAATTAAATGGAAACAGAGTTTGCTATCACTGCAGCTTAGCATTAAAACCTCCCATTACTCCAGCCGAGCCATAGACCACATAGTAATGTCCCAGCTCCCACTAGGAACACGAGATTCATCTCAAAGCAGTGTTCCACATGTTGACTAGGAAGTCGTGGCGACTGATTGCCCCCCCCCCCCATTATTACAACGTCTCTAGTGTAATCAACAGCAGACCACCATTCGGGCGCCATGGAAATTAAACAACGGTTTGAGAACAGGTGAACGGGGATCCTCAAACTGGTCAACAATAGTGTCTTCAACCAGTCGATGCTTTAAAAAAAAAAAAAAATCCAGGACTCATAGGAAGAAAGTTAAAGAATGTTACAGGAATAAAATTATAGGAAGAGACTCCCTTACTCAACAATTCTTACTCGTTCATTCTCCTCATGCACTCCACCCCAACCCTTACTAACAGTAAACCCAACACGTGGTAAATTATTAATTCCCAAATGACGTCATCAGCCCGTTGTTTCAGGATTATTTAAAAGTCTCGTTGGTTCCACCTGATTTATCAGCAATAGTGATCCACAAGCAATAGTGATCCACAATTCATAACGACCCACAAACCATAGTGATCCCCAATTCATACTGATCCACGATTCATACTGATCCGCAATTCATACTGATCCACAATTCATTGTGATCCACAAGCCACCTGATCCACAAGCCACCTGATCCACAAGCCACAACACTGTACCACCATACTATCGTCACGGCCTGCTCGCTTTAGTAACACATCTCACAATACTCACATACATCGGCAAGCTGAAAATAATTCATTCATTAACCTAAATCTGAAATCAGCGGGCCACATCTATCCAGTGTGACAGTGTCACATCAGTATGTATTATTGGCCTTGGTCATTAGAACGTACCTATTATAAATAAATACAAGGCACAATATAATATATCATTTGCAGTTGACCTCCAGTAGCACATATCTGCATATTGACCTAAAGTAGCACCTAGCACATGTATATGGCTCAGCAGTAGCACCTAGCACTTTTATATCACCCAACAGTAGCACCTAGCACTTTTATATCGCCCAACAGTAGCACCTAGCACTTTTGCAACAGTAGCACCTAGCACTTTTATATCACCCAACAGTAGCACCTAGCACTTTTATATCGCTTAACAGTAGCACCTAGCACTTTTATATCGCCCAAAAGTAGCACCTAGCACTTTTATATCACCCAAAAAGTAGCACCTAGCACTTTTATATCACCCAACAGTAGCACCTAGCACTTGTATATCGCCCAACAGTAGTACCTAGTTCTCGTTCATCGGCCTACACAAGCACCTGTATACCAGCCTACAGTACATCATTGGTCAGGAGATGCTCGAAGCACCTTTAAATCATTGGGCCCCCTGCCCCTACCACACCATGAACAGTGCACAACTGGTCACCAGTAGCACTAGCGCCAGTGAAACACCAACACAGAAGAGTCTAATCAATGTTATTAAGAGCTGAGATAATGTGATTAGGTGGACTGGAGAGCGTACACACTTCTGGTTACATCATGTCTTCGTGTCGTAATACAAGACACAATACTCATGGTAGTATCACAAGACACACTTCTGGTTACAAAGGGGTGTCTTCGTGTCGTAATACAAGGCACAATACTCATGGTAGTAGCACAAGACACACTTCTGGTTACAAAGGGGTGTCTTCGTGTCGCAATACAAGGCACAATACTCATGGTAGTAGCACAAGACACACTTCTGTATCATCATTTTTTGGTATAACTTATTTCACAGTCAGCTATGTTAATTGTATCCTGTTGCTCACAGAGTGACTACCAATGTGACAGACTTGTCTCTGCGCACACAAAAACAAGTGTTTTAGAAGCTCTGGGAAGTGGACTTGCTGGACTCTATTTTTGGCACAAATATTAAATGTTATACATTAGTCTTCTGAGATGTTGACACAGTTGTCAGTAATTCAAACATCAAGATTAAGATCATGTAGGTATATTGAAACATAAAGATCATTTGGGTATATTGAAACATCAAGATCATCTTGGTATATTCAAACATCAAGATAATCTTGGTATAATTATTCAAACATCAAGATCATCTTGGCATATTCAAAAATCAAGATCATCTTTCTATATTCAAACATCAAGATCATATTGGTATATTCAAACATCAAGATAATTTGGGTATATTCAAACATGAAGATCATCATGGTATATTCAAACATCAAGATCATTTGGTTATATTCAAACATCAAAATCATCTGGGTATATTCAAACATCAAATCATATGGCTATATTCTAACATCAAGATCCTATTGGTATATTCAAACATCAAGATCATCTTGGTATATTCAAACATCAAGATCATCTTGGTATATTCAAACATCAAGATCATCTTGGTATATACAAACATCAAGATCATCTGGGTATATTCAAACATCAAGATCCTATTGGTATATTCAAAAATCAAGATAATCTTGGTATATTCAAACATCAAGATCATCTTGGTATATTCGAACATCAAGATCCTATTGGTATATTCAAACATCAAGATCATCTTGGTATATTCAACATCAAGATTATCTTGGTATATTCAAACATCAAGATCATCATGGTATATACAAACATCAAGATCATCTTGGTATATTCAAACATCAAGATCCATAAGATATATTGAAACTCTTCGTTTTGAAGAAATAAAATAAACACGGGAATCAACCGTAGCCCAGTTCATGTGACAAGGGGACACACGAGTCTCTCGAAAAAGGGCGAGTGAAAAACGCCAAATACGTCTTGGCGTAACATCCTCAACGAAAGATAGACGAGAGGTCTTAGGTACAGGTAGGGGCACAGGAGGTGGGATGGCGGAGGTTGGCTAAAATCTTGTAAGCTTCAAACTCGACCCAGTTTGCTGACATGGCAGTTTCAGGTCTAATTTTGCCAATTTCGTTTCCACAAACGTGTAATTCCTTAAAACATCTTCCTCTAATTTCCTGCTAAGGATTAATATAGAAGTGTAGTAGGTGAACTCTTGACATGTGCTACATGTCATAACATTTAATATCGAGATTTTTCTTAGGTAGTCTGGTTATAGGTGTTATAACGTATGAGAAACTTGCCTAGCCGGTCACAACCGGTTACAACCGGTTACATGTGGTTTTCAAATAGGAATATTTAGATTATATTTCATTAATTACAAGTGGCATGGTGTAAATTTGTAAAGGTAACTACATAACTAAAAATATTAGCATCACTTTTCTTGTCAATAGACCCTTACTGTGCCATACAATATGATTATTTTACCCCAGCCAGACAACTTTTCTCAATTATACCTAAAACTCAAACTATGCATAAACCTGGACTATTCACAAGGCCGGACCCCCTCCCCCAGTCCTCACCCCTCATCCCCACCTTTCGCTCGTCCATTGTACGCAACGTTACGCCGTCGACTTGGTGTCCGCGCCCCAGGCCCCCCCCCCGTAACCCCAGTTTAACATTGAGTTTATGGCCTGACAACTTTGTCGACCGACTCCCGACCGTCTTATCACGAGCCTCGCGAGGACGATCTGTGTTCAAAGTCTAGGGTTACCTTGCACGGGGAATATGCTTATAATATTGTTTTTATGGTCCTCAATGTTAATCCCCACGCGTCCATGGTAGGGCTGGGAAAGGTTTCGGCCAAATCAAGTGTTCGTGAATAGGGCGAGTTAATAGTCTCGTGAGGCAGTGCGTCCCCACCGAGGCACGATCGTGCTATCAATGACATGTCATGACGCCAGATGACTGGTGTATTCGCAAACTGAATAAGGTATACCATATCGTTATGGTTTAAAGTTTAAACCATGGAATGCATTTGTCCTCAGCGAATAAGGGATAAATAAGATGAAGGCATTATAGCCCTCGGGAATAAGTTCTATGTTTCAAGGTTGTAAAGTTTCAGATAAAAGCTTCTAAAAATCAAAATAGCGTTTTATAAAAGAAATAATCTTTAGGTAAAGATCGTGTGGAATAGAAAATGTGTTCTTTGGTCAAGATCGTTTATTTTAGAAGTATTCTCTATATGGTAATTACTATATGACAAATTTTTTAAGGGGAAAAAATTCTCTATGAGTCAAATTTAAGGGGAAAAAAATGTGTTCTTTTTTCAATTTTAAGCAAAACACAATATGCTCTATAATTCAAATGTAAAGAAAACATATCCTCTTGATATCATCGCTGTGTTAGGCTCCTCAAATCTCTTACCAGTTTCGATGGTTGATATCTGGTCATGAATCTAAAGTACAGCTCTCAGTGTCCATGTATTTAAAGTACAGTTCTCAGTGTCCATGTATTTATAACAGCCGTTAAAACTTTTGTAAAGAATAATTTGATAAATGAATTATTGCTTACAAAAATGCCATGGCAGTGTAGTTTATTTTAAAAATATACCCCAAGGAGGAAAGGGGGCAGCTATAAAACAAGTCTCAACAAAACGAAATTGTCTCACCATTACACGACTTCTCATCGTCACAAACGACATTGTCTCACTATAACCCGACTTCTTATGGTCACAAACGACATTGTCTCACTATAACCCGACTTCTTATCGTCACAAACGACATTGTCTCACTAGTACCCGACTTCTTATCGTCACAAACGACATTGTCTCACTATAACCCGACTTCTTATCGTCACAAACGACATTGTTCCCTATAACCCGACTTCTTATCGTCACAAACGACATTGTCTCACTAGTACCCGACCTCCTATTATCACAAACGACATTGTCTCACCATTACCCGAACCTCTTACCGTCACAAACCTTTCATCTCGCGCCTTTTTTCACCATCAGATAATTTGATAATTTCCAAGTAGACGCCCCTGTCTCCAACCTCACGCCGCGACTAGTTATTATTTTCAACTCCGCTATCAACGGTGTGGTAATGTATACGCCCACGCATGTAGCCGAGTTTTGCACTCGCCGCGGGGACTGATAACTCGAATGTGAATGATAACATTTCTTACTATAACGGCCTCTGATAGCTCGACTCCCGATAAGCCGCGCGCTATTCACATCCCCACGGCGGTTTCATTTATATTAGATTCCACTTGGTTCTGTGCTCACTATCTGACTCAAGAGAGAAAGAAAAGGGGGAAAAAAAACCTCCGTTACCCGTCGTCCAAGACAACCGAAATAAATGGAGCGTTAGGTATACGGAATGAGGCTCGTGTTATGTGCAAGACAATAACAGTGCAGCGGTGGGAAAAACGTGCATTGCAAAAAAAATATATATATATATATATAAAACAAAAAAAAAACACTGTTGTTGTAGAACAGTGGTAGAAAGCGTTTGGTCCTAAAAGAGATGGTGAAGTCTTATAAGATTTAAGTTTAACAGATTATGAGGAAGACTGTATGTATAAATATAGCCTATAAAAAAAAAAAACGTTCACGCAATTGATACCAGCGTTCGTTTGGCTGATCTCTTTCAATGGCGGGAAAATATAAATAGAACATCCGGGTATTCCGTTAGGTCTATCTGTGAATAACTCTTAGGCTATTTTTTTTAAACAACGACGCTATTTAAAAACTTAATTCGTCTAAATATTTCACGGACACATTTTCTTCTTGTGCATTGCTGAAATGCGTTGTTCGTGTGTGGCAAAAGTCAACAAAAACTTCAAATAATTATAACCTAACTTTACCGTATAGAATAGGACTGCGATAAAACTTTTAAATACAATACAAAATGCATTTTAAAAATTGTGTAATGAAAAAAAAATCTTCATTATTTAACTAATCCGAAACCTTTACTTTGTACTTTGTATTAGTTAAATAATAAAGCTTTAATTTATTGTTTTCATTACACAATTTGTTTGTGTATTTTGTATTTTAACATCACTTTATACGACGTAATTTCATCCAGTCATAAAATACTTAAAATCATTCTGTAATGAATCTATCTTTGAATTGTGCGTCTTTTTGAAAGTGAAGAACTTTGCCAAAGTACATGTATTTCATGATGCAGGGCCAACCGCAAATCAAGTGCTTGTAAAAAGAAAAAGAAAAAAAAAGGTATGATAATGAGTTTGTGTGGTGTAGGGTGATATGTGGGTGTGGGTAAGTGGGGTGATGTATGAGTGTGTGCGGGGAAGGAAGGGGTGACCCCGCCAAAAGCCCCGCTAAGCGTTCTTGGTGACGTCACGACAAAAGGAACATTGACGATAACAATTGGGGTGAAACTTAATACTGTATCTATACACTTTTCTACTAGACGCTGGGGGGGGGGCAATGTCAGCCCCATGTAAGGCTAAGTGGCTAATGGGGGGAGATATCATGTGACAAGGTAAGTGGGGGGGAGTAAACACCAATGGGACAATGTACAGCCTGCTGAATGTGAACGGTGTGCTCAATGGGTTTATATGGGTTAAAGAAAATGCCGTCAAATTTGTAGAGGTGAGTTTATTAACTAGCTACAAGACATTCGACTGTCTGTAATCTTGTTCCAACCGCAAAGGTCGTAGTACCACAGCCGTTTGGACAGGATTGTTTTCAAAAGAGATTATTATGTAATTGTAATGGGTTCTATTCTATCGTCAAGAAACAAACAAACCAAACATACTTTCTAAAATGGTAATGAGTTACAAGAGAAGATGAAGACCTTCCATCAGCAGGTCACGTGACGTTACCGAATTCTAAGATTTCCATCTACAGAATTTATAAATTGACTCCAAGGTCAATAAAATAATGCGATTCCATTGACAACGCTTTTCATTATGGTAAATGGCCTTGGAAATAAAAAAATGTAAATACAATCTTGAGGGTATACCGTGTAAGTCACTAGAGTAAGAAGCGCGTTATCCAGCGTTTTCCCGCCCCCCTACCGCACATTGACGTCACCAGCGATGACCCTGAGAGGCTTAAAATTTTGAGTTCAATTTGTTTAACAGGCCAAGACTTGGTGCTGCTAAGATTTGTCTGATAGCTAAGCAGCAGACGACATGTTTGCAGAATACTTCAGTAGCAAAGTCTGCTAAGCGTACATTTCAACAATTAAATGGATTTGTTTCCATTTTAATATCAAATGTCACGGTTAAAGATATACCAAAAAAAATAATATAAAAAAATAATCGGGGGGGGGGGGGGGAGACATTTAAAAATAATTATAGGGCATCAGTAGACATGGGTGTGTGCATCAATGGAAAATAATTCATATAGTTCCAACGAACAGGGAAATACAAGATTAAGAAACTAAGAAAGACAATATACTTAGAAGTCATAATAAATGAGAAACTATCTTGGAATCCCCATGTCAATGAAGTTATTAAAAAATCAAACAAAACCTTAGGCTTTATTAAAAGAAACTTTTACAAATGTAACAAAGATATAAAACTAAAATGCTACCTCACCCTGGTGAGACCTATACTAGAATATGCATCTTCTGTATGGGACCCATCCACCAAAGAAAATATTGATAAGTTAGAACAAATCCAAAAAGAGCTGCAAGATTCATTACTGGAGAATATTCAAAACTGACAAGAGTAACACCATTAGTTAAATCATTAAACCTTGAAACACTAGAGGATAGAAGAGCCAGGAGTAAATTAGTAATTATACATAAGGCAATTAATTCTAATTTAGAAATACAACACAAAGATAACTTAATACAACCCTCAAATAGACATAAAGATAAAAACACCTTTCTTATTCCATACACAAGTTTTCTTTCTTTCCGACCGGTATTCGGGCGTGGCATGGGTTGCCTGAAGAAACCAGGAAAGCCAACACTTTATCATCATTTAAAACTCTAGTAAGAATACAGGACTAAACACAAACCATAGAAATACGTAGGACGCAATAATCTTCTGTACAGAAGGAGCGTCTGTGACATATAAGATAAGATAATAGAAATTAAGTTATGATTGTTCATCATCTTGTAACAAAACCAAAAACTTTATGGGAGCTCACAACCTTCATCCAAGAGCCGACACATCTCATATGTCATCAAACATCTGGAAGATTCTGACAATACCATGGTTCACACAACATCTTGATGACAGTAACATCTTGATGACAGTAACATCTTGATGACAGTAACATTTTGATGACAGTAACATCTTGATGACAGTAACATTTTGATAACAGAAACATCTTGGTTCACTTAAAGCCTATGAAATCACGATCAAAGAATTTTAAACCCATAAAACCTTGCTTGATTTAGATTTTTTTTCTGTCTTTATTTTAATGTCGTCCATTAATGAAAACAGTATTTTTGAATGCAATCAAAACCGACTTTCAATTCATTTGTTAATAAAGTCTTTTTAAAACTATATTTCCATATTATTGTATGAATAAGAAGAACATTTTACCATGTCCAAAATACATTAACATTAAATATTTACATTGTAAATGAAAAAAAAAACCAACAACAACAACATTTCATCGGTATCCCACTATTACATTTGAAATTCTTTTGAATATAAATATTTCTTTCATTCAAGTCAAATAATTTTAAGCAACTATAAATGGGCTCTACTATTTTCCTTTTGAACTATTCCCACAACCCCCCACCCCCAACAATCTTCAAATCTCAACACAGCAGGCTGCCAACGTCTTTTCACTTGTTTTTGTCTCGCTGGCATATTTGGCAGACAAGGCAGGACGACTGATGGGGCCACTTGTTGTCACAGTGGCGTCCAGTGCATGTCCTAGTCTGTTTGCTAGTGGCTAGTCCCTTTTGTTTTGTCACTGGGTCTCGCAAGGAGGGACCACACGAATGGCAATGTTTCAAGGGCATCTTACGGGGCAGTAAGATTATCGCCATTACAATATCATAACATCTCCATCACAATATCATAACATCACTATCGCAAGATCATAACATCTCCATCACAATATTATAACATCACAATCGCAAGATCATAACATCAAAATCACAATATCATGATATCACTATCACAGGATCATCATTTAGTCATTTCAAGATTTCCTCACTATCTCAAGGCCATCACATCACCATCTCAAGATTAGCACATCTTCATATGAACATCAAATTCTTTTTAAAAAATCTCTATAGATTTTGTGTATACGATTATTTAAAAATTAAGTTCCAAACAGGAATGCACCTCCCTTGGTCAGAGCAATATATTATTTGATAACGCGGAAATATTGAGAGCTTGCAGCAAACAAAACAAAAAAAAAACAAAACGTTTATTTACATATTTAGTAGGGATATGTACTGATTTAAAAAAAAAAAATGTTCGATTACCGGGGAAAATTTAATCGATTAATTATAATTTATTACGCATATATAGATCCAGTTAAGTTGCCATTCATAAATTAGAGAAATCGATAAAGTCACGGTAATTCCATGGCTCCAAAATGTTGTGACGTATAACAGCAAATTTGTTCTGCTATGCAAGAAATAAGGAAAAACAACTTTTTAGCGCATTTTCGAGATGTCGAAATCGCTATTGCCCCCGTTTTGTCCGTCTGTCTGTCATCACCATGATCACAGGATCCATAAGTCCTAGACCCATGATGTATATATTTTTTTGTATGTCCTGACCTGCCATTGGTGCATCAACACTCAGTTACTCGATCCGTTAAAAAACCCCGTTAAAACTACCAAAAAACTTTGCGAATCGAGAGTTAACACTGGCACAGGGAACGGCCGCCATTGCCGGAAGTCGAATAGAGCATTTTTCAAGCATTCAAGAGTGGTGCGAAGGCGTGCAAAAGAATTAGTTGTTTTTTTTAGTTGACGTCATTAGAATATGTGTAAAGGTTTAGAGACTTTTACGTCATCATTTGTGGTGACTTGTAGTTAGATTAAAGAGAAAATAAAAATTTTTAAAATGTAAAGAAATGACTTTTAAATTTAAAAATGTCAGGTATATTCATTACACAAGAAAATTCATAAAAATATGTCTAAAATCTAAACACAATTACTGATAACTACATAATGCTGATATCTAACATAAGTACTGATACATAATACGAAAATGCGCTAACACGTCCTGAGTTCCAGAAGGGACCAGGCTTAACATGATTTTTGTATATGTATGCACGTCTAAATAAATAATAATAATAATAATATGAGGGGCAAAGTCTGTAAGTAGCAAAAAAAAAAAAGCAGTTATAAATAAATTGGAAAAAAAGGATATTAGAAATATTTTCTTAAATTTTAATCGAATTTTAATCGATCAAATTAACGTTAATAAATTTAAAAAATTAACGATTAATCGATTACTTATTCTAATTTCTGCAGCCCTCATATTTAGGTTAAAGGCTGCCTACCAATGATGTTATGCAAGATCAACGTCCGCTCCATGTGTAAACGTTAAAAAATGAAAATAATAATAATAATAATATGTTTAAATTATCTATAGATCTACATGCTACAATAATAATAGACTCAGATCAGTGATTCCAGATGTTACAAATGTAAAAAAAAAAAATAGTTGAACATTGGTTTTAAAATGTAATAGATATTTATTCCCCTGCCTGTATCTATAATCTCTAATGTATTTTTTAAAATCCTTATTTTTTTCTATCATATGTGTGATTGGGAACTCAATCTGTTGACGTAATTAATGAGTGGGTCATTTGTTTAGAGATTAAATCAGACAAGTACATACAAACTAAGAAAGATGTTTTAGGATATAAAGTGAAAACGTGTGGGGTCAGAGAGAGAGAGAGAGAGCAGACTTTAAGGGACAGAGACAGACGGGAGAGAGACGTAGACAGGGATGGTGCACCAAGGGGTGGGGTGAGAACGCCTTTTCTGTGTACAAGAACTTCTGCAGTCGGCCCCCAAAAAGCCGCCCCACTATATAAAAGTACCACCGTCACCACCCCTCACTGACATGGAGAGAAGGCATCGGTAGGCAAATGACCAGGCGAATACACCGCATTTTGTGCTGTAAATGAGGAATGTCTTCAATGCCCCACTTATGTCTGTCGCCAGTGCTCCCATGTTACGTGCCGCTAAGCCACTATGTGTTTAGGGCATATTTGCGTCGGCCTGTTAAATGTGTAAGAATAGGCCCTGTACGGAGCGGAAGAGGGAAAAATACACAGGCCAAATAGAGCTCAGACCAAAGGTAAACTTAGCCGTCCATTGACAGACTTAAGGGCTCATGTCTGTGTGTGCATACATGCATGTGTGTCTGTCTATTCATGTGTGTTTGACGTGTCATACGCGAGTACGTCAATACAAGTCCGCTAGATTTGTAATATTCGTGTAGGTAACAGCCACTGCTTTGGTTGGCTTAATGGAAATGGTGAGCCAGCAAATATTTACTCTACCAGACTAGCTGTGGTCCTTCCACCAATGGTGCATAGTTACATGACATCAGATCGGGTTTCCTGGCATGAGAATTCGTTTAATGATATGAGACGGAATCTGGTTTAAATGACATGAGACGAGACCTGCCTTAATGACAAGAGACATGACCAGCTTAAATGACATGGCACGAGACTAGGTTTAATGACATGACACGAAACCTGTCTTAATGGCAAGAGGCAGGACCTGCTTAAGTTACATTTCACGGGACTGGCTTTAACTAACACGTTTAAGTAAATTAGATATAACAAAGTTCTTATTTAATTTTTTTTATACTATTCGTCTTTGGCCCCAGTTAATGCGTTTACTGTTGAAACCAAATCACGACGTCCGGAGAGTTATAAATAGTACAAGAAGTCCACGCACCATCTTATTTACATATATAGATTACCAGAAGTCTCTGAGAAGTCCAAGCACCATCTTATTTACATATATAGATTACCAGAAGTCTCTGAGAAGTCCACGCACCATCTTCCTCGACCAGCCCATTCAATATGTACTTGAACTACCATGTTTAAAACTGGTTAAAATTCAGTTATTAGGTCATAACAATTATTATGACTACCCAATATTGTGCATTTCAATGACTTTTATGGATTGTGGACAAACTAGACTCATATGTACTTGTATGATCATGCAGCTGATATTTTAGTTCACAATCATTGCAAAATATCTTATTCAAATGTGTAACCACTATATATTTTGGTTATAATTACAAGTTTGAAAGCAGGAAAAAAAGTGGTTGGATAATTTGGAAATAGTGTGTATGTTTTGTGTCGCATGTGTGTGTAGTGTGTAGTAATACAATGTTGAACACGTCTGGGTCCATTGACAAGTACTTGATGGATAGTAAAGCGAGGTTAGGGGGGGGTTGAATTTTTGTCTCCTGGAGCCACGCAAGCCGTCTGGACACCAAGGCAGTTGTTAAGAGGATAAGAGAACTCTGGTTAAGGTAATTGATCGTCTGTAAGTTCTCTTGTTTGATTGGAGGGCGCCTAGTCAACCAGTTATAGACATTAATTGGAGGGCGCCTAGTCAACCAGTTATAGACATTAATTGGAGGGCGCCTAGTCAACCAGTTATGGACATCACGGTAATGTGACTGAAGAAATGGGATGTTGGGAGACAATATCAAACAGATAAAAAGATGGTAGACTATGCATGAATAGGGTTGAGATAAAGTTCTATACAAGAAAAAAATCAGGAGCTGTGGTCATTTTAAACAAGAAGTAATCTTCATCCAATGACAAACGCACCCCACCCCCACCCCACCTTTTTTTCTCCAGCTCTACACCAAATCCAGTTGACTGATCAAGACTTTAACCCCGACATCCACTTGTTTCAAATTTTCCAGACATTTGCCTGCAAACTTCTACTAAGTTCTATAATTAGAAAACTCCTCCACACAGTTCCCCTCTCACAGCTATGACCCCTCTGACCCCAACATCAGGAGGCCCAATCCTAGGTTTACAAGCCTTGAGTAGGGGAGGGCACCACCAAACAACCAAAACTTTAAGACAGACTTGGTGGCAAGCGACAAATATTTTCTTGTTGACCAAGGGCTGTTGGCCTGGATCAAACGGACAGGAAAAACTGGTCGACCTCGGGGCGAGGACTTCTTGTTTTATACTTGGGACAGTCTGGCGAGGACTTCTTGTTTTATACTTGGGACAGTCAGGCGAGGACTTCTAGTTTTATACTTGGGACAGTCAGGCGATGACTTATTGTTTTATACTTGGGACAGTCAGGCGAGGACACCTTGTTTTATAGTGGGACAGTCAGGCGAGGACTTCTTGTTTTATAGTGGGACAGTCAGGCGAGGACTTCTTGTTTTATACTTGGGACAGTCAGGCGAGGAATTCTTGTTTTATACTTGGGACAGTCAGGCGAGGACTTCTTGTTTTATACTTGGGACTGTCAGGCGAGGACTTCTTGTTTTATAGTGGGACAGCCAGGCGAGGACTTCTTGTTTTATAGTGGGACAGTCAGGCGAGGACTTCTTGTTTTATACTTGGGACAGTCAGGCAAGGACTCCTTGTTTTATACTTGGGACAGTCAGCCGAGGACTTCTTGTTTTATAGTGGGACAGTCAGGCGAGGGCTTCTTGTTTTATACTTGGGACAGTCAGGCGAGGACACCTTGTTTTATACTTGGTACAGTCAGGCGAGGACTTCTTGTTTTATACTTGGGACAGTCAGGCGAGGACTTCTTATTTTATAGTGGGACAGTCAGGCAAGGACTTCTTGTTTTATACTTGGGACAGTCAGGCGAGGACTTCTTGTTTTATACTTGGGACAGTCAGGCGAGGACTTCTTGTTTTATACTTGGGACAGTCAGGCGAGGACACCTTGTTTTATACTTGGGACAGTCAGGCGAGGACTTCTTGTTTTATACGTGGGACAGTCAGGCGAGGACTTCTTGTTTTATACTTGGCACAGTCAGTCGAGGACTTCTTGTTTTATACTTGGGACAGTCAGGCGAGGACTTCTTGTTTTATACTTGGGACAGTCAGGCGAGGACTTATTGTTTTATACTTGGGACAGTCAGGCGAGGACACCTTGTTTTATAGTGGGACAGTCAGGCGAGGACTTCTTGTTTTATACTTGGGACAGTCCGGCGATGACTTCTTGTTTTATAGTGGGACAGTCAGGCGATGACTTCTTGTTTTATAGTGGGACAGTCAGGCGATGACTTCTTGTTTTATAGTTGGACAGTCATGCGATGACTTCTTGTTTTATAGTGGGACAGTCAGGCGAGGACTTATTGTTTTATAGTGGGACAGTCAGGCGAGGACTTCTTGTTTTATACTTGGGACAGTCAGGCAAGGACTTCTTGTTTTATAGTGGGACAGTCAGGCGAGGACTTCTTGTTGTATACTTGGGACAGTCAGTCGAGGACTTCTTGTTTTATACTTGGGACAGTCAGGCGAGGACACCTTGTTTTATACTTGGGACAGTCAGGCGAGGACTTCTTGTTATATACTTGGGACAGTCAGGCAAGGACTTCTTGTTGTATACTTGGGACAGTCAGGCGAGGACACCTTGTTTTATACTTGGGACAGTCAGGCGAGGACTTCTTGTTTTATACTTGGGACAGTCAGGCGAGGACTTCTTGTTTTATAGTGGGACAGTCAGACGAGGACTTCTTGTTGTATACTTGGGACAGTCAGGCGAGGACTTCTTGTTTTATAGTGGGACAGTCAGGCGAGGACTTCTTGTTGTATACTTGGGACAGTCAGGCGAGGACTTCTTGTTGTATACTTGGGAAAGTCAGGCGAGGACTTCTTGTTATATACTTGGGACAGTCAG
>MUZC01000847.1:743074-786429 GCA_002072015.1 Radix auricularia
TATACTTGGGACAGTCAGGCGAGGACTTCTTGTTGTATACTTGGGACATTCAGGCGAGGACTTCTTGTTGTATACTTGGGACAGTCAGGCGAGGACTTCTTGTTGTATACTTGGGACAGTCAGGCGAGGACTTCTTGTTTTATACTTGGGACAGTCAGGTGAGGACACCTTGTTTTATAGTGGGACAGTCAGGCGAGGACTTCTTGTTGTATACTTGGGACGGTCAGTCGAGGACTTCTTGTTTTATACTTTGGACAGTCAGGCGAGGACTTCTTGTTGTATACTTGGGACAGTCAGGCGAGGACTTCTTGTTGTATACTTGGGACAGTCAGGCGAGGACTTCTTGTTGTATACTTGGGACAGTCAGTCGAGGACTTCTTGTTTTATACTTGGGACAGTCAGGCGAGGATACCTTGTTTTATACTTGGGACAGTCAGGCGAGGACTTCTTGTTATATACTTGGGACAGTCAGGCACGGACTTCTTGTTGTATACTTGGGACAGTCAGGCGAGGACACCTTGTTTTATACTTGGGATAGTCAGGCGAGGACACCTTGTTTTATACTTGGGACAGTCAGGCGAGGACTTCTTGTTATATACTTGGGACAGTCAGTCGAGGACTTCTTGTTATATACTTGGGAGAGTCAGTCGAGGACTTCTTGTTATATACTTGGGACAGTCAGGCGAGGACTTCTTGTTGTATACTTGGGACAGTCAAGCGAGGACTTCTTGTTATATACTTGGGACAGTCAGTCGAGGACTTCTTGTTATATACTTGGGACAGTCAGTCGAGGACTTCTTGTTATATACTTGGGACAGTCTGGCGAGGACTTCTTGTTGTATACTTGGGACAGTCAGGCGAGGACTTCTTGTTATATACTTGGGACAGTCAGGCGAGGACACCTTGTTTTATACTTGGGACAGTCAGGCGAGGACTTCTTGTTATATACTTGGGGCAGTCAGGCGAGGACTTCTTGTTATATATTTGGGACAGTCAGGCGAGGACTTCTTGTTTTATAGTGGGACAGTCAGGCGAGGACTTCTTGTTTTATAGTGGGACAGTCAGTCGAGGACTTCTTGTTTTATAGTGGGACAGTCAGTCGAGGACTTCTTGTTATATACTTGGGACAGTCAGGCGAGGACACCTTGTTTTATACTTGGGACAGTCAGGCGAGGACACCTTGTTTTATAGTGATCGGACGAATGAGAACAAGTCTGTGATGTGCAGGGAAGTTACCGGGCAATCTTATAGGAAAATTATTTGAGAGTGAACGTATAGGACAATTATTTGAGAGTGAACGTATAGGACAATTATTTGAGAGTGAACGTATAGGACCATTATTTGAGTGAAAGTATAAGACAATTTATTTGAGCGAAAGTATAGGACAATTATTTGAGAGTGAAAGTATAGGACAATTATGTGAGTGAAAGTATAGGACAATTATTTGAGTGAAAGTATAGGACAATTATTTGAGAGTGAAAGTATAGGACAATTATTTGAGTGAAAGTATAGGACAATTTATTTGAGGGAAAGTATAGGACAATTATTTGAGTGAAAGTATAGGACAATTATTTGAGTGAAAGTATAGAACAATTATTTGAGTGAAAGTATAGGACAATTATTTGAGTGAAAATATAGGACAATTATTTGAGTGAAAGTAAAGGACAATTATTTGAGAGTGAAAGTATAGGACAATTATTTGAGTGAAAGTATAGGACAATTATTTGAGTGAAAGTATAAGACAATTATTTGAGTGAAAGTATGGGACAATTATTTGAGTGAAAGTATAGGACAATTATTTGAGAGTGAAAGTATAGGACAATTATTTGAGAGTGAAAGTATAGGACAATTATTTGAGAGTGAAAGTATAGGACAGTTATTTGAGTGAAAATATAGGACAATTATTTGAGAGTCAACGTAACAAAAATAAGCATGTGAGTATTCCATTAATTTCTTGGAGTAATGCAAAAAAATCATTAATTAGACCATTATAGGACAATTACGTCAATTAGTCTGCTGAAAACGACACTGCATTTCACGGGCTCATGGCGGCTTAAGATAAAAGAAAGGAATAAAATAATCTATTTTGACATCCTCCGCAGAGCATTGCAAGTACAAGGAACTGCCAGGCTGTACCAGAAATTGTAGAAACTGACAATGTCTGAGAGCATGTCTTCACCTCACTAGTACTGTCCTCATCGACATACATCACACCTTGTTCTCGTCTTCCTTGTCTGACCCCCTGCACCATCACGCCACACTCACACGAAATATTCACACACAAATATTAGATAGATAGAACGAAAAATACGCTTATAATATATATTATTATACATATTTATTATTTACACTTTAAAACAGTTTATAAGCAATAGAAACTAATGATCGCTAACATACTGAGTTCAAACGCCATCTATGAAGTCAAGGGATTTTTAACGATTCCCCCCCCTCCCACAATCAAATATTTAAGTGGTACGTTTATTTAAAGTTGCACGTTTTGATGTGATGTCATGGTTCTTAAACATCGTCACAATTGTGTGAACCCTTCCCCCCCCCCAACTCACCCTGGTAGCGTCTTTTATTGACAGCCCAATACCCTCCAACACATACGACACAAACACACGGTAAAACTACATGTAATAAATGCACGTCATCTAAACTCATTTGAGAAGCCTCAGAGTCGGGAAAACATTATGGCTCAAGATTGAAGGTAAAGGCTGTGGACAATGTAACGAGGCATCGCGGTTATCTGGTTCTCCAGATCTGGAAGATTCCTTTTCATTTCTCTTTTCATCTAATTTCTAGAATGTCTTTGTGTCCACAAATCCCTGGCTTTTGCAACGTCATGATGGACACGTCCAGGATCGATTGATCGCTAGGTCTTCATTTAGCGAGGGCGGATCTCAAGCGGTGCTAGAAGACCGCAGTCAAGAGAAGAGGTGAACAGTGAATAGCTACATGATAAAACGATGTTTTGAGCCCATCGTATGCAGCAATCTCATCAAAACATGCCGCCATATTAGCCCGGTTACCATGGAAATATAAACAGGAAAAAATGTGTAAATAACACTCATAAGAATTTGTTCTGTACAAGCAAAATTAAAAACTTTTCTTAAATTGAATGAAAATTTCAGAACCCCTGAGTGCGCTACAGAAGGGGAGGTTAGCGACGGCAAAGCTGTGTCAGGCCGAGTCGTTAACAAACGCATTAACTCGCGCTTCGATGAACCCTCAAGGGCCCGAATAAAGTCTTAACAAGGAGCCGGAGACCCGGTGTATGAATAGCCACGGCTTCCCTGGCCGGGCGTTCTTTGGCTTTAGTTAAGTGAGCAGCAGAGTCTTGCAGAGAGCTGACATGGGCCGGGCCAACTAGGACTGACGGGCCATACCATTTTCGCCCTCGGTGCTCCATCGGACAGGACAGAACATGAATAGGCGAGAAATCCCTGCTAGAAAACTGCATTCTTTCGGATCTATTTTCAAAAACCCCCGAATTTAGTTTTACGTGTGTTTTTTATANAAAAAAAAAAAAAAAAAAAAAGATCGTTGGGGGAGGTGGGGAGGGAAGATATATGTCTTATCTATACCTGTCATATTAATTTTTTTATAATAATATCTTTACTACAAGCAGATGTGTGTAATTATTAATATGTTAAGTCCAAGAAAAAAAGAGTTCAAAACCCTTTTAACATTTAACACTTAATTTTTTTTTAAAAATGTTTTCTTTTCTAAAACATAATATTTTTAAAAATCAGAAAAGAAAAAATTATTATAAAAAATCATGTTAAGCCTGGTCCCTTTTGGAACTCAGGACGTGTTAGCGCATTTTCGTATTATGTATCAGTACTTATGTTAGATATCAGCATTATGTAGTTATCAGTAATTGTGTTTAGATTTTAGACATATTTTTATGAATTTTCTTGTGTAATGAATATACCTGAATTTTTTTTTATTTAAAAGTCATTTCTTTACATTTTAAAAATTTTTATTTTCTCTTTAATCTAACTACAAGTGGTTTGTGGTCACTGAAATAGGACTCATAAATGAAACATTCTAAATTGTAATCAGATAATCGCCCAAATACTCCATCAATTGTTGTTTGATAGATCGTGGTTGCCAATCTTGTTGAAAGTAGTTGAATGTTGAAGCTTGTTTCGAAAAAGTTTTCAATTTCTGCCCCTGGGCCGCTAAGATCTTGATTGAAGTCACCACAAATGATGACGTAAAACTCTCTAAACTTTTACACATATTCTAATGACGTCAACCAAAAAAAAAACTAATTCTTTTGCACGCTTTCGCACCACTAACCAATAACTTTAACTCTTCAATGCTTGAAAAACGATGTATTCGACTTCCGGCAATGGCGGCCGTTGCCTGCGCCAGTGTTATCTCTCGATTCGCAATGTTTTTTGGTAGTTTTAACGGGGTTTTTTAACGGATCGAGTAACTGAGTGTTGATGCACAAATGGCAGGTCAGGACATAAAAAAAACATATATACATCATGGGTCTAGGACTTATGGTTGCTGAGATCTAGGGTGATGACAGACGGACGGACAAAACGTGTGCAATAGCGCATTCGACTTCTCGAAAATGCGCTAAAAACGCCAACTGCTGTGTGTGTGTAGAAATGGATCGTGCTGAATTTCATGGTTCTAATTACTGTTCCTAGCTAAGAAGTATTTTTATATCGGAGACACTTAAATGATTTATTTGGAAGTCTCCATAACAGTTTTGAATCTTAACATAAAGAAAGCAACAACACAAATTTTTCGGTAACGGTTCATTTCATGTTAAATAAATGGATGGCCAAACTCACAACAATCAAAATATAAATTAATATCACATGTAATAAACTTTACCCTGAAAACATCTGAGACATAGATATAAAAGATCAATATTTTCTTATAAACAACTATACAACAATGTGGCCGTTCACACCCTAAACACGCTGTCTTGCTATTGTCTCGGAATTTCACAGGATAAAATGTTGGCAGTTTTAGAAATCGGATAAAGAAACGTGTTACTTCCATTTTATAATAAAATTGTTACGTTAGAGCATCCTGCGTGTATGAAAATATGTACGTTAACATAAATATTCAGTCCAGGCAAGATGTATGCCATCGTGTTGTTTCTATTGTCGTTCCCGAAGGCCCTTTCTGCTTCCTGTTGGCCCCACAACCCCCTGACACGTTTGCCGTCAGCAGACAAGAGCTTTCATTGTTGTGTATCCAAATATTGTTGGTCAACTCTTCAAGGGAGAGAAGCACGGTGTGACAACGTCTATAAATATTGTTGAATGAAATAATAGGCAGCAGGCCGGGGCCGAGATGAAACCTTCACAACTCGTCGTCTGCTGCACACTCAGTCGGGACTTCGCCAAGCTGGTCAGTGACAACACGGGTCATTGACAACACGGGACATTGACAACACGGGTCATTGACAACACGGGACATTGACAACATGGGTCAGTGACAACACGGGACATTGACAACATGAGTCAGTGACAACACGGGTCAGTGACAACACGGGTCAGTGACAACACGGGACATTGACAACACGGGTCAGTGACAACACGGGTCAGTGACAACACGGGACATTGACAACACGGGTCAGTGACAACACGGGTCATTGACAACACGGGTCAGTGACAACACGGGTCATTGACAACACGGGACATTGACAACACGGGACATTGACAACACGGGTCATTGACAACACGGGTCAGTGTCAACATCTTGATTTCTGGAGATAGTTGAGAATCAAATCAAGACTGACCACTTGTTTCACGTGCGGGCTTCTTTTAATGACATACTATATACGTCTGTATAAGAGGGCGCCATAGTGGCCGAGGAGCGAATAATGTAGGAAGACAGAATAATGACAGAAGAGCTAGGAGAAAGTCCAAACATTGGGAATCACAGAACTGTGGGACGTGGTGGTCGAGAGGTAGCGCTCTCGACTGTCATACCGATGGTCACGGGTTCGAATCCACAGGATTTGTTCTCGCGGCCTGAGGAGTCCCCGAGTCACCCAGCTCCGAATGGGTACCTAACTAGACAATAGTTAGGCGGCTGGGGTAATGCGTGGAACCCCTATAGCTGTGGCCTGTGACCGCTGCATCACTTGCCAACAGATCATCTCTCATGGTCTGTGGACGCAATTATCTTCTGCATAGAAGGAGCGTCTGTATATCTTAAGATAAGATAAGACTGTGTGTAAAAGCTGTGGTAAAGACTGTCACTCAAGGATAGGACTGCACAGCCACACGAGGAAATGCAACACGAGGAAATGCAACCCAACCTAACGGCTATGCACCATCGTTTCGCGAGGCGGAAAGATGAGGATTTGATATACGTCTTGTGTTGCTTGAGCGATATCGATTTGAAATACAAATAATGATAATCAACTGTCCACTTCATTAGTATGCGGATTATTCCATGCATAACTTATGTATATAAACATAAAACATATTGGTAGACCAATACTTGTATGTTTTTAACTTATCTCATTAGCCTGAACTATAATGAACCAAACAAATTTTAAACATAAGTACATATTGAGATACAGATACAATGAAATGAGAGCCGCTGAAACCTCAACTTTCTGTTAAGGTGGTTTAATGTTGTGTCGTCATTAGTCAACGGGAATATCAGCCGTCTCGGGGTGTCAAGAGTCCATGCTAGACAAGTAAATCTCTCCGGACAAGGTCTTATATTCCTGGTCATTATTTTAAAATTCACTCCACCCCTTCAGAAAATGTAGTACTAAACTCACCACTGGGTCCTACCAATGTCCTATTAATCGGTTGAAAAAGGACATGGTTCGCACGCTGTTCATTTATTACATGTCAATGTAACCCCCACCACCCCCACAGTAGTGCACCCACATAAAGGTACGTCTAATTATAACAGTGGTTCTCAAATAGTGGGGCGCGAGGCTTGGTAAAGGGGGGCTCGTTTGACCTCAACAGAGGTGTACTTATAACAATTTTAATGACAAATGATACTATTTACAGTCGCGCAGGGTGGGGGTGCACAAAATGATATTCTTCTTCCTAAAAAAAAGGGGGCTGACAGAAAAAAATGATAAGCACTGAATTATAACAAGCTGGATAAAGGATCTGAACCATTGGCTAAATTTATATTACAAGAAAGCCCTTTCATAATTCAGAACTTAGTTTTTGTTACGATATTGGAAGTCAGGAGAACGTTAGTTTACTGCACAGTGTTACGTTTTTGCCCATGCACCCCTCAACCACCTTTTAGATATGAGTAGGAATAAAACGTTGGAACAAGGATGTTGAAATAACAACGGATGCCAAGCGGCGACATGGCAAGAGTAAAGATGCCACATGCCAAAGCTGCTCTTGTTCATTTAATGTAAGATGTCAGATGATGCCGTATGCAAGCTAATGTATAATGATATGGGAGATGCTTTTGCAGCTTGTTGCAAGTGTAAAAGAGTAAGGCATTGACAGGGAGTAAAACTTGTTGTTAAAGGGAGATTGACAGGGAGTAAAACTTGTTAAAGCGACATTGACAGAGAGTAAAACTTGTTAAAGCGACATTGACAGGGAGTAAAACATGTTGTTTAAGCAGCTCACTGATCAACGTTATTGTTAACCCCGTGCTGGGGTAAGAGAGGGAGGATGATGGCAAGGCAGATGGTTGGGGGGGGGGGTGAAAAAAGCGTAAGTGGAGCTGAAGATGGGGAGGGCCTGGGGGGAATCATTTCCCAGCAAGTAATTCATTTAATTACCGCGGAGAGGTCTCGGCTTAACAGGCATTTCTGGAGCTATCTTCGTTCTTAGGTCTATCTGAACAAACATAACAATTATAGAACAAGTCGACCGGCCTGGACTCAGAGTGAGAGAGAGAGAGGGGGGGGAGGGAGGTGGGATTCGTCAAGAAGGTTAAGAGGAGGGTTTCATTTTGTATATTACTTAAAAATGTTTGACAGAAGAAGAAAAAACGACAACACTGACAGACAAGTCGGATGGAGAGAAAAGGTTAAAGTAAATAAACGCATATCTTAAAGAGTCGTGTCTCATGCTAGATGTTTCAAATAATTGTGGTGAAGCTGTGGCTACAAATGACATGAAATCACGTCAGCAAAAGCCGACTATAAACCTTATCTATATACTATCATAGAAGTTTATTAAAATACACGTCTTTTGTTGCTCCATCCATTGTAGATTTCATACACGGTTT
Organism: Radix auricularia; assembly: GCA_002072015.1. NCBI lineage: Eukaryota > Metazoa > Mollusca > Gastropoda > Lymnaeidae > Radix > Radix auricularia. The sequence goes on from MUZC01000847.1 coordinate 751,286, forward strand.
TAACTGAAAATTATCCATGTAGATGGGTTTATGCAAGTTTCAGTCAAGTTAAAGAACCCTGAGTGAATGGAGGGGGTGGGGAGTTGACATCAACAGCTCGGGACTCACTTGATCAGTTGTTAGAAAATGTTGGGGCAGTTGGGGGGGAGGGCATGCAGTGAGTGGCCCAGTGAACATAGAATTATAACTCGGGGCTTAATGGCGGCAGCCTACGATGATTTCAATGGAAGCATTGGATGAAAGTATGAACGAAAGAGTTCTTTCACATTAACTTCTAAGCCACAAAACATTCTGTAAATAACCTACATTTGAAGTGTTTGTTGTTGTTGTTGTTTGTTTGTTTAATTTTTATTTTAAATCCCAAACTACAAGAGATGATTGAGTAGAAATTGTCTTGAAAGTTGTGTTTTTATTTATTATCATAATGAAAAATTACAGTCCTTGACCTTTTGTTTCAATGAGACTGACTCAAAGTGTTGGGAAAATATGTCAAAGAACAGAAGCAAGTTGAAAGAAACATTTAAGAACTAAAACGTTTGCCTACAGTGAAACATTTCGTTTTGTTTGTACCCCGCACGCGCCATGATGCCATTAATAACGGTGAATCTCTGACAGCCACGTCATCTTCTCAAGCTTGGGCGGGACTCTCACAAATCAAAACATACATTTATTGTTCGCACGTTTCTTTCTTCAACATTTCGCCAACATTTTACCCAATGGATTTTGCCATTTGTTATGCGTTACGGCACAGGGGAACAGAAAAAGGGGGGAGGGGGAGAGCGGCCTCAACGTTATTGGAAACGACACTTTGGTGTATAAAAGATTGAAGGACGTCTTTATCTCTGTAGCAAATTTCACATTTAATTCAACTTGAGTGAAAAACAACATCACAAACTGAGATTTTTTTATACCCTTTCAGCGGCTAAAAGAATCAGTTCACCATTAGTCTTTAGTTGCCCGAATGGAGTGATTTCTAACAAGTACTTTCATTAAAAAGCTACTGGCATGTAAATAGTATGTCCACTAAATTAACTTAATATCCAAATTAATCCAATCTTATAGAATTGCACCTTTTTTTAAAATTTAATTTAAAATCTTCAATAATTTAATTTACTTTAAAAAGGCTTCATGGTATAGGTTGGAAGTCTCCAGGGCGTTCTACATATTAACTTATTTTATATGATAAAATGGTCTTATTCATCTACAATATCTTTTGGAAATTCACATTTACAATCCGCCTTAAAAGACTTTCTAGTTTCATGTAAAATCAAGCAGTTAGATGAAGGCAGAGACGTTTATTTTGACATTAGAAAGGAGACTTTCTCAGACATATCAAATAATTAGTACACACAGTGAGATGACAAAACGTGTGTACAGTTAGTGGTGTACAACTTTTGTACATCTCTTAAAGTAAGACATTAGACTCACTAATCCTGACAATTATTACAATCTTTTTTTAATAGAAAAAAATACTAAATTAGTTAAGCTCATACTAAAAAAGACTTGTATCTGATAACGATAATATCACAGTAGTTTACAGAGCTGCTGCAGTTGTGTATAGAGAAAATCGTCCAGCATCGCCAGGAAACAAAACGTAGCCCAATGTAACGTAAAGAAAGTAATTCTCTAAAAAAAAAAACACTTGAGTTGAAGAGTTGAAGACTTTCAGAGCTCTCAGCCTCCTCAAAATGGATGGGATTACAAGTGGGGGGTGGGGGTAAATGACGTTTGGTTGGAATAAGAAAAAAACAACTTTTTTACTTTTTAAAAATTTGTATATTTTGAAAAACGTTTCTTCAAGAATTTCAGATAACAATTATCACACCAAAGCTGAACCTAACGCACTATAACAAATGAATAACTGGATATTGGCTCTCATCTATATGATAAATTATTACAGTTTGTTATGCTGAGATAAGTTCCATGTGTTAAAATAAAATAGTAAACGTGTAAACAAAACCCATTATTAGCCAAGGAACAAAAATCTTGTTTGTAACACCATGTTTACCAACCTTTGAAGGAATCGTTTCCAAATAAAGAACTTTAAAAAAAAATGTTTTTAGCAATATTTCCACTTGAATCATTAATAACGTCATCAATGTTTGGGGTAATTTGACACATGTTTTTTGTCTCACTGATGATAGAATATGTGAATATTATATCATATTTAGACTATCTATCATACATGCTGTCATTCAAGTGGTTGTTTAAGACTAATGTAAAAAGATAATGTATCTAGATAAGCAAGACACTTCTTTAAGTCTAGTCAGTTTATATTTGAGTGTTTTAGACACTGTTAGTCAAATGTTTTTAGAAAGTACAATGCTTTGTGATGTGTTTTTTGTTTGTTAATATAATATACACTTCCTATGCTTGATAAGTAATGAGAATTTTACAGGAGTTAAAATTATTTAATACATGAGATGTTATAGTTGAGATAGGCACTATTCATTGTCGATTTAGTTTTAGATCTAATTAAAGACAGGTTGCGATTTTTCTAAAGGTGGCTGATGGTACTACAAGTAAAATAGATAGATTACAGACAGGATAGATGATATATAGATAATAGATAGATGATATATTATAATAGATAGATGATATATTATAATAGATAGATAGATAGATAGATAGATAGATAGATAGATAGATAGATAGATAGATAGATAGATAGATAGATAGATAGACAGACAATTTTTGAAGGGGATGTAAGTCAGCCCAAAAACGGCACAAGAAAACGATGAACTATAGAAAAGAAGACTTCCTCGGTAAACAAAAATAATAAAGAAAAAGAACAAGAAGTAATTACTGATGTAGCATTTATCATTTAGTTACGTTGTGTAATTTTAAAGTAATCTGTAATCCAAATCCAAGTGGTTATCAACAAGCAAGATGGTTGAAAAACTTAACAGCAGATACACATGACATGGTCCATGGTCTAGCTCCTAGACCCGTAACAATTTAGGGTCAGATATTTATCGCTAGAACATCAATAAGTTTATGCTAACTGCATCTAGAAGTATCTATTACTAAATTATTACTTGACTATATCAGGCGCACGTAAATATATAGAAGAAAACAAGTAATTGCATATAGTAACACACACGGGAATAACATAGCAATGACATTATTGACACAGCCGTGAGAAGACACAATCAAGACATATAAATAATACGACAGTTCCATAACATAGCCATAGCACAGATATCAAATGACATAGCCAAAATAGATCCTAATGAAACAGTCACAGCCAGGACAGATGAGATTCATGACCAGTGATGACAGATCTAGTGCTCGATACTCTATTCTCTCTCTAAATCTAACCGCTATAAATAATGTAGCCACCGAGGGTTGAATAAGAGATGTAATTAAAGATCGCCTTACCTTCAATGACAGCCAGGCAGTAGCCTAGTAACAACAAGAGAAGAAATGGCGAGGGCTCAATCAAGTTACTCCCCAGCATGTTGACCCCAGGGACATTAACGTAATCCTACGTCCCCAGGTCTGTCAGAATGGACACTCAATACTCCAGGGCCTGGGCCAATCTCACGTGTAGTCAGTCTCCAGCACGCGCATTGTGATTGTATCTCCCAGACACACAGGACCTGACTACGTGCACGAGTAGTTTCCTCTCGTCCCCTCAACTCCAAATTGTAAACACTCGTCGAGGGCAGTGTTTTTGTTACTAGTAGCGCTACACACGAGGCAAGTCAGACACCGAGGCTCGTCTCCTCACAGCGCGTCAAGTGGGGCCCGATGAGACGCAACGTCCGCGGCTGGGCGTTCAACGGAGCCCTCTACCACCGCCTCGGCGTTTGGCTTTTCTACTTGGGTGAACCGAGGTGAGACAGGTAGAAATCTTTAAATCGACCGCATAACTCTAAGATAGGGGAAACGAGAGCTAGTGTTCGAGGTACGTTAACGCTGTAGACATCCACCCACTTGCAACAGCTTCATTGTTGTCTTGTAATTAAAGTAGAAAAAAATCATTTTAAAGATGAATAAATCATATTCAGCAATAAATTTACGCCGTCAGTATATTACGCACTTGATTATTCCCACACAAGTGACTTGAAAAGTGTTAACATGGGGGCTGAAATACTCGCTATTCGCTACGTTGGACTTTTTGAAACTGACTGAATGGGCGGTCCGCGGGGCGGGGCGAAATGGCTTTTCTGCTTATTTCTGTTAGTGCTAAGCAAGGCGCCGCTACGGCGGGTCCGTTCGTCTTAGCATAAAGCACTGTCAGCCTAAATGCCCTGTTGATTTTCTGCCCTTGTTGATATACTGATCTGACGGCGATTAGAAGAGGGACGCGCTTGTTTGAAAGGGGGATAACTGTTATGTGGTTCGATGTAGTCTCCCTTTCTTCGTGGTCAAGTTTTTTTCATAGGCTTAAAATTGAGGGGAAGCGGAAAGTGAACCGTGTGCTGTATGTATATTATGCTTAATGGATTACACGAGAATAACACGGATCATTTATCCACTCGACTGGCGAGGGCCGCCCGGTAACATGGCTGACGTAGTATAAGTCGATCCACTCGTTTTATTTTACCTTGAAATTTCGTGGCGATAGTGTGGTCATCGAGACAAATGCCCTGTGCGCCTTTACCGTCGGGGCGCCGTAAACAGTAGTGGCGCCTTGACTTAAAAAGTAGATCGGAATATAGCTTTACATCACAATTCATAAACTGCGTATCGATTATCGGGCGGCCGAATCTCGTCCATGTCCTCGACGCTGTTTGTACCGACCGATTCTTCGTTTAAACATTGGATTCATTTATTTGAATGAGCTGCCGCTTTCCCTTGTCAAGAGATATTTGTATTTATAAAGACAGCTGGCATGAAGACATGCACATGGTGAGTCACTAAGAGCAAATCCTAGCGACGCCAAAAGCGCAAATATTGCCGAGCCTATGCACTCGGGGAATTGTTGTAACTCGCCATGCTGTCGTCGTCAGGATGGCGTAATGGGACGACCTACGAGGTGTGCTGTGTTAACTCAGTGCGGTCAGTGTGGGATCACGTCCTGTAACTCGTGGTCACTGTCCCGGTGACACGGCTGGCCCACTCCCCCCCCCCAATCATGCCAATGGATACCTCTTATTGTACGTGTACGAGTTAAATGACGTCCTAATGTCACGATTTCTAGAACATGTCTGTTCAGTGGGTCTCACACCTGCAACCAATGTACAACAGCGGGTTAACACTCAAGTTATAAACACATATATACAATCCAGTTCCTTGTAGACGTGAGCTTTATGACGTGATACGTGTAAGAACATTGACCACTCCCATTTCTCGTCTCTTGTAGAGCCAGCGAGCTGTCACAAAACATTGACCACTCCCACTTCTTGTCTTTTGTAGAGTCAGAGAGCTGTCACAAAACATTGACCACTCCCACTTCTTGTCTTTTGTAGAGTCAGAGAGCTGTCACAAAACATTGACCACTCCCACTTCTCGTCTCTTGTGGAGCCAGCGAGCTGTCACAAAACATTGACCACTCCCATTTCTCGTCTCTTGTAGAGCCAGCGAGCTGTCACAAAACATTGACCACTCCCACTTCTCGTCTCTTGTAGAGTCAGCGAGCTGTCACAAAACATTGACCACTCCCACTTCTCGTCTTTTGTGGAGCCAGCGAGCTGTCACAAAACATTGACCACTCCCACTTCTCGTCTCTTGTAGAGCCAGTAAGTAGTCACAGAATTAGCTAAAGCAATAGTGTGGAAGTAGCTACAATACGTTTGCTAAATTCTTAGCACAGTTCAGTTGTTAACAAGTTTTTGTCTTCGCAAGCCCATGAAACTGACTCAAATTAACAAATATTCATTGATGAGTCAACACAGATTACCCGGATATTTGATTAATGCCCTACTGAAAGTGGTCCGACTGCATACCCCTTTCCCCAAAAGATAAATCTATATATAGACTTTCGCAATGAAACGAACACACTTTCTCCGAAATTTGCATACAGTTTTTTTGCACAGAAAACCTCAGGTCAGTTTTGGTCCACATTTGGATTGGAAGAATTATTTCCCTTAAAAACTTGCACACCCTTCAACGGTAAACCACTTAAATACCCCCACCCCCGCCCAGTCTCCCTATCAGACATTGGAACTTTCAGCCCGTCGTGGCCACAGTATTCACTACTAATTACCAACTATAACAGCAAGTGTGACATGAAGTCTAAAAGGTGTGAGAAGATGAAACAGGAAGGTCGAGTGTGAGACGTCATCTAATGTATGCACGTGGTGACACATGAACGGACGAACTCAGCAATACAGTTAATCTTGGTCAGTTAATTTATAAAAGTCTCGGGATATATGAGGGCCGGTAGTAAGCCAGTTACGACTGTGACATGTGTATATCTGTTGTAAATTTGTTGTAAATTTAACTTAAAGTATAACACAGAGTCAGGGGCTACAATTCTTGCATAAATTATGACACAGAATCAGCGGCAACAACTCCTGCATAAATTAGGACACAGAGTCAGGATCTACAACTCCTGCATAAATTATTGACACAGAGTCAGGATCTACAACTCCTGCATAAATTATGACACAGAATCAGCGGCAACAACTCCTGCATAAATTATTGGCACAGAGTCAGGATCTACAACTTCTGCATAAATTATTGACACAGAGTCAGGATCTACAACTCCTGCATAAATTATTGGCACAGAGTCAGGATCTACAACTCCTGCATAAATTATTGACACAGAGTCAGGATCTACAACTCCTGCATAAATTATTGACACAGAGTCAGGATCTACAACTCCTGCATAAATTATGACACAGAATCAGCGGCAACAACTTCTGCATAAATTATTGACATAGAGTCAGGATCTACAACTTCTGCATAAATTATTGACACAGAGTCAGGATCTACAACTCCTGCATAAATTAGGACACACAGTCAGGATCTACAACTCCTGCATAAATTATGACACAGAATCAGCGGCAACAACTCCTGCATAAATTATTGGCACAGAGTCAGGATCTACAACTTCTGCATAAATTATTGACACAGAGTCAGGATCTACAACTTCTGCATAAATTATTGACACAGAGTCAGGATCGACAACTCCTGCATAAATTATTGACACAGAGTCAGGATCTACAACTCCTGCATAAATTAGGACACTCAGTCAGGATCTACAACTCCTGCATAAATTAGGACACACAGTCAGGATCTACAGCTCCTATTTAAATTATGTCACAGAGTCAGGATCTACAACTCTCGCATAAATTATGTCACACAATCAGCGGCTACAACTCCTGCATAAATTATGTCACAGAGTCAGGGGCTACAACTTGTGCTTAAATTATGTCACAAAAACTTAGCCGTTTAGATACGCCTGACGCTCGTTCGATGTGGAAAATGGGGAGATGGGGGGGAGGGGTTGGTAAATCATATCGGGTCGGTTTGACAAATGCATAAACTCTCGTACATATCACTTAGACCGGTAAGTGACTCGAGGCAAACAGAGGGCTCTAATGGCGCCTAGCTTACCTTTACCCTTGGAGATCTTTACTTTCGTCTCGTGTGTTTGGCTTGAGACGGGCTGGGGCGAAAAAAAAAAGAAGTTTGTTGGAAGAGAAGGGTGGGGAGAAGAAGGAGGGGACGTTATATCGATTTCATGTTCGGCTTTTAAAAAAATTTGTTATCATTGAAAAGAACGCCCCAAATGAATGTTCGACTTAAGTTTGCATTTCAAAAGTAAACATTGGCTTTTGTTGGGGGGATTTTTGTCTGAGGGAAAACCCGAATGGAGGAGGTTAAGTGACAAGTAATGTTGTATATGTCAGTATTTACTTAAGACGGAGGTCTGGGGGCTAAAACCAGATGTTGTAGTTTATAATGTCATTATCAGCTTGAGACCAAGCAGTTACTGGAGGTGGGCACGACAAGCCTGTAAGTGGTGCATAGATTAGTATTTAATTTGTTATGTACTGATAAGTACAGTAATCAAGTTAACCATTTTTATAGTAGGGCAGCCAGTGGAGTCACTAGGGGGTGCGGTGGAGGCGGGCCGCCCCGGGTGACACCATCACAAGGGTGACGCCAAAATGTAAAATTCTATATGTTCCCGTTATTTAGCATGGGAATACTCGGAGGAGTTCAATTGGGTAAGTCATGAGGGGGTGACAGCATGAACCACCGCCCCGGGTGACACCAATCCTAGTGACGCCTCTGGTAGTGCACCCTTACATTTGACAATTTAATAATGACCGAAAATCTTGAGTGTTGTGTGTGCCATGATTAGTAGAAGATTTAATAAAGGCAGCTGTTTAAAGGCATGGGGCATCTCAATTGTACTGCTGTATTAAGTGTTTTCTTTTAATTTTAACTGTTGCAAGAAAGATTTACGAGTGTGTATGTCAAGATTAGCTTGAAAGGTCAGTAGTTTTCCTATACTCAATTCAGACTCGGATCAAAATTTGCAGGTAATAGATAGAATGCATACGATTTAGTGGACTATACAAACTGCATAGAATTTTGGGGACTAAAGAGACTGCTTACAATTTAGGGAAATAGACAGAATGCTCACAATTTAGGGGAATAGACAGACTGCACACAATTTAGGGAAATAGACTGCAAACAATTTAGGGAAATAAACATACTGCACACAATTTAGGGGTATAGACAGACTGCACACAATTTAAGGAAATAGAAAGACTGCACACAATTTAAGGAAAGAGACTGCACACAATTTAGGGAAATAGACTGCACACAATTTAGGGAAATAGACAGAATGCTCACAATTTAGGAAAATAGACTGCACACAATTTAGGGAAATAGACAGACTGCACACAATTTAGGGAAATAGACAGACTGCACACAATTTAGGGGAAATAGACTGCACACAATTTAAGGAAATAGACAGACTGCACACAATTTAGGGGAAATAGACTGCACACAATTTAGGGGAAATAGACAGAATGCTCACAATTTAGGAAAATAGACTACACACAATTTAGGGAAATAGAATGCACACAATTTAAGGAAACAGACAGACTGCACACAATTTAGGGAAATAGACTGCTCACAATTTAGGGAAATAGACTGCACACAATTTAGGGAAATAGACAGACTGCAAACAATTTAGAGAAAAAGACAGACTGCACACAATTTAGGGAAATAGACTGACTGCACACAATTTAGGGGAAATAGACAGACTGCACACAATTTAGGGGAAATAGACTGCACACAATTTAGGGAAATAGACTGCTCACAATTTAGGGAAATAGACTGACTGCACACAATGTAGGTGAAATAGACTGCACACAATTTAGGGAAATAGACTGACTGCACACAATTTAGGGGAAATAGACAGACTGCACACAATTTAGGGGAAATAGACTGCACACAATTTAGGGAAATAGACTGCTCACAATTTAGGGAAATAGACAGACTGCACACAATTTAGGGGAAATAGACTGCACACAATTTAGGGAAATAGACTGACTGCACACAATTTAGGGGAAATAGACAGACTGCACACAATTTAGGGGAAATAGACAGACTGCACACAATTTAGGGGAAATAGACAGACTGCACACAATTAAGGGAAATAGACTGACTGCACACAATTTAGGGGAAATAGACAGACTGCACACAATTTAGGGGAAATAGACTGCACACAATTTAGGGAAATAGACTGACTGCACACAATTTAGGGGAAATGGACAGATTGCACACAATTTAGGGGAAATAGACTGCACACAATTTAGGGAAATAGACTGACTGCACACAATTTAGGGGAAATAGACATACTGCACACAATTTAGGGGAAATAGACGTAAACGATTTGGGCACAGGGTTTAAAATGTTCAGATGAGTATGGGTGTGGACAAGAGTAAGAGCTGTCTCAGTTACATGCTCGGACGCTGTACTCACTGGGTTAGCATGACATCCAGGACATCTAGGACATATGACGTCACCCCATCACAAGGGGGGGTTGGATTGGGGGGTAAAGGGGTGAGCAAAACCTATTTATATTATGTAAACTTTCAAATAATGGACACTTTCCTATCAATGTTTGAAATTAGAATTAAAAGATTTCAGATTAAATGCAAACAAATTTGAATCATTGATAACAAGCTGGTGACGTAGGTCGACTCAGCAGTAAGGTGCTAGTAAACCAGGGGAAAGAAAGATGAAAATATTCAAAGTAGTCTGACCCGTCAAGTGGGGTTGTCTTCTCATCACGAGCCCGGACCTTCATACAGCTCTCTTTCTCTCTCTCTCTCTGTCACCCTCTCTTTCTCTCTCTCTCTCTCCCTCCCCCTCTCTTTCTCTCTCTCCCTCTCTTTCTCTCTCACCCCCTCTTTCTTTCTCTCTCTCTCCCTCTCTTTCTCTCTCTCCCTCTCTCTCTCCCTCTCTTTCTCCCTCTCCCTCTCTTTCTCCCTCTGTCTCCATCTCTTTCTCTCTCTCTCCCTCTCTCTCTCTGTCGCCCTCTCTTTCTCTCTCTCTCTCCCTCCCCCTCTCTTTCTCTCTCTCCCTCTCTTTCTCTCTCACCCTCTCTTTCTTTCTCTCTCTCTCCTTCTCTTTCTCTCTCTCCCTCTCTCTCTCCCTCTCTCTCTCCCTCTCTTTCTCTTTCTCCCTATCTTTCTCCCTCTCTCTCCATCTCTTTCTCTCTCTCTCCCTCTCTCTCTCTGTCGCCCTCTCTTTCTCTCTCTCTCCCTCTCTTTCTCTCTCTCCCTCTCTCTCTCCCTCTCTTTCTCCCTCTCCCTCTCTTTCTCCCTCTGTCTCCATCTCTTTCTCTCTCTCTCCCTCTCTCTCTCTGTCGCCCTCTCTTTCTTTCTCTCTCTCTCTCCCTCTCTTTCTCTCTCTCCCTCTCTCCCCCCCCCTCTCTCTCTCTCTCTACAGACACACAGACACACTCACACACACATAATCACGCACAAATGAAAAGCCCAGACTTATTAATTCAAATTTTTGTCTGCCTTTAAAAATTATATTAAGTTTAGTAACTGAACAGATATCGAGAAATAATCAGGAAACGTAAACAGACGAAAACGTTGAAATCAGGGAAAGAATAATATGAATAAAGAATCAACTATAGTAAACACATAAGATCTATGTTTTGTTTGACGGAAATTATAAAATATTAATATAGTTCATGAGCGTGAGTTCAGTGTACGGTGGTGTACCTTGTGTACAGTGTACAGTGGCGTACCTTCAGTACAGTGTACAGTGGCGTACCTTCAGTACAGTGTACAGTGGCGTACTTTTAGTACAGTGTACAGTGGCGTACATTATGTACAGTGTACAGTGGCGTACCTTTAGTGCAGTGTACAGTGGCGTACCTTTAGTACAGTGTACAGTGGCGCACCTTTAGTACAGTGTACAGTGGCGTACCTTTAGTACAGTGTACAGTGGCGTACCTTGTGTACAGTGTACATTGGCGTACCTTTAGTGCAGTGTACAGGGGCGTACCTTGTGTACAGTGTACATTGGCGTACCTTTAGTACAGTGTACAGTGGCGTACCTTGTGTACAGTGTACATTGGCGTACCTTGTGTACAGTGTACAGTGGCGTACCTTTAGTACAGTGTACAGGGGCGTACCTTCATGATACAGAACAATAGTAAGATAGAAGCCGTGAAATATAACATTTCCAAAATTACATTTTACTTGTTTTGAAAAGTGCGTTGTACAAAGCACGGGCAATGTTGCCAGAGTAGACTTTTTCGATTACCGGATATAACCATGTAAGACAAAACAACCCAACAATATCAAGTTACTATGTAAGACAACATGACTTCGAGTCAAGTTACCATATAAGACAGCGCACTCGTCTAGACGGTGAGTTCCTCCATGTTATCTGGTTTTACTGACCGTCATTACAATCAAGCAGGCCTTCTGCAATCTAGCAGTTATCTCCCCGTGCACCAGGGGGGCGCTGTGTTCAAAGGAATGAAGCAAGATGGCGCCTAGCGATCCCGCGTGGTTTGACGAGACCCAGGAACAATCCGTGAGGACTGAGCAAGTATTGACTACATCGATACTACCATCACCATCAAGAGTTTGTTTGTTGTTTTGTTTTATCTGTGCTGTCTTTTTTCATACTTAGGCTAATAGGGGAGTAGTATTCGGTTTAACCGGGCTTAACAAGAATTTGCAGATGTAGAATGTAGGTAATTTCCCGTGATGGTGGCATTTCGTAAATATACATGTAGTTCTGAGTCAAAACATGTCTGATTACCGCAATGTTTTCGACATTAACTCTCTAAGGACTGATTTAAAATGTTTTAAAATTCAATGGCTATCTCTTTGACAATGTAGTAAATTTCCCTCAAAGTCAATACATGAAATTTAATTGATTCAATATTGGCATAACCCCGCGAGTGTGACGTTTTTAGAGTTTGAACATTCAAATGACGGGGTTGCTTAAATTTAAGGGTAAATCGAATCCCTTAAATAAGTCTGGTATCGAAAGTGTCCTAGCCCATTAGCATCACAGCAGGGTGGCAATGTGGTGCCTAGCCAGCTGGTCCTGGCGGGGCTTGAAGCCGATACGCTGGAACCTAGACGCTAACGCCAACTGGGAGTAGCCCGGCCTTATCGAACTATTCAGCTCTTGTCCTAGCGGGGATTCCCGGCGTTCACGTCGTGGCATTCGTAGACCGCAGGGATCTGGTGCGCACTTCGCGAGACCGACGTGGCGTCATTAGTGGTAGAGATGAGAGGAGGGGAGATGAAACATGGGCATGGGCGGCACGGGGTAATTAAAAAGTTGCGTGCGTTGACCAAGAAAGTAGAGGTGTCTGACCATTGTCCATTTGAGCGATGAGGAGATGCCAAAGGATTCATGACTACATGGAAAAATTATTAAGCCTATAGAAGTATTATATGTAGTAAATGTTGTCATACGAATGCATTCAAATTTTTGTTGTTGAAATGGGGGAGTTTCCATTCTTAAAATAAGGAAATATGACAAAAAGTGAAAGGTTTACGTAGTTGGGATGTAGATATTTACATTTTGTTTAGCTATCTTACACCAAGATGCTGATTCAATCTCCTGGTCATGTTTCTCATCAACATATCAGTGTCCTGGATGTTCTTATATAATAGTAGGCGCGAATTCAGCATGTCTCATTTGATGCACCGAATCACTCCATCACTCTTGTACAGTAAGATGACTCAACGTTGTTTAAGTCAAATATGCCTCATGTACTTACCGAAGCTATGAGCCACTCTTCAGATCTGTGCAGGACTGGGGGAGGGGGTAAGAAGGGGGATCTAACAGTTCGCGTGACCCACGAGCATCGTAAATGTGTGGTCACCTGAGACGAAGGAAGAATGTCAGGTTTTCTATTGGGCATGAGCTGTTAAAGCTCTCGTTTGGGTGCGGCAGAGCTCGAGCAATGCACGTTCATCTGCCAAACAATGTTGACACTACGCGGGCGGTGGTACCTCATAGAAGATGTTGTACGTGTGTGGTAGACTGGAGCTATGTTGGAAGTGTGTGGTAGACCGGTGCTATGTTGGATGTATGTGGTAGATCGGTGCTATGTTGGATGTGTGTGGTAGACTGTTGCTATGTTGGATATGTGTGGTAGACCGGTGCTATGTTGGATGTGTGTGGTAGACTGTTGCTATGTTGGATATGTTTGGTAGACCGGTGCTATGTTGGATGTGTGTGGTAGACCGGTGCTATGTTGGATGTGTGCGGTAGACTGTTGCTATGTTGGATATGTGTGATAGACTGTTGCTATGTTGGATATGAGTGGTAGACCGGTGCTATGTTGGATGTGTGCGGTAGACCGGTGCTATGTTGGATTTGTGTGGTAGACTGTTGCTACGTTGGATGTGTGTGGTAGACCGGTGCTATGTTGTATGTGTGTAGTAATCCGGTAATGAGTTGATGGACTATTTAAAAAAAAAAAGACAAAAAGGTAATAAAAGTAATGACGGTTCGAGTACGAAATCAAAGAAACAAAAAAATATTTAAAAAAAAAAAAGATTATAATTAGGGCTGCGGAAATTAATGATTCATTTCGCGATTAATCCTTTACAAAATTTAAAGATTAAATTATATCTAACGATTAATCGACCCGACGCTTTCAAATTATTTGAAGTCAAAAAGTATAAATAATACTAATAATAATAATAAAAAGTAGCGGTTGATAAATAATAAATTTCCTGACAATTACACGAACATTTTTGTTTTAAACTTTTGACTGACGGGAATGTTCAAAATGTTGATAAAGTTTGATTACCATGGTTCTAACACTTCGCCTACTTATCAAACCAAATGACTCAGAGACAGAAAATGACGTCAGCTCTTCTGATGAATTACTTACTGCCTTACAATGTGGACATGAAAGTTCCAGAAACCATTAAACCTGTACAATGGTGGAAACTTAATGAACACCGATATCCGATTATGTCAATCCGTACCAAACCTTTTGGCCATACCAGTTACATAAGCTCCATGTGAATAAAAACTTTTTACCGATTAATCGAGAAATTAATCGATAATTTCCGCAGCCCTACTAGTATATTTCAATGATACTCTACATACCCACAACATGTGATTTTTCATTCAGTTTTATCTCTTACGATGACGTGGAGTCACGAGTTGGGGTAAGGGCATATACTCATGGTGGAAAATTATTTAGGGGCAGCGTATTCATCATAATTAAGTGGATTCAAAAATGAAAAATGTAAAAAAGAAGTTGGGAGCTTTTTACCGAAACAAATATGCATGACAAAATGTATTTTAAAACATGAAGGATTTATCCTAAAATATCACGAGTGAACGTTCCTACTCCCAAATCTTAAGACTCTCTCTTAAATGTTGATATAGTCTGATATTGCTAATGAACTGAACAATTACTTTATCAAATGTACTCATCTGGTGAATTTAATAGCTGGCCGATACTAATTCCTAAAGCATTACTGAAGATTGACATTTCTTAGATATACAGACGCTCCTTCTATGCAGAAGATAATTGCGTCCACAGACCATGAGAGATGATCTGTTGGCAAGTGATGCAGCGGTCACAGGCCACGGCTATAGGGGTTCCACGCATTACCCCAGTCGCCTAACTATTGTCTAGTTAGGTACCCATTCGGAGCTGGGTGACTCGGGGACTCCTCAAATGCTTAACATGACCAAACTTTTCCAAATGGAAGAAAATTTAGAAACAAGGCTTTAAATGGCATACATTTTAAAATTTAAGAGGAGATTTATTAGAATGCTGTATACATTTCTGGCAAAACAGAATTTGGATTCATTGCCATGATGGATATGATAATATTATTGAAAGTAAAGGCAATATCTTTGTACAGGGGTGGCCTAGACATAACAAGACGTACCAGTGACTTTAATGGGGCTTAAATCTCAATGGCCGATCAGATCACTTGAGAAACATGTAGTACCAGGGATGAGTCTAGCAGAGACCATTGGTGGTCCAACAAGAGTCTAGCAGAGACCATTGGTGGTCCAACAAGAGTCTAGCAGAGACCTTTGGTGGCCCAAAAAGAGTCTAGCAGAGACCATTGGTGGTCCAACAAGAGTCTAGCAGAGACCATTAGTGGTCCAACAAGAGTCTAGAAGAGACCATTTGTGGTCCAACAAGAGTCTAGCTGAGACCATTAGTAGTCCAACAAGAGTCTAGAAGAGACCATTTGTGGTCCAACAAGAGTCTAGAAGAGACCATTTGTGGTCCAACAAGAGTCTAGAAGAGACCATTTGTGGTCCAACAAGAGTCGAGCAGAGACCATTTGTGGTCCAACAAGAGCCAAGCAGAGACCATTTGTGGTCCAACAAGAGCCAAGCAGAGACCATTTGTGGTCCAAGAGACCATTTGTGGTCCAACAAGAGCCAAGCAGAGACCATTTGTGGTCCAACAAGAGTCGAGCAGAGACCATTGGTGGTATAACAAGAGTCGAGAAGAGACCATTTGTGGTCCAACAAGAGTCAAGCAGAGACCATTAGTGGTACAACAAGAGTCTAGCAGAGACCATTAGTGGTACAACAAGAGTCTAGCAGAGACCATTGGTGGTCCAACAAGAGTCTAGCAGAGACCATTAGTGGTCCAACAAGAGTCGAGCAGAGACCATTAGTATAGTCCAACAAGAGTCTAGCAGAGACCATTAGTATAGTCCAACAAGAGTCTAGCAGAGATCATCAGTATAGTCCAACAAGAGTCTAGCAGAGACCATTAGTATAGTCCAACAAGAGTCTAGCAGAGACCATTAGTGGTCCAACAAGAGTCTAGCAGAGACCATTAGTGGTACAACAAGAGTCAAGCAGAGATCATTGGTGGAAGTTGAGTCACAAACACCGAGTTTAGTCACTTAAATCAGAACGGAGCATTGCCCAAACAACCAACGGACTAGACACCAACAATGACTCGAACTGCCTGCACTGTATTCTAGCCTCTCAAACAGTGATTGATGCACTTGTTGACTTCGTGTCTCGTACTAGACATAAGCGTGGAGGCTATGGCGGCGAGTGCGTCCTGTGCTCAGACATTGTTTATGTCACTTACCAGCAGATGGAGCAGGTTGTCCAGGTGGTAGCCAAAACTTTCAGAGAGTAATTTCAACACTTCCGGAATATAAGATAAGATTAGCACTGATGGTTGAATCATAAGATAAGATTAGCACTGATGGTTGAATCATAAGATTAGATTAGCACTGATGGTTGAATCATAAGATTAGATTAGCACTGATGGTTGAATCATAAGATTAGATTATTATGTTAATATGATTGTACTACAAATATTATTTTATTTTACAAGCTTAAACATATTTTATTGGGGAGGGGAGGAGAAGCCAAACGAGACTTCTGCTCTTGGAGGCAGATACCAACGCTTGGTAATTGTCCTTTTTTAGCATCATATATTTGTTACATCCAAACATTTACATAATATCATTACCATAAAGCAATTGAAAATGCACGGAATTTTTTTTTATTTTTAGAATATTATTATTCTACAGAATTTTCCAAAAGAAACAGACAATTAAGCACAGTAAAACAAACAAACAAACAAACAAAAAAGATTTAAGAGTCTTTGAAGACAACAATAACTTTTGTATAGACGGATAGCTCCACGTTCCAAACTTCCTAGAGCTTCAATCTCACTAAAATAATGTAATAGTAATATAATAATGTACCACTTCGATGTCGTTGGGCAATTATAATTAAAATATCGGTTAAAAATATTTGTTTATATAGCCCGCTATATTAAATTAAACACACATTTAGGGCTACAACAATTTTGTTTAAAAAACTTTTCTGTTATAAATTGGATGCAAAATGAAAAGGAATTTCACACCAGCTAACCTAACAAAATAATGATTGTATGTATGTACACCAGCTTATCTACTTACAAACTTCTCTATTTAAAAAAAAAAAAAAATTAAGTGTAAACTTTAAAATAAGCTGTTTTTATAAGGAAAATGATATTAAAAAAATTAAACATTATCTTTACTTAATTAACAATAACAAAATTTAAATTCATTGACATTATATTGAACTACTTATATATAAATATATCTATACCGTGAAATTTTCAGTTAAATGACGTCATACTCATTCATCTTATTTTTAGATTTAATCAAAATTATCGATTAATTATTCGGTAATTTTTATAAAATTAACGATTACATTTAAATTAATCGATAACATCACTAAAAATTCAATAATTCAATTACAGTACATTCGATCAATCTGAAATTTTGATACCTCAATTTTATCATCGTCACGAGTCTGCCTGCAAAATTTCATCTCGCTAGCTTACGAGGAAGTGGCTTAAAAATCGATTCAAAGTTTTTTCGGCAAGTAAGCAAGTGCTCAGAGACCACAAGTTAATATAAAGGATTTAAAAATATAGGCTACCTATAATTGCCATATACTATCATATGCGAATGTATTTAATGCCGAAATCTTTGCTATGTGCTGGTTAGGGAGAAGAAAAACTTGAGGAAAATCTCACAAAGTTAAACGGTTATAACGTTATTACCGTTATTATGTTATTAAATTATTATGCTATTACGTTATTATGTTATTACATTATTACACGTTTTTATGTTATTCCGTTATTATTGTTTTAAATTATTCTGTTATTACGTTATTATGTTATTACGTTATTATGTTATAACGTTATTACACGTTATTATGTTATTACGTCATTATGTTATTACGTTGTTTCTTGGCAAACCAAATACGTCAATCGGTGGCACAACGGAAATAAATCTTCGTTAACTGGAGGTGACTGTCATGAGATATCAGAGATGATGTCAGAGATGATGTCAGAGATGATGTCAGAGATGATGCAAGAGATGATGTCAGAGATGATGTCAAAGATGATGTCAGAGATGATGTCAGAGATGATGTCAGAGATGATGTCAGAGCTGATGTCAGAGATGATGTCAGAGATGATGTCAAAGATGATGTCAGAGATGATGTCAGAGATGATGTCAGAGATGATGCCAGAGATTATGTCAGAGATGATGTCAAAGATGATGTCAGAGATGATGTCAAAGATGATGTCAGAGATGATGTCAGAGATGATGTCAGAGAGATACAACACCGTGATTCAAGAACACCAAATGAAACTCAAGAGGAGCAGTTCTACAGAAAAGTATCCGCATATTGTCTGTCGCCTGAAACCAAATATGACATTGCTTAAATTTCATGGAATTACATTCTTATCACGAATATAAATGCTGTGACGTATTTCAGAATATTGTTTGTTTACACCTGACAGAAACGATATCCAAGTGTCTCACGCGATAAGGTCTGTGAACATCTACGTAATTGATTTAAAGTTCAGGGGAGTTCCTTGGAGTTTCTCTTTTATGTTAAAAGGATTTTTTAAATTAAAAAGGGTGGGGGGGGGNNNGGGGGGGGGATCTGATGATTCCAGATCTGAAATTTGCACCGAAAAAAGTGACAGACTAGACAAAATGATGTGTAGATTTCAAGGTCATGGCAATGCTGCCACAATGTCTGGAACCCATGGCGATGTTAAGGTCAGACCATTACTATATTAAAACTATTCGGCGCTGTTTTATTAGTCGCACCAACAGGAAGGACCAGGAGAAGCAAATAACCAAAACGTTGGAGGCACCCATCGTGTTTCTGTTAAACCGGTAAAAGAAAATATTAAAAGGATAAAAGTGTTACGCCGCTATAACCTCTATGTCTCTATGTGATCCTCTAGCAATTTTAGACACAGGAAGTAATACGAAATGTCTTATACATGATGTTTGGGATTTCATTTTTTTATCCGCCACCTGTACCTACCACACTGATCTTTGTCTCTGCCTGTAGTATGGTGGCATACATGCTATTGGAAAGTCATTTTAATTCTCTCAACCAATGTGTATTTCTGTTACACATACATAGGAATTTAAGATTTCAGAAAAATTCGATAGGACACAAATTAACCGATGCGTGAATGCATGGGATGTTTTTCATTCTCAATCCTAGATTAGATCAACAACAGATAAAGAGGGAGAACACATGTTTGATGCTATTCAACCTTAGATTTAGCAAGTAAAGAAGTGCTATTGGTGTGTGATACTTGAGTAACATCTATAAATTTGTTAGCACTTTAGGGGGTTCTAATAAATAATAAAGTAATTGTGAGTGAGTGTGAGAGTGTATATGTGAGTGTATGTGTGAGTGTATGTGTGAGTGTATATGTGAGTGTATGTGTGAGTGTATATGTGAGTGTATGTGTGAGTGTATATGTGAGTGTATGTGTGAGTGTATGTGTGAGTGTATGTGTGAGTGTATATGTGAGTGTATGTGTGAGTGTATATGTGAGTGTATATGTGAGTGTATGTATGAGTGTATGTGTGAGTGTATGTGTGAGTGTATATGTGAGTGTATGTGTGAGTGCACTTGTATGTTCTTGTGTATTTAAGGGAGTGTGTTTTGATTGCTGATTATTCCCATTGCCCACTGTATGTACATTTAGATATACGACCTGGTTGACAATAAGGAGAGTTTATTACGTCTGTTTTTGGTGGAGGGGGGTTTTAGGCGTTAATGGGTTACAAGGAAGGGAATCAGTCACAGAATTGTGGGACATCTCTGACTCACGCTTGTCCCGCCCATGAAAACGTCATCATTGGATTTTGTGCCCCCCTCCACAGCCAAAGTTTCCATTTATAGTGTACTTAAGGTTGGCGAGTAGGTGAGCCAGCAACTAAGTACGTTACTAAGATCAAATGTTTGGTTGTCACAATACAGTTACAACCATCAGCTGAAGAATTTAAATTGCAACATCACAGACGAAGAGGAAGTCACACCAAACCCTCTAAAAAAAAACATCCCTCACACAACAACACGCAAATCCACACAGCCACACATAAGTCCACACAGCAACACACGAACCCACACACAAATCTACACATAGCTACACACACATCCACACAGCCACACATAAACCCACGCAGCCACATACAAATCCACACAGTCACACACAAATCCACACACAAATCCACACACAACTCCACACAGCCACACACAAATCCACACAGCCACACACAAATCCCAACATCCACACACTTATCTCTGAAGTCACCAATAAACACACCTTTTTTCCTCACGATTTCCTTTCATCATGCCCCCCCCCCCTTTATTAAACATCATCTATCGAATGATGCGACTGGCGTTTGCTGCTTCCACAATTTTTACCCAAACACAATTTGAGTGCATGTCTGAGTGTGTGTGTGTGCCTTTCTGTGTGTGTTTCTGGGTGTTTGTGTCTGAGTGTGTGTGTCTGGGTATATTAGTCTGAGTGTGTGTGTGTGTGCCTTTCTGTGTGTGTGTGTTTCTGGGTGTTTGTGTCTGAGTGTGTGTCTGTCTGAGTGTGTGTGTCTGGGTATATTAGTCTGAGTGTGTGTGTGCCTGTCTGAGTGTGTGTTTCTGGGTGTATGTGTCTGAATATGTGTGTGTGTCTGAGTAGCGCCAGACTCGTCACGTCTCCAACCTTCAATGTTCCTTTTGTTTTTTGTATCGTGTTGCATACATGTCTTCTATGGTAGATCAGAGACACCTGGAGTGCGACACTGCAGCTGACGCCAGACGTGTCTGGAATATGATCTGGTCTACGCGCCAGGCTGCTAGACGGACGGGGCGGCAACTCTCGTGTGGCGGACATAAATTACCTCCCTTAGACCCGATGAAAGACAAAGGAATTTTCAATAAGATTAGAGTGGTGTGCTTTTTTAATGTCTTTTTATATTTGTTTGTTTTCTTACATGCACTTTTTATCTAATAATAATTGTTATTTATCATTCATATTTTTTTATAAACTGCAGCTCACGCTGGCCCACCCCATCCCGACGTTAAAGACTTGCAGTAATGTTAAGACTTTGAAGGCAAACTTTCAAAGACACATCATCAATTCACTAAAGGGAGAGAATCTCCTTGAAATGACTGACAGATGAGTTAATGAAGGGATCAGAAAGAAGTTGCGTATAATTGAATATAATAAAACTGACTTGTCTAATTTATGCGTGGTCATGTGTGGTCTTGTTAGGACAGCCCTTAGATCATGGATGGAAGCCCCTAGATCATGGATGGACAGCCCTTAGATCATAGATGGACAGCCCTTAGATCATGGATGGACAGCCCTTAGATAATGGATAGACAGCCCTTAGATCATGGATGGACAGCCCTTAGATCATGGATGGACAGCCCTAAGATCATGGTTGGACAGCCCTTACATTATCATGGATAGACAGCCCTAAGATCATGGTTGGACAGCCCTTACATTATCATGGATAGACAGCCCTTAGATCATGGTTGGACAGCCCTTAGATTATCTTGGATGGACAGCCCTAAGATTATCATGGTTGGACAGCCCTTACATTATCATGGATAGACAGCCCTAAGATCATGGTTAGACAGCCCTTACATTATCATGGATAGACAGCCCTAAGATCATGGTTGGACAGCCCTTAGATTATCTTGGATGGACAGCCCTTAAATCATGGATGGACAGCCCTTATATTATCATGGATGGACAGGCCTTAGATTATCATGGATGGACATCCCTTATATTATCATGGATGGACAGCCCTTAGATCATGGATGGACAGCACTGAGATCATGGATGGACAGCCCTTAGATTATGGATGCACAGCCCTTAGATTATCATGGATAAACAGCCCTTTGGTCATGGATGGACAGCCCTTAGATTATCATGGATGGACAGCCCTTAGATCATGGATGGACAGCCCTTAGAATATGGATGGACATCCCTTACATTATCATGGATGGACAGCCCTTAGATCATGGATGGACAGCCCTAAGATTATTATGGATGGACAGCCCTTAGATCATGGATGGACAGCCCTTAGATTATGGATGGACAGCCCATAGATCATGGATGGACAGCCCTGAGATCATGGATGGACAGCCCTTAGATTATGGATGCACAGCCCTTAGATTATGGATGGACAGCCCTTAGATTATCATGGATAAACAGCCCTTTGATCATGGATGGACAGCCTTTAGATTATCATGGATGGACAGCCCTTAGATCATGGATGGACAGCCCTTAGATTATGGATGGACAGCCCTGAGATCATGGATGGACAGCCCTTAGATTATGGATGGACAGCCCTTAGATTATGGATGGACAGCCCTTAGATTATTATGGATGGACAGCCCTTAGATCATGGATGGACAGCCCTTAGATTATCTTGGATGGACAGCCCTTAGATTATGGATAGTCAGCCCTTAGATTATGGATGGACAGCCCTTAGATTATCATGGATGGACAGCCCTTAGATTATCATGGATAGACAGCCCTAAGATCATGGTTGGACAGCCCTTACATTATCATGGATAGACAGCCCTAAGATCATGGTTGGATAGCCCTTAGATTATCTTGGATGGACAGCCCTTAGATCATGGATGGACAGCCCTTAGATTATCATGGATAGCCAGCCCTAAGATCATGGTTGGACAGCCCTTAGATTATCATGGATGGACAGCCCTAAGATCATGGTTGGACAGCCCTAACATTATCATGGATAGACAGCCCTAAGATCATGGTTGGACAGCCCTTAGATTATCTTGGATGGCAAGCCCTAAGATCATGGTTGGACAGCCCTTACATTATCATGGATAGACAGCCCTAAGATCATGGTTGGACAGCCCTTACATTATCATGGATAGACAGCCCTAAGATCATGGTTGGACAGCCCTCAGATTATCTTTGATGGACAGCCCTTAGATTATGGATGGACAGCCCTTAGAATATCATGGATGGACATCCCTTAGATTATCATGGATTGACAGCCCTAAGATCATGGTTGGACAGACCTTACATTATCATGGATAGACAGCCCTAAGATCATGGTTGGACAGCCCTTAGATTATCTTGGATGGACAGCCCTTAGATTATGTATGGACAGCCCTTAGATCATGGATGGACAGCCCTTAGATTATCATGGTTGGACAGCCCTTAGATTATCATGGATAGACAGCCCTGAGATCCTGGTTGGACAGCCCTTACATTATCATGGATAGACAGCCCTAAGATCATGGTTGGACAGCCCTTAGATTATCTTGGATGGACAGCCCTTAGATTATGGATGGACAGCCCTTAGATTATGGATGGACAGCCCTTAGATTATCATGGATGGACAGCCCTTAGATTATCTTTGATCGACAGACCTTAGATCATGGTTAGACAGCCCTTAGATTATCATGGATGGACAGCCCTTATATTATCATGGATGGACAGCCCTTAGATCATGGATGGACAGCACTGAGATCATGGATGGACAGCCCTTAGATTATGGATGCACAGCCCTTAGATTATCATGGATAAACAGCCCTTTGGTCATGGATGGACAGCCCTTAGATTATGGATGGACAGCCCTTACATTATCATGGATGGACAGCCCTTAGATCATGGATGGACAGCCCTTAGATTATTATGGATGGACAGCCCTTAGATCATGGATGGACAGCCCTTAGATTATGGATGGACAGCCCTTAGATCATGGATGGACAGCCCTGAGATCATGGATGGACAGCCCTTAGATTATGGATGGACAGCCCTTAGATTATGGATGGACAGCCCTTAGATTATGATGGATGGACAATCCTTAGATTATGGATGGACAGCCCTTAGATTATTATGGATGGACAGCCCTTAGATCATGGATGGACAGCCCTTAGATTATTATGGATGGACAGCCCTTAGATCATGGATGGACAGCCCTGAGATCATGGATGGACAGCCCTGAGTTCATGGATGGACAGCCCTTAGATTATGGATGGACAGCCCTTAGATTATGGATGGACAGCCCTTAGATTATCATGGATGTGCAGCGCTCAGATCATGGATGGACAGCCCTTAGATTACGGATGGACAGCCCTTAGATCATGGATGGACAGCCCTTAGATCATGGATGGACAGCCCTTAGATTATCATGGATGTACAGCGCTCAGATCATACATGGACAGCCCTTAGATTATGGATGGACAGCCCTTAGATTATCATGGATGGACAGCCCTTAGATTATCATGGATTGACAGCCCTGATATTATGGATGGACAGCCCTTAGATTATCATGGATGTACAGCGCTCAGATCATGGATGGACAGCCCTTAGATCATGGATGTACAGCGCTCAGATCATGGATGGACAGCCCTTAGATCATGGATTGTAAGCCCGTAATTCGTGGACCCAAGTCTGGCCCTCAGGGCAATAAGGCCACGTTAAAATTGTAACTGGCGCGTGGCCTCATTGTCCAATAATTAATTGAAATGGAGTTTTTCGTGTTATGGCGAAGTTATATTTCTTTAAAAGTATGTTTATAAGAAAAGACGAAATTATAGTTATAAGAAAAGACATTATGTGCTATAAGAAAAGACATTATGTGCTATAAGAAAAGACATTATGTGCTATTTTGAATACGATGATAGCAGAAATCGATTATTTTTTATATTGTTTACAAACGTGGGTATTGATAACAAAAAGCTGATTAAAAGTTAAGTGCTTTCATGTGTATGAAATACAATAACATTCAATGGTTAAAATCAAATTGTAAAAATTGTTAACTCAAAACGGAAATGCACGTCTTTGTTTTTAAATTTTAATGCAGAATTTACATCACAGTCTTTGACTTAACATTTTCGCCAAAGCTACATTTTAACACTTTTTATTTAAAGTAAGGTAAATAAAATAAAGTAAGCATCTTTGTTCTATTTCTTTGCCACTAGTAATTTAAATTTAGTTGTGTTTTTTTCTATTGGCGAAATAAGATATTTTTAGCGCCAAAAGCCGCTATAGTATTGCATCCTCCCCCTCCCACCCCAACACACACACAATATTATTGTGTATAAAACAACAAGAAATATAATTGAAAATCCCGTAAGTCCATCTTTAAGAATGTAATTTTCGTTAATAACGTTATTCCAGCCTCCACGTATTGTTACCTCATTCAATACTGCCCACATTGGAAACCCCTAAACAGGGCCATGTCTATGTTAAAACTTCAGGGGAAACTAGTGTTTAAAACAGCAAAAAAGCAAGGAACAAGTTGCCGGGAAAAAGGGGCCTTGAAAATATACTTGGTTTTTAACAAATGAATTTTTTTTTTTAAAGTTAAATAAAAATTAAATGTAGGGTTCTACGGGAGGATCTAAGAGAACGTGGGACCCCGTGAGACAGGGGTCAATGGTGTCTGTTAGTATTCTCACACTATCACTACTCGCTCCCATTCTCTCTTTCTCTCAGTCTCTATTTTTTTCTCTCGCTCTCTCTATCCCACTTTCTCTTCCCTCTCCTCTTTCTCTCCCGCTGTCTCTCTCTCATTGTTAATTAGTTCAAGACGTATTCACTGTAAGATCTTAATTATTGGACCTACTATTTAAGATAAAATAAGAGTTGAGATAAAGGTTGAGTTTCAGAGCCTGACAATCATCCCTCTATCCCCTGACAATCATCCCTATACCCCCTGACATCCAAGGCCTCTAGCCCTGACAACCTAGGCCTCTAACCCTGACATCCAAGGCCTCTAACCCTGACATCCAAGGCCTCTAACCCTGACATCCAAGGCCTCTAACCCTGACATCCAAGGCCTCTAACCCTGACATCCAAAGGTCTCTAACCCTGACATCCAAGGCCTCTAACCCTGACATCCAAGGCCTCTAACCCTGATATCCAAGGCCTCTAACCCTGACATCCAGGCATCTAACCCTGACATCCAAGGCCTCTAGTCCCTGACATCCAAAGCCTCTAGCCTCTGACACCCAAGGCCTCAATCCCTTGACATCCAAGGCTTAAGTAGACTGTGTTTGTGTGTGTTCTTCTGTAGACTGTTTGTGTTTGTGTTTGTTCTAGTGTAGACTATGTGTGTTTGTGTTTGTTATTCTGTAGACTTTTGTATTTGTGTTTGTTCTAGTGTAGACTATGTGTGTTTGTGTTTGTGTTTGTTCTTCTGTAGACTGTTGGTGTTTGTTCTTCTGTAGACTACGTGTGTTTGTTCTGTAGAATGTGTGGTGTGTTTCTTGAGCAGACCACGTTTCAAAACATTCTAAAGGTCAGTCACTTGCTATCACATGACATTTCAGAATGTCAATCATTTTATATAATTGTTTATTTTTTGTCTTTGTCCAGTGACTGAGTTCAGGGAGAAATATACCAATGTTACATTAAAGTTAAAGCAAACTATTTTAACAGAAGATGATGAAAGAACATTGTCATAACTAAACTTGCTCAGCCTGGTAGTTGAGGAATGCACACAAAGCATCAGCAATATTACGTATGACATGTGGAAACAAATAAAGAAAGAAAATAGCTGTTTTTGTTTTTGATATTACTAGAAATAAAAGGGCAACATTAATAATAATAATTATAACAATAATATTAATAACAAATGAATTTTGTATGATGTTTTTCGTTGGGTAACCCCGACATAATGCACATGTCACTGTCATTGCTTAAATTTCATAACACAGGAGGATAATAGTTCATGCATTTGTTATCAGCTTGTATTCTGGGAGACAAAAGAAACTTTGAAGAAATGGGTGAGCACTCCCGCAAGGCGCGACAACTCCTAGCGGTGTAGAGACGTCTGCCTTCGTAGCGGAAGAAAAACGTTTAGTGACCGTGAACCCCCTCAACCAGCCCGCCCCTTCCCTGCCTGGAAATTGTCTATATCGCTCTGGGAGTGAGTGTAAATTTTCGTAAACGTCTGCTCCCTTTGCCGCGGCAACCATCAAAAGCCGCCATTTTCCCGCGGCACGTTTTGTCGTCTGGAACTCATGGCGCCGAGCCTCAGATTTCATCGCGAGATCCCGCGTAGTTCGTGGGGTTCCCGTGATCCTATCTGGCAACACACAGGGTTTACTTGATTGGGATTTATTTTTGTTATTCGTTTATATGCCCCGTTCTGTACACAGGGGCCATTGTTATTATGACTATTTTACGATCAAGGAGGTACAGAATTATTCCGATATGGCGGAGGAAAAACAAATAAAGACGCACATAATTAAGATAACAGGAAATCGTATTCTTTATGGGGTTTTATTTTTAAAAGATAAACTTTTTAAAAAAAATACAAATCACATCTATTTCTGCAAGGTTATCAAATAATTTTCTAGTTTGCTTTTCCACGTCATAGCCAACATGAAATGTTTACCTGCGCCAACATAAACACAAGGGAGGAGATCAAGAAACTTTATTTGAGTTGTCCCATATCTTTCTATTAAAGTCATAGAAAGGCTTTACACTATTGTCTACAGATAAAACATTTCCTAGAAGTGAATCTGGTATAATTCGCTCCACTCTTTATTCAAAGCTGGAGAAAATACTTTGAATATTTTTGTTTCTTTGAATATTTCAAAAATAGAAAATAACGTTTTTCTTTGATTACATTGAAAACTAGTTCATAATAACCCAGAGAACTATTTAACTGACTCATTGACTGACCCCTTTTCCTGATTTCACCCACAATCATTATCCCCTTGTTAAACATCCAGACTAATTTCCCTGATTACTGTCTCCTACTTACATCCAGACTAATTTCCCTCAGCGCTATTCCCTGTTTACATCCCGACTAATTTCCCTCAGCGCTATCCCAGGCTGTTGCCTCATTGTTCCAGTAAACAGTTCCATCGTGAAACCAATTGTTGCTGCTCTCTGACGACAGGACTGGAATCGTTCAAAAGCTGTTCCATAAACAGTTTATAAACCGAAAGAGTGGCCCAAAGCATGTGTTTCTGAAGACCGGCAACTCATGCTCTAGAGTCAGAGTTGGTGATCTTTAGTTCTACATAACAGGAGTGTTAAAGCTTGTCATTTGGAATATTGTAAGTCTGCCTTAGAAACTGACCCCACTAATTATTCCTACCAGTGTATTCAGAAATCAACAGGTCCTCCACTCTCTGTATTTTTAGACAATGTATAAATCTATGTTAGATTAAAATCAATAGAAATTTTATATATTCGATCGAAATTCGAACGAAAGCGTTCAGTGATTTCAAAAACGAATTTCTACCTAACTTGTTCCCCAGTGGTATGATTCTTGTGGTACCGCTTCGACAAGTTTTATCATTGTACATTTAGAGACTCAATTCACTGGAAAGTTTGGTCCCAATTCCCTTATTCTAAACGTAGGACGCAATAATCTCCTGTATAGAAGGAGAGTCTGTAATAGATAAGATAAGATAAGATAAGATAAGGGATTGTTAAAATTAATCAAATTTAAAATCATAAATGAAAAAATAATTTGTTTCAACATAAAAAATAAATGAAATCCTTCAAGGAATTTTAAGGATGTATATTCTTTAGGGTAGTTAATAATTTTAATAAATTATGTCTCATCTCTAGCGATCCGGTCATCATTCGACTTGAAAGGTCCAAACTAAGAATTTACTTAAACCATTCATAAAATATGTTTCGTTGTGGGAGGGTTGGCTGAACATTGATAAAGGAAGACAATTTAATATCAAAATTCCAATGTATGTAATTATAATCATAAACTAAATATTAGTAAAAGTAAAGACAAGCCATTGAGTTATTTTTTTAATGAGTTAATTTCTTCATAGGTGTTAGCGGTGGTGGTATGTATACATATCTGTACGCCTCTGAATGTTTATTAACAGTTATATTGAAAGATGATGAAATGAAATGGGCATGTTTGTAGGGGCTGCAGTCTTTTACAAAAAATTCTACGGTATTTCTAAAAATAAATGTACAAACACTTCAAATACGACAAAGAATTACACATTCTAACAGACATTTTTATTACTTTCACTTTCAATATTTTTATGTGGTTGTTCTTTAATATTTAGCTAATTCCTATCGCCAAATTATACACTTGAAGAAATGGAGCAAGCTGTACTTTGATTTTCAGAAATCGCAAAGAATCTTCATAAATGAATATCAAAACAATTAATTACGTTTCCGTTTATGAAAATAATAATAATAATAATTTTAAAAAACATTTTTTAAAAATAAATAATATATATCTATGAAATTGAATGCATCAAATCTAATTGTGTTANGGGGGGTGCGGAATTTAAAAATATTTTTTTTCAAAAAACGAAAAAAAATAACTTTTTTGTTATCTATTTTAATGTGTTACCAAATAAATTTTATTGATAGACTTTTCCAGATTAATGAGTCGGGAAATCAGTAATGAATGTTACCATAATTTACATTAAATCAAATCACGTTCAGAAACATACGGGATTTTTTAGACTTGGTGTTGACATACAGCTTGTAACGTTTTCAACATTTGTCCCAATTAAAAAGAATATTGATATAACTTTAAAAGAGTTAGGAAAAATTCAATTGAAAAATCCAACTTTCTTTAACAAGACAGATGGAGACTTACAACGTGTATTTTACCGTCACCAAAGACATGAGACTATTGAGACGGTGATAGCAATTTTATCTTATCGATCAAATATAAAGTCGACTAGGAAACACTTGAACTTCTTTAAAACTCTATATGTCTAAACATCTAAATAAAAATAATTTCTCATTGGGAAAAAATTGTTTGTCTTATTTTTTTAATATTAAAAAAAAAAACAGAACTTTTTTTTTAAAGAATCGGGGAGGTAACATAGAAATTGTTTACAATCTGTTTTGTAAAATAATTATCTTTCCATATTTCACCCGAAAAAACATCACGGTAGAATTTTTAAACTTTTGTTGTGTTACTTCCCTTTACATCGTTCGTGATTATCGGCGTTGTGTTTTATTTAATAACTAAAGGCAAGTACCCGGCTTCGCACGGGTTTTAAATGAGGTTTTCTGTAGAAGCGTACTATACTGTTTATTTGCATGAAGTAAAAGGGTACATTTATCTTAAAGCAGGTCAAATACAATTGCCTATCAGAAAAGCATAGTGTCTACAATTTTATACCAGCAATCCCAAGACTCTGGCACATCAGTTAAGACTGCACCATCGAGGTAGTGTAATTAACAAATTTCCGAATTCCCATTATTCCAAATAGAAGAATTAAAGATTTTCAATTTTTATAAAGCTTATATGAGTTAAAAAAAAAACAATACTATATTTGGGCACCAGGCTACCAATAAGTGTTATAAATATTTTTTTCGCCTGTTACCATCGCAGAAGTGTACTCAACAACTTTCGAAATTTCATGCTTCTACCTACTCGGACATAGGAGATTTAGTGGTTTTTAAATTTTATAAACGCCGGCCCCACATGAGCAGGAGTTTAAACATTTTTCTTTGTTAATTTTCGTCGTGAGTGCCTCCTCAACAAATGTCATAACTTTTATGCTTCTACCGTCACCTAAAAGAATACGTGATGAGTCAGTTTTTATATCAGAACAAATACATTTGGGCCCCGTCCCCCAGGGGAGTGATTTCTTTTTACTCCTCTTAGCATTGCGGATATGTATTTCTCAACTTCCCAAAGTATCATGCTTCTACCTAAACGGGAAATAAAAGAATTAGTAATTTTCACTTGTTATATCACTCATATAAAGAAGAAATCTACATTGTGCCCCGGCCCGCTTAAAGAGATAATTTAAATATTTTTTCACCTGTTACCATTGGAAATGGGAAACGTTTTTGGGCCCCCGGCCCCCATGAGTGGGAATTTATGGAACGATTGCCATTATTGTCGGAAGAGTATGCTCAAGAATTTCCAAAAGTTTCATGGTTTTACCTACACGGTAAATTTAAGAATTAGTGATGAGTGAGTTGTTATTATTTGAAAAAACTACATTTGGGCCCCCGGCCCCCAATGAGTGGGAAGTTAAAAATTCTTTTTTGAAAATTAGCGTTAAGAGAGTGTACTTAACAACTTCCCAAAGTTTCATTCTTCTACCTACACGGGAAATAGTAAAATGGGTGATTTTCAGTATTTATATAGTGTATATTCGTAAAAAATAAATTTTAAAAAACTACATTTGGGCCCCCGGCTCCCAGTAAGTGATAATTTAAATATTTTTTCACCTGTTAGCACTGCGGTGGTGTACTCAACAATTTCCTAAAATTTCATGCTTCCTCCTAATCAGAAACCTGATCTTTCTTGAGACGTGATTGTATTTCGTTGTCTGCATTTTGTTAATATAGCCCACTTAAGAAAAAGTACATATGGGCCCCCGGCACCACATAAGTGAGGATTGTATTATTTTTGAGTCATTTTTGCCAGGAGAGTCTGCTCAATAACTCCCAAAAGTTTCATGTTTTTACGTCACGGTACATTGCAGAATTAGTGATGAGTTTATTTCTAATATAAGAAAAAACAACATTTGGGACCCTGGCCCCCAATGAGAGCGAAGTTTAAAATTCTTTTTCGCAAATTAGCATAAGGAGAGTGTACTTAACAACTTCCCAATGTTTCATTCTTCTACCTACACGGGAAATAGTAGAATGGGTGAATTTCAGTATTTTTAAATCGTATATTAGTATTTTTAAAAAAATAATAATAATAAAAATAAAATTTTAAAAATAAAAATTTTAAAAAAAGAGAGAAAAACTACATTTGGGCCCCCGACTCCCCATTAGTGGGAAGTTTAAAATTAATTTCTCGCAAAATATCATCGGGGTAGTGTACTTAACAACTTGCCAAAGTTTCATGCTTCTACCTATCCGTAAAATCGGATAATTAGTGATTTTCCCTTTTTTATATAAAGTTCCTATAAGGGAAAAAACTACATTTGGGCCCCCAGCCCCCAGAAAGAGGTAATTTAAATATATTTTTGCCTGTTACCATTGCAGAAGTGTACTCAACAATTTCCTAAAATTTCATGCTTCTGCCTCCTCGAGAAATAGAAAAATGGTTGGTTTTCATTTTTTATATAGCTCAAATAAGGGGAAAATGTTTTTTGGCCCCCCAAAACCATTCTGTAATACAACCCTTCTGTAATACAACCATTCTGTAATACAACCATTCTGTAATACAACCATTCTGTAATACAACCATTCTGTAATACAACCATTCTGTAATACAACCCTTCTGTAATACAACCCTTCTGTAATACAACCCTTCTGTAATACAACCCTTCTGTAATACAACCCTTCCTTTTTTCTTCTTGGAAAATTATCATGTATGAATTGGAAGTTCCCCAACAGTTCCAACAATGAGTTTTGTAACCCTCCAATACTTAGTTCTTTTACTGCCCACACCCCACTCCCACCATCACAACAGCAGGTGGTAGCGTAATTGAGACATTGCATCACAGCTTTCATGGACCAATTACAATGTTGCCACCTTTGGAATGAAATAGTTTTGTTAATATTAAAATGACAGCTGACAATTCTTCCCACTTTAACACGGTGCCTAATTGAATTGTTTAGAATTGAAGGAGGGTATATATATATATCTATATATATATATATCGTATTTTTTTAAATTAAAAAATCATGTCATTTACGTAAAGAATATACGCCAGCGCCTGCCACTTCTTATTTCAAATGTGTCAAGTCCATTGAATAAGTAGCCGTCCCAGTTATATCTCAGCCCAGATGGCGCCACCGTAGACTTGTTTTTGTTGTATGATTAATCACGTGACGGGTTGTTATTACATGTGCGATGAGTGTCAGTGGAGTTGTCGGTCTTTTTTTACCATTCAAATTTTCAAAAGTTGAATTTTTAAAAATGTAACAATTTACATTCGCGTAGCTTTTCGGCTTTTCGTGTCGTCTGAGAAATGAGAGGGGATAACGTCTGTGTCAAGCGAGATTTCCATCCTGTGTACACACGACATTAACTCGGGAACTTATTCATTTATTTATTTACTTTTTGCGGTATTTTTCCTGAGAAACATTTCTAAAATTGCTTGAATATGTTTTCCTGTTGTCTGTCTCGACCCCTCTTAAAATATATCCTCAGCTGGGTTCAATTTGAAATTAACGTTAAACATCGGCACACTTATATAGTGAACTACCAATTGGGGGGGGGGGGAGGAGGGGGATCATTCAACGTCATTCTCTCTCTGTTCCTAGGTGACAATCTAACACATTCAGTGAAAGATGTTTCTCGTTTAGTGCCCCGAAACTATGAAAGTATCCCCAAATTGCACATTCGCAGTATTCAAACAATAAGGCCCTGAACACTTAACTAAAAACTAGGGTTGTTATCGATTAATTTAAATGTATTCGTTAACTTTTGAAAAAATACCGCATAACTAATCGATAATTTTGATTGAAGCTAAAAATAAGTTTATGACGTTATCAAACTGAAAAGGCCAAGTAACAAAAACAGCCAACTGACATTTTAAAAAAAATTAATTAAATATAAGTACATGTAGTTCAACATAATGTACTTTTGTTATTGTTAATTAAGTAAAAACAATATAAAAACAGCTTATTTAATTTTACACATTAAGAATCTATTTGTTTCAATGGAGAATTTTTTACTTAAAAAAGCAAACTATTGTTAATTATTAATAATTAAGTATTTATTAATAAATAGTAAAGGTGAATAACACATTTTCTTTAAATTTAATCGCTATTTTATCGATAAATAAAATTTTAATCCATAAAAAATTACCAATAAATCGAGAAATTAATCGTTAATTTCCGAAGCCCTACTAAAAACATATCTCTTCAAACTTGACTTTCAACATTAATTAAACAACAATCAAACAGTGGTGTCACCAGGGTTGGTGTCACCCAGTGCGCAGTGGCGGATTTAGCTTTGCGTGCGTGGGGGGGGGGCCAGGAGAATTTCAAGGGGGCGCCACAAAATTTTATTAATATCAGAGCATTGGGTAAATCCTAGGGCTGTTAACTATTAATTTAAATTTGTTAACTTTTGAAAATTTAACGATTAATTAATCGTTAATTTCGATTAAAGCCAAAAATTTTAATTTATGATGTCATAAGTAACAATCATTTCACGTTCTTGTTGAAAATCTAAATAACACTGGCATGTCTCCTTTATATATCAACTTTTCACCAATTGCGCAAAAAGTGTGTTGACATTAATTGGTTCAAGTGATGAACGGGTCTAATTGACAATATAACCAGCCGAGCTGAACAATCATTCACATGGAACTGAGGAAACTCAAACTGGTATACTCAAAACGGTCTTGGCAAGGAATGACATTATCTGATATCGATGTTCATTAATTTTCCACCATTCTACAGGATTAATGGATTCCAAAACTTTCATCTCCATTTAGTAACGCAGTAATTCACCAGAAGAGCTGTTGTCATTTCTGTCTCAGAGTCAAACTCCATTACTGACATTAGCTTAATACGTTTTTCATTTGGTTTGATAAGTAGGCGAAGTTTATCAACATTTTAAATATGCCCGTCAGTCGATAATTTAAAACCAAAATGTTCGTGTAATCTTCAGGAAATTTATTATTTATCAGCTGCTATTTTAATTTTTGTTTTTACTTTTTGACCTCCAATATTTTTAAAAGAAGAATGGGTCGATTAATAGTTAAAAATAATTTAATCCTTAAATTTTTAAAGGATTAGTCGAGAAATTAATCGTTAATTTCTGCAGCCTTTGTCAATACTAATTATTAGCCTACTAATTTAGTAAATTTTCAAAATTAACAAACAAGTCAAACAGAAGAAACAATGTAAACAGATATGTTTTCATAATAGTAACGTATATTTATTTCAATAGTATATTTATTGATCTAAGAAAGAAACTTAGTTTATGCGAATTTATGTAGAGCCCTGAGCCTTATTTAAATTA
>MUZC01000847.1:787635-805598 GCA_002072015.1 Radix auricularia
TTTCCTCCTCAGATTGTGATATCAATGTTTCGCTATTGTAATGTGTAGTTTCGTTAGAATCTTCTCAGCAAATGCGGATGCAGCATTGCTGTTTACCAAAGTATAAAAGCCTATAGACTAAATCTTTCAACAACATTTCCTGATTTTAAAAGTGAACGTAAAGTGACATCTTATCAATTTTAGATATATCAATGGTTTAATCGATAATTACAGAAAAGAAATGTGAAGACTTATCTTCATTATCAATTACCGCCGATAATTCAGATGCCAATGATTGAATTAAATCAATCTGCACATTATGACTTAAATAAATTTCATTTTTCTTTTCAACTCTAGATGAATGTCCAAATGGAATCATAGTTGGATAATAAAAATAACAAAAAATTCCAGTATTTCTACAACTACCATCACTAAAGCTATACTTTTCTCTGTGTACTCAGAATGGCAAACCTTGTTTTGCTAAGAGTAAAGACACGTCTATCTTTCGTTTCAATTCTTCTCTATTCTTTTCCACTTAGCGATGCTCCTGACTGACCAAACAAGATATTATAGTTTTGAAATATGATATTTAGTAAGCCAATATTGTCGTTTTGCAGTTTAGTGTTGATTAAAAGTTTCGTGTTTAGCAATCTTTTTTCTGCTCTAGTTACACTTTGTTAGTGTTAATGAGGGCGTCTTAGGGGGGGCGCCGTTTTAGACCCAACTGGGGCGTGGGGGGCAACCCGCCCCCCCCCTGCCCTATAGTTAAATCCGCCACTGCCAGTGCGGTATCTCATGGTGTCAACCAGTGAGGTATCTCATAGTGTCACCAGGGTTGGTGTCACCCAGTGCGGTATCTCATGGTGTCAACCAGTGAGGTATCTCATAGTGTCACCAGGGTTGGTGTCATCCACTGAGTTATCTCATGGTGTCAACCAGTGAGGTATTTCATTGTGTCACCCGGGTTGGTGTCACCCAGTGAGTTATCTCATGGTGTCACCCAGTGAGGTATCTCATGGTGTCAACCAGTGAGTTATCTCATGGTGTCAACCAGTGAGGTATCTCATAGTGTCACCAGGGTTGGTGTCACCCAGTGAGTTATCTCATGGTGTCTGTCAACCAGTGAGGTATATCATAGTGTCACCAGGGTTGGTGTCACCCAGTGAGTTATCTCATGGTGTCACCCAGTGAGGTATCTCATGGTGTCACCAGGGTTGGTGTCACCCAGTAAGGTATCTCATGGTGTCACCAGGGTTGGTGTCACCCAGTGAGTTATCTCATGGTGTCAAACAGTGAGGTATCTCATGGTGTCACCCAATAAGTTATCTAATGGTGGCACCCAGTGAGGTATCTCATGGTGTCACCCAGTGAGGAATCTCATAATGTTACTCAGTAAGGTATCTAATGGTGTCACCCAGTGAGGTATGTCATGGTGTCACCCAGTGAGGTATCTAATTGTGTCACTAGGGTTGGTTCACCCAGTGCGGTACCTCGTGGTGTCACGAGGGTTGGTGTCATCCAGTGCGGTATCTCATGGTGTCAAGAGGGTTGGTGTCACCCAGTGAGGTATCTCATGGTGTCACCAGGGTTGGTGTCACCCAGTGCGGTATCTCATGGTGACACCCAGTGAGGTATCTCATGGTGTCACCAGGGTTGGTGTCACCCAGTTCGGTATCTCATGGGGTCACCCAGTGAGGTATTTCATGGTGTAAACCAGGGTTGGTGTCACCCAGTGAGGTATTTCATGGTGTCACCAGGGTTGGTGTCACCCAGTGAGGTATTTTGTGGTGTCACCAGGGTTGGTGTCCTCCAGTTAGGTATCTCGTGGTGTCATCCAGTGCGGTATCTCATGGTGTCACCAGGGTTGGTGTCACCCAGTGAGGTATCTCGTGGTGTCACCAGGGTTGGTGTCACCAAGTGCGGTATCTCATGGTGTCACGAGGGTTGGTGTCACCCAGTGAGGTATCTCATGGTGTCACCAGGGTTGGTGTCACCCAGTGCGGTATCTCATGGTGTCACCAAGTAAGGTATCTAATGGTGTCACCCAGTGAGGTATCTCGTGGTGTCACGAGGGTTGGTGTCACCCAGTGAGGTATCTCATGGTGTCACCAGGGTTGGTGTCACCCAGTGCGGTATCTCATGGTGTCACCCAGTAAGTTATCTAATGGTGTCACCCAGTGAGGTATCTCATGGTGTCACCAGGGTTGGTGTCACCCAGTGCGGTATCTCATGGGGTCACCCAGTGAGGTATTTCATGGTGTCACCAGGGTTGGTGTCATCCAGTGAGGTATCTCATAGTATCACCATGGTTGGTGTCACCCAGTGAGGTATTTCATGGTGTCACCAGGGTTGGTGTCACCCAGTGAGGTATTTCGTGGTGTCACCAGGGTTGGTGTCCTCCAGTGAGGTATCTCGTGGTGTCACCCAGTGCGGTATCTCATGGTGTCACCAGGGTTGGTGTCCTCCTGTGAGGTATCTCGTGGTGTCACCCAGTGCGGTATCTCATGGTGTCACCAGGGTTGGTGTCACCCAGTGAGGTATCTCGTGGTGTCACCCAGTGCGGTATCTCATAGTGTCACCCAGTGAGGTATCTCATATTGTCACCCAGTGCGGTATCTCATGGTGTCACACAGTGAGGTATCTCATGGTGTCACCCAGTGCGGTATATCATGGTGTCAACCAGTGCGGTATCTCATGGTGTCACCAGGATTGGTGTCACCGAGTGCGGTATCTCATGGTGTCACCCAGTGAGGTATCTCATGGTTTCACCCAGTGCGGTATCTCATGGTGTCACCCAGTGAGGTATCTCATGGTGTCACCCAGTGCGGTATCTCTTGGTGTCACCCAGTGAGGTATTTCATGGTTTCACCCAGTGCGGTATCTCATGGTGTCACCCAGTGCGGTATTTCATGATGTCACCCAGTGAGGTATCTCATGGTGTCACCCAGTGAGGTATCTCATAGTGTCACCAGGGTTGGTGTCACCCAGTGAGTTATCTCATGGTGTCTGTCAACCAGTGAGGTATATCATAGTGTCACCAGGGTTGGTGTCACCCAGTGAGTTATCTCATGGTGTCACCCAGTGCGGTATTTCATGGTGTCACCCAGTGAGGTATCTCATGGTGTCACCCAGTGCGGTATCTCATGGTGTCACCCAGTGAGGTATTTCATGATGTCACCCAGTGCGGTATGTCATGGTGTCACCAGGGTTGGTGTCACCGAGTGCGGTATCTCATGGTGTCACTCAGTGAGGTATCTCATGGTTTCACCCAGTGCGGTATCTCATGGTGTCACACAGTGAGCTATCTCATGGTGTCACCCAGTGCGGTATCTCATGGTGTCACCCAGTGAGATATTTCATGGTGTCACCCAGTGCGGTATCTCATGGTGTCACCCAGTGCGATATTTCATGGTGTCACCCAGTGAGGTATCTCATGGTGTCACCCAGTGCGGTATTTCATGGTGTCACCAAGTGCGGTATCTCATGGTGTCACCCAGTGCGGTATTTCATGGTGTCACCCAGTGAGGTATTTCATGGTGTCACCTAGTGAGGTATTTCATGGTGTCACCCAGTGAGGTATTTCATGGTGTCACCCAGTGCGGTATCTCATGGTGTCACCCAGTGTGGTATCTCATGGCGTCACCCAGTGAGGTATCTCATGGTGTCACCCAGTGAGGTATTTCATGGTGTCACCCAGTGAGGTATTTCATGGTGTCACCCAGTGAGATATTTCATGGTGTCACCCAGTGCGGTATCTCATGGTTTCACCCAGTGAGGTATCTCCCCATTGTCACAAACTGTAACAAATCTACGTCACATTTTGGAATAAAAATTGTTTTTTTATTAACAAAATAATTAAAATTTAATATAAAACCGGGACGTCACACATGGCCGAACACCCCCCTACCCCTGCCAAGAACTGACACTTTTTACACCCCTCCCCTCTCTGGAGTGTGACGTACTTTATGGACGGCCCCATTTGAGATATGGGGGCCTTTTGAAGTCAAGATATTCTATTGTAGTGATATGAAAAAAATTCCGGGGGCCCCCAAGATGGCGGGGATTCTATCCTATAGCTTGATTAGTAAATAGGTAAATCCAGCACTGAGTAAAAATTGCCGACAAAACAGTGTTGTTGAACATTTGAATTATGGCTAAATGTTTGGTAAAACAGATACGAAATGTGAAACGTTTTTTCTGAATTAAAAAGATTTTTGGAAGTTAAAGCAATACGCTTGAATTTCAGGCGCATTTTAAGTAACCTGTAACAAATGAATTTTCAGTACATGGTGTCATTTATAGACATAATTTATTAGCAAAATATAATAGTGAAAGTTTGCATGGATCACTAGATTAGGTCATTAGTGCACTTAATAAAACTAAAATGAATGAGATATTATTTACTCAAAATTGTATGGAAAATAACGAAGACTGAAATCGTTTACTTATTAAAGTTATTAACACAGAAGTACGTTGAATATCAACAAGTATGTATATAATACGATTTTGTACTCTCTTTGATTCAGTGTTGGAATTCCTGGAACACAAAGACAATGATTTGCGACACAATTAACTAAAAAAAAAATGACATATCCTTTATGCATGATTTATTTACCAACTTTAACGAAACTAATTTAAAACTTCAAGGTAACCAATTAAATTTAATCAAAACTGAAAGCGTAATATCTGCATTTTGTGACAAACCTTTTTCTGTACAATTAAAAGAATGTTCTCAGTTTCCAAATCTTTCAAAATTGAAGAATAGGGATAAATATTTGCTAGCTTACTAGTAACTTACTGTCAAAAACTTAACAGCTCTTCACGCAGACATGAACCAAGACTTGAAGGTATTCCTCGCTTGGATATTACCGAATGGCAGTTGAATACTTTAGCGCGTGGACAAACTCAGATCCCAAACACAGATGAATTTATTTTAATACAGGAGCAGCTTGAACCAATGTCTGAACTAGGAACAACAAATTCTGTTTACAAA
This sequence comes from Radix auricularia, assembly GCA_002072015.1. Classification (NCBI taxonomy): domain Eukaryota; kingdom Metazoa; phylum Mollusca; class Gastropoda; family Lymnaeidae; genus Radix; species Radix auricularia. The sequence goes on from MUZC01000847.1 coordinate 792,608, forward strand.
ATCAGATACCAATTTTATATCTTGCATTATGGGTTGTTGTACAGAAGTTATTGACTGCTGCACCGTCTTCCTATTTGGTAGAACAAAGATTCAGAGCATTATGAACCTCATCATAACAAAACAGAGACCGACCAGAAATTGGTGCTCGAGGGGATTAGCGGCTGCTACTCAAAAACGTTTGGTTGGACATAAATAAACTCATAATATCACATCACGTTCATCAGTTACTATCTTCACTTTTATTTTATACAAAAAATTATAATTTAAATAATTTCTTCTTCGCCTAAATGTTTTTTGTTTTTGTTTTTTTTGGGTAGTAATTTTTGTAATATGCATTTATGTAGTTTTTTTTCACCTGGGGGTCCGTGGTGAAAGTTTTGACTATAAAAGGGGTCCGTGGGTCTAAAAAGTTTGGGAACCAATTATCAAAATTTTTGTAACTATATGTATAAATAACGTTGGCTTTCAAATAGTCCAATAACTTGTTTAAAATGAAATAAGGAGATTGTGTACAGCGCGTTGATTATAGCGTAGTGTGACCTGGGGCAGTACATGACGTAGTGTGACCTGGGGCAGTACATGACGTAGTGTAACCTGGTGGTCAAGTTAGGGCACCTGGTGGTCATGTTACGGCACCTGGTGGTCATGTTACGGCACCTGGTGGTGATGTTATGGCACCTGGTGGTCATGTTACGGCACCTGGTGGTGATGTTACGGCACCTCGTTGTGATGTTATGGCACCTGGTGGTGATGTTACGTCACCTGGTGGTCATGTTACGACACCTGGTGGTCATGTTACGGCACCTGGTGGTCATGTTACGGCATCTGGTGGTGATGTTATGGCACCTGGTGGTCATGTTACGACACCTGGTGGTCAACCTATTTCTTCATGAAATTTGTTCAAACTTTTTTCTAATTAAACTAAAATCTTAAACAGAATTTTGAATCCTGAAATTTAGAAATATTTTCCAATGCAAGATAATGAACCAATGACACCGTTCATTTGCCCGAGATAATGGGACTAGCATAATCGTGTAGAGACTGATTGACATCATCAGTACTTAACATTGTGGTACCTGGTCATTATTTAATAGTAGTAACTTTGATGATGCAACGTAGTAACTTTGATGATACAACGTAGTAACGTTGATGATACAACGTAGTAACTTTGATGATACAACGTAGTAACTTTGATGATACAATGATACAACGTAAATGACAATTTTATCAGCTTTTACTTAACAAAATATTCCTGTTATTTTTTCCTTTCATGTATGTCCATATATTCTCAAAAAATTTGCATAAAAATTACTATTTTCAATTTTAAGTTAGATCTTAGTGTTGGAGGAGACCTTCATATGCTCCCTCTTCACTCCGCCTCCCATATGAGGAAATACCTGACAAAAAAAAGAAACACCTTGTTATTTATGTCGTTTTAAACCATTTTTATTATCAGGAAATGCCACATGTTGTTATCTTTACTGTCAAGTTAATATTTGTACTTCATGGCCATAACCAAGTTGTTGAGCTCACTCTAACATCAAACAGATCGTACTACGACCACTTCGTACAAAGAGTCATGTCAATATATAATATAGTCAATCGATAAATAATACAACATTATTGGCATCAGCGTTATCAAATACACAGTCATTTTAAAGGGTAAACATTGTTTTTCTGACAACTCAATCACAATATGACAAATTCGACAAATCTTCACTTATCGACTCCCAACCCCATATTACATGTCAACTTCTAATCCCATATTAAATGACCAACCTCCCCCCCCCATACTCCACAGATTCAACCTCTATACATAACAATTCAACTCCCATTATATTATACCCAACCCGATTTTTTTACATAAGTGGAAATCTCAAATGCCTTTTATTTATTAATTTTTTAAAATGTTAAAAACCAAATCAAGTTGAATTATTAGTTTTCAGTCATATAACGACTTATGGAATCAAAGTCATGGTTGGTGACTTAGCCACAGTTTCTTTATCTTTCTTTTAGACAAATAACACGTGACAACATGTGGATTGTCAAAAAAACAATTATTTAAATAACAAAATCAACACACACACACAAAACAACGTGTTTACCAGCCATGTGAAGGCCAGTGGTCAGTGGGAGACACTGGCCATGTGAAGGCCAGTGGTCAGTGGGAGACACTGGCCATGTGAAGGCCAGAGGTCAGTGGGAGACACTGGTCAAGCGAAGGCCAGTGGTCAGTGGGAGACACTGGTCATGTTAAGGCCAGAGGTCAGTGGGAGACACTGGCTCTCACATGGAGATAAACGTTAAAGCTCTGGACCCAAAATATTAAAGCTATTCATTATGTACATATACGAAGTAGAAGTTGTGTTATTGTCATTGGTGTCACGTCATTGATCTCACGTTGTTTTTGTCAAGTGATTGGATTCACATCATAAGTGTCACAAAATAGATGCCATGTCTTTGTTAAAACATCATTTGTGTCACATAATTAGCGTCACTTCATCATGTCCTTATTATTGTCACGTCATTGTGAACAGAATGCAAGAGATTAATGTAAACAGCTGGTATTGAGGAGATTGTTTTCTTTTATTTGAATGTTGACCTAGGTACAGCGTTGGTTATTGGGCAAAATCATAGACTACGTCCCTTGTTTGTGTCACTTTTCATTAACCCCCTCCGTCCCAAAACGTAGACTATTTTCAATGCGTCGCTTGATTGCAATGTTCCAATGAGAGTTACACGAACAGTGATCCTCCACATATAGGTGTATGGCGGTAACACTGTTTAATAGGCACAGACAATAAAATGTCCAGAAGTAAAAGTCTATTTAAATTTGTGTTTTGTCAATTCACCCCGCCACTACAGTCTGGTCGCCACTACAGTCTGGTCGCCACTACAGTCTGGTCACCACTACAGTCTGGTCACCACTAGTCTGGTCGCCACTACAGTCTGGTCACCACTACAGTCTGGTCACCACTAGTCTGGTCGCCACTACAGTCTGGTCGCCACTACAGTCTGGTCACCACTAGTCTGGTCGCCACTACAGTCTGGTCACCACTAGTCTGGTTGCCACTACAGTCTGGTCGCCATTACAGTCTGGTCACCACTAGTCTGGTCGCCACTACAGTCTGGTCACCACTAGTCTGGTCGCCACTACAGTCTGGTCGCCACTACAGTCTGGTCACCACTAGTCTGTCTGGTCGCCACTACAGTCTGGTCGCCACTACAGTCTGGTCACCACTAGTCTGGTCGCCACTACAGTCATGTCGCCACTACAGTCTGGTCACCACTAGTCTGGTCGCCACTACAGTCTGGTCGCCACTAGTCTGGTCGCCACTACAGTCTGGTCGCCACTAGTCTGGTCACCACTAGTCTGGTCACCACTAGTCTGGTCGCCACTACAGTCTGGTCGCCACTAGTCTGGTCGCCACTACAGTCTGGTCGCCACTACAGTCTGGTCGCCACTACAGTCTGGTCGCCACTACGGTCTGGCCGTTTATTTATTGTTACAATAAAATAATCTATCAAAACAGCATGTTACACCATCTGTTACACACCCAGCTGCACACCCAAATGCACATAATATAATATTCAACAATTTATGTTAAGTTTTTTTTCAAGCTCATTTAAGCCCAACGGTCAATTTTTTTTTTAATCAACACGCCCACACTCTATAAACAACGTATACATTCAAACACTACTGGCAGAATTATGTCAAAGATCTTGAGCAAATAAAAAAATGTTCAATATTTACAGATGAAAACAACAGCCATAGCAAAGTAAAGTTTCTCAGAACATAAGTGTCCGTCAGAACATCAATGTCCGTGAGTACATCAATGTCCATCAGAACATCAATGTCCGTCAGAACATCAATGTCCGTCAGAACATAATTGTCCGTCAGAACATCAATGTCCGTGAGTACATCAATGTCCGTCAGAACATCAATGTCCGTGAGTACATCAATGTCCGTCAGAACATCAATGTCTGTCAGAACATCAATGTCCGTGAGTACATCAATGTCCATCAGAACATCAATGTCTGTCAGAACATCAATGTCCATCAGAACATCAATGTCTGTCAGAACATCAATGTCCGTGAGGACATCAATGTCCGTCAGAACATCAATGTCCGTGAGTACATCAATGTCCGTCAGAACATCAATGTCCGTCAGAACATCAATGTCCATCAGAACATCAATGTCCGTCAGAACATAATTGTCCGTCAGAACAGCTATGTTCGTGAGTACATCAATGTCCGTCAGAACATCAATGTCTGTCAGAACATCAATGTCTGTCAGAACATCAATGTCTGTCAGAACATCAATGTCTGTCAGAACATCAATGTCTGTCAGAACATCAGAACATCAATGTTCGTCAGAACATCAATGTTCATCAGAACATCAATGTTCATCAGAACATCAATGTTCATCAGAACATCAATGTCTGTCAGAACATCAATGTCTGTCAGAACATCAATGTGTGAGCAATGCAGATAAAATACTATGATGGGAACTTATTTAGCTCACTTGTACTAAAAACTATCCATATAATATGAAAGTCAATCACATTTTGTACGTAAGTCACAAAATCACTGGTTCTCACAATTTGATGAAGGTACATCTGGTGGTACTAGTATACAAGCATGTTACCAGTATAAAAGAGTTGGACATAAGAACAATCTAATCATTGGAACTAGGCAATGTCTTGGTTTTTGTAAATAACAAAATTACATTGGTCAGAGTTTGACCTTGATAATCCTGAAGGATGTTTTTGTATCAGGATGCAAGCATTCACAGAAATGTGTCAAAGCTGCCACCAAAAAGTGTCGGGCATGTGGTGCCCCAAGGTTCATCTATTGGCGTCTGTGTGAATTGAGGGCATGTGGTGCCCCAAGGTTCATCTATTGGCGTCTGTGTGAATAGAGAGCGTGTGGTGCACCAAGGTTCATCTATTGGCGTCTGTGTGAATAGAGGGCGTGTGGTGCACCAAGGTTCATCTATTGGCATCTGTGTGAATTGAGGGCATGTGGTGCCCCAAGGTTCATCTATTGGCGTCTGTGTGAATAGAGGGCGTGTGGTGGCCCAAGGTTCATCTATTGGCGTCTGTGTGAATAGAGGGCATGTGGTGCCCCAAGGTTCATCTATTGGCGTCTGTGTGAATTGAGGGCATGTGGTGCCCCAAGGTTCATCTATAGGCGTCTGTGTGAAGTTTCAATATTAGTTCAATGTAGGTTTAAGGTTGGTTCAAAGTAGGTATTAATATTAAAGTAGCAGTACGTAAATTTCTACTGTAGTTCAAATCTGGATAACTATAGACGGGTGATTTGATTTTACTACAAACTTGTAAGCTGTCAAATGTCACTTGGAGTTTGATAAGATGTTGTTGTGTCCTATTCCAGCGGTTGCAGTGCTCATGTCTTCAGGGCCATTCATTCATTTCCCATCATAGAAAAAAGTACATGGGTTAAACAGATTGAGAACCTCTGCTCCTATCATTCGGATGTGACATGTTCAATATTAAATCCACTGTGTCCATCCACTAAAACTTCAAAGTCAAACAAACAAATCCTTTTTTTTATTTATAAATTTGACTTACTGTAGATTATCGCAAATAAGTGCAGATTCATTTCATCACTGTCCAGTAAATGTTTGCTCATCATTTCTTGAATTTGAGCAGCGTGCATGTTATGAACATTTATTTCAACATGGGCATGCCTCTCTCAGTTTAGAGACAGCCAAACAAGTGCAGGGACTCATCCCCACGTCATCATTTCAAGGGATGTCCGAAGTCAGTCCATGTGGTTGTTGATCAAATACTTGAATCTATAACCATGAAGGTTTTAGCAACAGAAACAACTCCAAAACGAACAATATTCTCAATTCCTTGGAATCTCGGTTCCAGCACCGAATCTGGTGAAGCACTAATCAACAAAGTCTCTATCGACTCTATCCACTGCGCCACATCCTTGTTATAAATATGATTTTGCACCTTGATTACTGCCATTTGTGAACACCAGGGATGATTGTTGTTGGTGTTTTTTTACACGTTATAAACAGATCCCTTGACAATTTGTCAAGACTGGAGGAACAGTTTGGTCTCACTGCCTGATGAGGATCGTTCACTGTCAGTGCAGCGGTTCCCTTTGGTGCAAGGGGGCACCACTGTCTGTTTCTTGCACGTGCATTGGCAGTGATGAGGCACAATGTTCTTCTTTGGGGTGACGGCAGCCGCGTGGTCGTGGTGGTAGTGATGGAAGCCGTCGTGGTGATGGTAGTCCGTTCGACGCCGGAGGAGGTACATGGCGAAGATGACCAAGGCCAGCAGCACACACACGCCGGCCACGGGCACAGCGATGTAGATTGGGTTGATTATCTTTGTGGTCTGTGTACGCTGGTGTAGCTCGGCATTGGAGCAGTTGGACTCGTGGGTCACGTGGGCGTCAGCCGAATCTTCTGGAACATCTTCCGATATTTTCTCTGTAAAGAAGATAAAAAATTATATTGATGATTCTTACAAAACACTATAACTATAAGGCTAATAATAAAGTGAAGTAGCGTTCACAAGTTTCATTGAGTCACCACTAACGAGCAAGGGATTGTGTGGCTAGCACAATGCCGCAGTAGCCTTGCCAGCACCGGGGATCGAACCCGTAACTCTCTTTTACCCAAAACTATTGACTAACGACTTATCCACTTTTATACCCATCGTTTGATCTTATTAGTTTAATTTTTTTTTAATTAACCAGAGTTACGGAACCTACCTGGAGTCACTACAGTTGGAATGACGTATTTGTTACACAAGTCCTTGTTACTACAGCAGTAGAGAGCTGGCCACTCAACGTTGTCTCCTACACCTGACGGCTTGCGGTTCTCACACGCGAGAGGCGTGGGGTCGCAACCTCGGTTCAGACTGTTCTTGTACAGCTCAGTGTAGCAGAACTTGGTGGCCATACATGTCGTCTTCCCGGCATCCTTGCATTCCTGGGTGTCACAGTCGCACCTGATGCCTGCAAGAAAGGAAACAAGACGTAACATTAGAACCGATCACGTGACACCTCAGATGAGATCAGCACATGTGCTGTCAGACAATTGCTCGAACGTAGCTTTGAAATTTGACTAACGTCGTAGATGAGAAAAACAGCTTCTTCAAATTATATTTGAAGCGGATTTGGTTATTGTTGGATTCTTTTACAAATAAGCTCTAATTTTTAAATTGTTAACTATCGTAACAATTATGAAAAATGGGTGTGGGACTGCAACCAGGTTTGGCAGACAGTGTTTGTTGAGGATATGGGTAAAGCTAAGAGATAAAACTACGAGAGTTTCCACAAGAAGCTCTTCTCAACAAATTAATGTAACAAAAGGGAGAAAGTAAAAGTTTTAAACCGAGTAATCCAAGTGGAAATCAAGAAATTATTTAAAGTTTTCAATAAAATAGTACCTTTTATTTATAGGGGATATTTGTATCACACTTCACTAATGGTCAAATCACACTCTGTCACACTCCACTCATAACATAATCACACACCGTCACACTCCCCTCATAGTTAAATCACACTCTGTCACACTCCCCTCATAACATAATCACACACCGTCACACTCCCCTCATAGTTAAATCACACTCTGTCACACTGCACTCCAACTTCACTCATAGTTCAGTCACAATCCGTCACACTCCACTCACACTCCACTCATAGTATAATGGTCTAATCACAGTATTTCACACTCCACGCACGTCCCCTCATATTATAATGGTCTAAATAGTCTAATCACAGTTTGTCACACTCCCCTCATAGTATAGTTGTCTAATCACAGTCTGTCACATTCCCTCAACTTCTCCTCCCCTCATCACAGAGTGACCTCTATATAATGGGCCTTGTTGATACCAGAATGACCCCTATACACCAGGCCTTGTTAATCCCAGAGTGACCCTTATATACCAGGCCTTGTTGATACCAGAGTGACCCCTATATACCAGACCTTGTTGATACCAGAGTGACCCCTATATACCGGACCTTGTTGATACCAGAGTAACCCCTATATACAGTGCCTTGTTGATACCAGAGTGACCCCTATATACCCGGCCTTGTTGATACCAGACTGACCCCTATACACCAGGCTTTGTTGATACCAGAGTGGCCCCTATATACAGGGCCTTGTTGATACCAGAGTAACCCCTATATACAGTGCTTTGTTGATACCAGAGTGACCACTATACACCAGGCCTTGTTGATACCAGACTGACCCCTATATACCAGACCTTGTTGATACCAGACTGACCCCTATACACCAGGCCTTGTTGATACCAGACTGACCCCTATATACCCGGCCTTGTTGATACCAGACTGACCCCTATACACCAGGCTTTGTTGATACCAGAGTGGCCCTTATATACAGGGCCTTGTTGATACCAGAGTAACCCCTATATACAGTGCTTTGTTGATACCAGAGTGACCCCTATACACCAGGCCTTGTTGATACCAGACTGACCCCTATACACCAGGCCTTGTTGATACCAGACTGACCCCTATACACCACTGACCCCTATACACCAGGCCTTGTTGATACCAGACTGACCCCTATACACCAGGCCTTGTGATACCAGACTGACCCCTATATACCCGACCTTGTTGATACCAGACTGACCCCTATATACCCGGCCTTGTTGATACCAGACTGACCCCTATACACCAGGCCTTATTGATACCAGAGACGGGTGACCCTAAATCTCACCACATGGATGCCATCTGATGTCATCATGGGCTGACGGCTGCTGACACTAGCCTGCATAGTTCAAGATTTTAATCAATGTCCACCGCCTTACCCCCTGGGTCAGTGATATTCTGAGCAAATATCCTTCAAATAATTTCTCAGCAACCAACCGACAAGTCGTATCAACTATGTATACGCCGAGTTTCATCTCTTACAACAAACTATATCAAAATAAATGTTTCTATATTGAACTTAACCGAAATACAAAGAAACAACATGTGAAGTCTTGATTAGTTCTTTTAATAATACTTTTATTTTAAATGGTACATTTTTTATAATTAATGATAGAAAAGAAAGAAAAAATAGGAAGAAAGAAAGTCAGAGAAATAGAAATGAAAGGCAATGGCAGAGATGAGAGAAAGAAATAGAGAGAATGGGAGACAAAGGAGGTATGACTGTCGCTATTAAACTCTATCGCTCGCTGTGAGGCCATGCACTGGTTAACAAGAACCCAATGAGCTCATCAAATATTAATGGACTCTAGAAAGAATACGTCATAGGTCTCTTGGCATTGCAGATGTTGATTGGCCAAGTTTTGTTGATATTCGCTAAAGAAATTATTGTGTGGATTATATTAAACATTGGTTTATTTCACTCTATGTGAGTACGGACTCCCTGAATGTACAGAGAGTTATTGGAGGTCGTCTCTATACAAACTACTGTGCTAATAAAATTGCTTGTTTATAATAAATGCTAACAAAACTAACACCACTTTGATTTCACATTGTAAAGTTGTTAAATCCATGATTGTAGATTGTAGAGGAGTTGTCTGTATGAATGTTCACACTTTACTGTCTATGATTGCACCGTTTCTGTCTGTATGATTATTCCGTAAACTATCATAGAGGACATACAAAATTTTGGCCTGATTCATAGCTGGTCAAATTTATTTACGTCATAATCATTCAATCCCTGCTAAATTGATTCTGACAGTAGGCGTCTCATCTCCTGAGGGAACTATTAACGTCATGAGCGTTCCGAAAGGCAAGAGTGAAATCTCTTCATGGACATCCCACCATCATCTCTTCTAATCCAAATTACACAAGAACCTGTTCACCACCACAACCAAACCCCACCATTTCCATCAAACAATCTGTATTCCATCATTACCATCCAACGTTACAACCCCAATCAGTACCATCCTAAAATTCCACAATCCCACCCCCGAAATCCCACCAATACCATCCAAAAAGATCTTCATCCGACCACCGCCATTCCACTATTACCACCCAACCACATCACCATCCCAACATCGCTATTCTTAATGGAGATGGGGGAATCGAACATGCATGAACTATTCATTGCGTGATCGCAAACATCTGCTATCTAAGTGATCTCTTTGTTAAAGATTATCATAGCATTACATTAAATGTGCCCATACTTATATGCTGGATTCTTCTTCACTTCGAGATTGCATGCGTCAGACTAAAACGCTGGCCACATTTTAATGACGCTATTTGCCGTTCATGGAAATGTCAATTAATAATTGAAACTATTTCGCAAAGTTGTGCTGTTGTTCTTTCATGATCCATCGACATTTCGGAGACATAACATATGGCGCAATCAAAACAGTCTGATTATTAGTATCAAGTATAAATAATGTATAGAAATATAAAAAAAATTATAAGATTAAATGCCATAAATAATAATTTTTTTATACATTTCCTCACTAAGCGACCCCAGTTTTTATAAAGCTTGGAAATATTTCAAATTTGTGAGATTTAAAAGAAAATATGGTAAGACAGAATATATGGGGCGTGGTAAGAGGAATAAATTGTAAACTACGACGATAAACGACTCACGAAGTTAAAGGGAATTCCAGAGTCCTGTAATTCTGTGGGGAAAAAATCCAACTACAACCAGCAGAGCACTCGAATAATTGGCCGGGGCCCGGACGACAAATACGATGTCCCGGAGAGAAGCTGGACAGAATGGCGAGTACTATTGGTGGGTGAGTACAAGAATGGGGTGCCGACACGGGGAAAAAACTGCACTGACAGAATCACGCACGCGCTTCCAGTGTCCATTACCGAGCAGACTTGTGGCGCCCCCAGCACGCGGGGAGTGTACACTGGCTGTTGGTACGGATGAAAGCTCCAGGGATACGAGCGCACGGTTCATCCCCCCCCCCCCAGAGATTTGCTGCCTCGGTGGCGGGTCATTGTTGGGTCATTGTTGGGTCATTGAAATATGTTCATCTGGTGATCTGGACAATCATAAAATGCGGTTTATTAGAAGAAATCTTGGGTCAATTTTTTCCCCCTTTACATATTCGACTTTAGGCTATAGAATGAGGCCTTGGGTAGATGTTAAAATGGGAAAGTTAAAAAAATGAATCTCTCTCTAGAGGCGGTAACGTAAATAAACAGAGCTCTCTTGTCCTAACGATCTGTTGGAATAAATATTTATCTCATTTGTGACATGTTGGAGGGAAAAAATGTTTTTACAAATAAACAAATTGTGAAAGCCTTTCATTTCAAAACAGTTCTAATCCTGTTGACACGTAGGCAATACGTGACGGGGACACAATGTTAAAACTTTGTTCGTTATTTTAAATAGTTTGTTCACCACTCTCCCTCACACAAGAACTAAGAAGTTTTGACTTGCTAAGATATATACATGCTTCATGAAGTATAAGTCTAAATAAAAGACACATTTTATATTGAATAATTTATGCAATTTTTAATTAGAATATAACAACTTCCTTCAAAATTTAGGGCCATTAGTTAGCCGTCATTTGGTCTAAACTATATTAACATGTAACCCCATTCAATAATCTTTAAAATAGTACAAATAATAGAATTTACTATCTCAAGGACATGGAATTATGAGTGTCATAGGCTCTGGGCACTGGAATTGGATTCAAGTGTGAGTCTCACCTTTGTTTTAATAAAGCTTACTCTAGGATTCAAACTACTCTGCAAGACTATAGCTCTGAGAGTTAACAACACCCACTATTCTGTTCTGAGAGTTAAAAACACCCACTATTCTGTTCTGAGAGTTACAAAGCCCACTCTTCTGCTCTGGGAGTTGGGAGTTACAAAACTTATTCTTCTGCTGAGTGCGGAGAGCTAAAAACCTCACTATTCTGCTCTGAGAGTCCACTTCTCTGGGAGTTAGCAAACCTCTTTCTTCTACTCTGGGAGTTAACAAACCTCACTTTTCTAATATGAGAGTTAAGAACCCAACTCTTCTACTCTGAGAGTTAAAAACCCACTCTTCTACTCTGAGAGTAAACATACCCAACTCTTCTACCCTGAAAGTTGTCAAACCCCACTCTTCTACTCTGGGAGTTAACAAACCCCACTCTTCTACTCTAGGAGTTAACTAACCCCACTCTTCTACTCTAGGAGCTAACAAACCCCACTCTTCTACTCTATCAGATAACAAACACCACTCTTCTACTCTATCAGTTAACAAACACCACCCTTCTACTTTAGGAGTTAACAAACCCCACTCTTCTACTCTGAGAGTCCACTACTTTGGGAGTTAACAAACCCCACTCTTGTACTCTAGGAGTTAACAAACCCCACTCTTCTACTCTAGGAGTTAACAAACCCCACTCTTCTACTCTAGGAGTTAACAAACCCCACTCTTCTACTCTGGGAGTTAACAAACCCCACTAGTCTACTCTGGGAGTTAACAAACCCCACTCTTCTACTCCATTTCTTATTCAATTGAATTCCTCCCAGACCGACCATCCAGCGGCTGAGAGATAAAAACGACATCCGGACCAGAAGCCCCACCCGGACATGGCGCGATTTGTCTCGTTCTAGCAATATGGCACAGGACAGTGCGGCGCTACTGTCAAACTCACCCGGCTCATGCACACTGATTCAACTCCCCGATTTGATTATCTCGTCTTTGGATCAGTTTTCATCATCGCATTCAAAAGTTACGTCACTGGTTCGAAACGCCACAGCCCTAATTTTATTGGGTTAGCGGAGGTAATTAAGTCATTTTGGCTCTTGATTGAGGTCACGTGAGCTTACTTTCAGACTAGGAGCCTTAAAAAATTCAATTTGTGGTCTGCGGGTGAATCAGTGGCATGGCAATTTATTATCTCGGGTTAAATTGGGTTGTTTTATGACTTAAATATGAGGAAGTTGGATCATTTGAGCTTGCATAGATGCAAAAGTTCTTATCTCTGACAGGTCTGGGAACAGAAATTAGAGTTGAGGGCTGGGTGGGGGTGGGTGGAGATGTAAGGAGGGGCTGTGG
>MUZC01000847.1:811824-849842 GCA_002072015.1 Radix auricularia
CCCCCCCCCCAACCACAGACTTTAAATATGATTCGTAGTACAACGACCCCCCACACAGACTTTAACATGTGGTCCCGAGTACAGCTCCCCAAACACACACACAAACTTTAACATGTGATCCCGAGTACAGCTCCCCACACACACAGACTTAAACATGTGAGTCCGAGTACAGCGACCCCCCACACACACACAGACTTTAACATGTGATCCCGAGTACAGCTCCCCACACACACAGACTTTAACATGTGATCCCGAGTAAAGCGACCCCCCACAAACACACAGACTTTAACATGTGAGCCCGAGTACTGCTCCCCCCCCACACACACAGACTTTAACATGTGATCCCGAGTACAGCGACCCCCCCCACAGACTTTAACAAGTGATCCCGAGTACAGCTCCCCCCACACACACACAGAATTTATGTGATCCCGACTACAGCTCCCCCCCCACACACACACAGACTTGAACATGTCATCCCGAGTACAGCTCCCCACACACACAGACTTTAACATGTGATCCCGAGTACAGCTCCCCCCACACACACAGAATTTATGTGATCCCGACTACAGCTCCCCACACACACAGAGACTTGAACATGTGATCCCGAGGACAGCTCCCCACACCCACTTTAACTTTTGATCCCTCCCCCTCAGACTTGAACATGTGATCCCGAGTACCACTCCCCCTCCACCATACTTGGGCTCCGTTTAGCCAGTTCCCTTTGCAGAAATAGAAACTCATTTAGATCTTTTTGACGAGATAACTGACAGCGACTGGCGGCTTCAGGCGCAAGTTATCGGCACTTGGTTACTGTACATAGGTGGCGCTGAACATTTGAAAGTATTTGTTTGGTTTTTGTTTTTTTGTTGTTGTTTTTTTCACTTTTCGTTCTGTGCACTTCTCATCTCCACTGAAGCGGTTGTTTCCCTTTTCTTACCTCACTCACTACAACATGATTGATGCGATCTTATTATAAATGTTTTAAATATAAATAACAAATACTCAATAGTTTGAATTGTTACGTTCACATAATTTCCTTGGAAATGAACCGGCTCTTGAACCCTTAAAATACAATTTGTAATATTTCTTGACAACTGCATAGACCTACATGCCGAACATAGCATTTAATTTTCTGCTTCGAATATTTTGAAAAATTTGAAATTGGTCATTTATTCGGAAAGAATTGCTTGTGAACGACATACCTACACATTGGTCAAAACATTTGCAGAAATATCGGCGAGTTTTCTTTGGTTCTGGATCAAAATTATCACTTTAAGGGTGTCTACCCTGTAAAATCGAAGGGAAATCTAAATGACTAAATGGTAAAATGATTAAATCGGACTTTAAACCACTAGAGTAGTATTCCCTTTACTAACAGCCCAAAGCATTGTATCAGAGCTTTAGATTTTGAGAATCCTTCGGTCTCTGATGGAAGCGCTCAAGAAAATATTTTGTCAGTACTCGTTATTTTTGGGGTCAAGTCTATTAATAGAGTGCCCTCCAATATAAACTTCCGCCTTGATATCTTTTGGAAAAAGTCGTGGTGAAAGTGACATCACGGCGATGACCAATAAAAGACGTCAAATTGGTCCACAATATATGGACCGGGTGAGAAACCAACGTATAATTGTTATGTCAAGAAATTTCATTTAAAAATACTACCAGTAAACGAATCTGTCAAGATGATGTAGGCAGCTATCACTATCACACAACCGCGTAGTTCTCAGGTTTCATTTCTAATTTGTGTCTGAGATGTTGAAAGACTTTTTAAAAATCCCTTCTACAGTCGGACCTCTCTAAGTCGAACTCAAATGGACCCAAAAAAAATTCGAGTTTTCAAGTTAGGGAAAATGGTGTAATAAGCGCAAATTAATCAAGAACTTTGTTGATATTCAGATTTGCGGGTGGGGCGGGGTGGGTTGGGGTAAGCAAAACAAGCGGAGAAGGCTTGATAAGAAAGACGAGCGGTGTCTGATGTTTCATATGAAAGGAGGCCGACTTAGCTTTGAAACAAAAATGCAACCGAAAAAGCCCCCCTCCCTACACTTGAATCCCTCCACAGTCAGATTGGGGGGTTACCATTTTCCCTTTTAGTATATTAGCACAAACGCTGAGGAGAATTCGACTAACGGAGGTTAAAATCTTCGAGCTAAGGAGATCCAAAATATATCAGTCTTGAAGAATTCGGCCGGGACCAAATAATCAAATCAAGATTTGTAGGTTTTCGAATTAAAGAAGTTCAACTTAGCGAGGTCCGACTGTATTAACTCCACCGTCTTGTCTGTCGTGATCTCTTGGTCCCACCCGAAGAAAAACAAAAGTAAAAAATGACCAACTTCCCATGATCCTATCAAGCGGAAATTTTGCATATAGACTTGTGTCAACTAACAATGCATTGTTTCAAAATCTCTGATCGATCGAATGTACCGTAAAAAAAATTAATGATTTTTTTTTAGCTTATCTCTATTTAGCATTTGTAGCCGTCTGCTATAGTTGACCTCCAAGGGTTACTGGAAATTCACTCCAGCCATCGATGTCGCACGGGGCATATTGAATTGAATATAATTAAAACTTTATTTATGTCTCATATATAAAGGGATTTATAGTTGTTGTTTTTTAAACTTTGTTTTTTCGGGTTGTTTATTTGTCCATCTAAAAGTCATTGGGTTCAATACCAATATTTATCGGATATGATCACATTCAGATTTATGAACACGCATTATGATTTTGTTTACTTAATGTTGGTAAACTCTCGGGGTGTATTATTTGTACCTAACCACTACCGACCCCTTCTAAATTTTCTCTTCTAATCCATTCTAGAGTTTGTTGTTATCAAGGAAAAACGTTGCAAAGGGCCAACTTCCGGTGGTCAAACAATTAGCTTATATCGCCATTTTGTCAATGCCTTGCATCAGTTAAAAAACAATGACATATACCTGAACTATATACATAACACCTGTATTGTGCTAAACTGTATTTACATTCCTGCCTGTCATCTACAGAACGTTTTCTCTTATCATTTTCAGTCTGTCCTTTCTACTTTCTTACCCTCTCTTTCAAACGTATCTATCTTTACTCATTTACATATTTCTCCCCCCTCTCTCTCTCTCTCTCTCTCTCTCTCTCTCTCTCTCTATCTTTCCCTCCATCCTCATCCTTTCTCCCGCCATTTTCTAATTTATTGCAACAGACAATAGCCAAACAACCGCCCCATCCCCCATTTTTTTCACTTCCCTCAACGTTCCGTCCATGTTATTAAAAAGCTCCCAGTCGGGTCTATCGGTATCACCCATCTGTCTCGTATCTCATTTCACCCCCAGTGACCTCAGAGAACGCCCATCCCACACAGAGAAACGACAGCCTCTACTCCCATGGGGGCAGACGGGGCGAAATTGGGCGATTCTTCAAATTGTGCCTGGCCAAGGACCGTCCCCGTTTGTAAATCTATCTTTCAGTCTCAATACACACTCTTCTAATCATACAACCAATCGCTTCTTTATTATTTTTATTTACTATTTCAAGAGCCTTATATTGTATCTGATCAGTCCTTTGGCTGTTAACGATTTATTCAAATGTATTGGAATGTCCAAGAAGATTAGCCAATCTCTGTGTACTGCCGTAACATGTAATGCATGAAACGAAGGCAAAACATTACGATGCTGCAAATAATTAAACCCGTGTGGTCTCTGAATAAATCACCATTATTTATGGGTCTATGACAGGTCTCATGACATCTTATAGGCCACCATGTCACTGTGTGGATGACATGGCACATCCGTGCGAATTATCTGAAACCTAAGTCAAAGTCATCATTGTAGTCCACATGTCATAACGTCGTGTGTCATCTCATATCTTATTATTGGGGAATGACAAAAAGAAGGCATATCAAGTTCAAACCTCGACCCCTACGAAATAGTTGCCACCAACTAGAGCGTGTCACAAGATGACTGGGACACAAGGACTGATACTTACAATACAACAAGGAACTTACTTACAAAAAAACTTGATACGGCAAACTGGATTATGTCCGGTCGCGGATTACAGTGGATTACAGTGGTGCGGCGGCGAAATGAAGGTGATAATTATATGTGCTATCCGTAGCCAGTTCAAGACAGATAGCCATCTAGTAGACGGGACCGTGGACCAAAGGTATGATTACAGCTCCGGAAGTCCCCTGACACCATGACATGATGATAGCACGGTTTCGTCCTCGGAGCCCGACTCGGCAGGCTTGAAAAAGGTGTGTAATGGATACGGTGGGGGCCAGACGAGGTGTCACTCAGCCGGGAGCCCCTGGTGTAACCCGACCCCTGCGTCCCACCTCCACACCGTCCCCTCCCTTTTGTTTTCCTCGATGACGAGACGGCAGAATTCTGGGGGCGCGGCCATGTTTTCTAGCCCATGGGCGTCGCTGCAAAAACTGATGTGTGGAACAAAGGCGGACAGATAAAGGAGATCGGGAGCGGAGTCGGTTAGATTAAATAAAAACCGTTGTGGTGGACGATTGGACGATTGGGCTCTGGTCAAAATTAATGTCGTTATGGGCCGGATGAAACCAGTCTGACCGTGGAAAATGTATCAGATGAGAAGGTATGGTTATATAGTGAATGATAGGTGAGATGGTAATGTTATAAAGTGAATGATAGGTCTTTGTGGAGATGGTATGGTTATATATAGTGAATGATAGGTCTTCGTGGAGATGGTATGGTTACATAGTGAATGATAGGCGAGATGGTAATGATATAAAGTGAATGATAGGCCTTTGTGGAGATGGTAATGTTATACAGTGAATGATAGGTCTTTGTGGAGATGGTAATGTTATATAGCGAATGATAGGTCTTTGTGGAGATGGTAATGTTATATAGCGAATGATTGGTCTTTGCGGAGATGGTATGGTTATATAGTGAATGATAGGTCTTTGTGGAGATGGTATGGTTATATAGTGAATGATAGGAGAGCGGAGAGATGGTAAAATATTGATAGTTCAATGGGAAATTTCATACATTATAGCTTTTTGGGTTGAAATGGCTACATTTTGATAATTCTTTGAGAGTGTAGCTTTAGGGTAAGTATTATTTTGGTTATGTATGATTCTAGGGTTTGAGGTTTGAGCTGGTGGTTGGTTTGAAGGTTGTTGGTTGGTTTGTTCGTAGTTGTTGGTTTGTGGTGACGGCGGTAGCTGGTGGTTGCTTTGATGGTTGTTTCTTGGTTGGCTTGTCGTGGTTGTTGGTTTGTGGTGACGGCGGTAGTACGTGATTGGTTGCTTGGTTGTACGTGGTTGATTGTTGGTTTGTAGTGATGGTGATGGTAGTACGTGATTGGTTGCTTGGTTGTACGTGGTTGATTGTTGGTTTGTGGTGATGGTGATGGTAGTTCGTGATTGGTTGCTTGGTTGTACGTGGTTGATTGTTGGTTTGTGGTGATGGTGATGGTAGTACGTGATAGAATGGTTTGGTGAAGCTTGATTGATTATTTCTTGTGTTTAGTTATTAGTGGGTCGTTCATATAGAGTTGATGGCTAGTTGGGTTATTGGCTATTGCTGCTGGTTTCTTGCTGGTCGGTTGGAAGTTGTTTATTGTTTTGAACCACGAGTTTTCATTCGGTTTTTTTTGTTGCACCTGTTTGGGTGGGTGAGGCGAGCTCCACGCCGAATGTCTGCTGTGTGTTGCCGGGTGCTTGGGTTAACCTATAGTGGCAGGTCTTTTTTTGTTGGTCTTCTTCACAACCTACCCGCCCCGACCCCAACAGTGAGGTGGCGATAAATCTGACACTGACAGTTTAGTGGGATGACACCACTCACACCAGAGCCAAGGAGAATGTGTGGGGAGAATGTGTGGGGAGAAAAGGTGATTCACTCCAAACAAATGAAATATACTATATATATACATATATATATATATACANGGGATGCACTCTATACTAGTTATTTCTGTGAACACGGACTTTGCGCTATTGTAGTTGTATATGCCAACATATACATAGATCTATAGAATAATGTATATGTTAACTCAAGATGTGCTTTATTCTAGTATTGTATGTCTACACGTAAAATACTCCATACTAGTGTTATATATCAACAAGTAATGTATTTTATACTAGTTGTAAAAAAATTGTAACAATTAACCTTAAGTTGTGTTGCGCCTACCCACCCACGCCCGCAAACCAAGAGGCGGAAACATGATATATTTTAACAAGTAATAATCACGATTCTTCCAAGCTCTCGACATTCAATGTTAATTATTACCACCACCATTTCTACCCCACACCCCCCCCCCACTCCAACGTTTGAAGCCGCAACCATCCATTAGTCAAGTATCAAGGTTTTATTGTAACTGCCCACGTTTATGCCTTTCACATATTATAGGAGTGAAGGTCGGGCGTTCCGCCCATGTCTAACTTCCAGACATGTCCGCCTATGTCTACATTAACAAGAGCCTCGATTTGACACAAGCTGGAGTTCAAACAGTTTGATGCGTCGTCTGGTGAATTCCTTAATCATAAACCTCTTGGCAAGAGTTTCCTGCTGATCTCAAAGGACGGAATTTTTCTGAAACTGAGACAAGAAAGCCCCAAAAAGACGAGTGGTTCGGGATTGAAATTTTAACTCCCCAGTAAATGGGATCAGATTTGAATATCTTAGAACATAGTTTCATATTGGTCTGTCCTAATCAGTGTATTCATATTTCAGGTCCAAGTAGAGTGACCCAGTTTAGGAGACACTGCTTATTAGGGGTGTGCCCGATTTCGGCTCCGGCAAATCCGGAATCCGATGATTAGTAAGAATCCGGCTCCGGTCCCGGCCGGAATTTCACTTAATAAATCCGGCAATATCTGCCTCCGGTCGGATGTCAAATATTTGAATCCGTCACATCCCTGCTGCTAATACAGTCGGCCTCTCTTAGTCGAACTCAAAGGGATGGGGGGGGGGATTCGACTTAGGGAGTTTTCGAGTTAGGGAAAATGGCTTAATAGGCGCAGAATTCGGCCGGGACCTACAATTAATTCGATATAGGGAGGTCTTCGACTTAGAGAAGTTCGACTTAGAGAGGTCCGACTGTACTTTATCCCGAGAGAATTGAAAACTCTACACTGTGACTGTTTGAACGCCAAGATATCCAGGCTTGAACCAAGTGCTAACTAAATCTTTCTCCATTCTGGAAATCAAGGTACACACAAAAATGGCAACCTCTACCTCCATGTAAAAGCGTGTCAAGAAAAAAATGTCTATTTCAGCAGCATCGGACCTTAAACACGAAACCATGAAATGTCATTTTTCCATTACTAGCTGTTACTTAGTAATTAGCACCGAATCCTCAATGTCGGGGTAACACTGACACGCGATAGTTTCGAATGTCCAAGTTTTAGTGGGTTGTTTTTTTGTTTTTTTACAAAGCGATGAATTCGTTTAGCCACGGAGCTCGCTTGTACTAATCACACGTTAATGAAAACAAAAATGAGGCGCGGTGGGTTCAGAAGAGGCTTGGAGGCAGTGGCGTATCTAGGATTAGTTATACTAGGAGCAGGGAAATAAATGAACCCCTCCCTCCCCACGATCATTAGAATGCAGTTGTCAGAATATGCTGCGCTTTCCTTCAAAGCAAAAATAGTGCCGCTCGGGAAGAGCCATCGCCTTTGGACACCGCACCTTTCTTACGCCCCTGATTTGAAGTTTTATAAAGGCAGAACCCGTTTATATTATACTTTAAATGTGAAAAGTTTATCTAGAAGAGAACTCAATCCGACAGGTCAACTTTATTATCAGAAGTCCACTTATAACCTTCGGTAATCATGTCCATTCGTGTTTGGAATCAACTGGGGGAAAATAGAAGCATAAGTTGTTTACTAACTGTTTACTCCATAAGCCATACGACACGATGGCTTCATATTTACGTATAATTCCGAGCATTGAACACATATTCAACACAACAAATACACAGGGCCATGGTTCAGCGGATACCAACGTAATAGAAATCTACGACTACATGGAAACACAGGCAGAATGAGGAGTGGGATCGAACCCTCACACTGACCCTCACACTGACCCTCACACTGACCCTCACACTGACCCTCACACTGACCCTCAGCTAACGTTACCCGAGATAATTAATGACTCATGACATGGCGCCACAAGTCTTGGTACCCCGGGCCAACCAGTAACTCTGTCTCCCAAATTGCTGTCAATCTATAATTAATTATCTTTAACTCTTCGGGACCAGGCAGTGGAACGCTGCCCGGATGTAAACGTGGCCCGACCAGGATCTCTGTCCTTCTGTTGCTCTGCCAGCATGAACGTTAGGTTATTGATTCCAAAAACAAAATGGCTATCCAACTATGTATGTAGGCCATGGGTCATTCAGACACCACATTTCCATCGCACCCCTCGCTCCTAATAGAATGGCACGGCCCTGAAAGGATGATTTCTCGTGGGGATTTTTTAATATATGTATTCCTTTAACTTTGGGTAACTTTTTGAGAACTTGTAGCAGATTGTTTAAACGTGTCATTTATAGCAACAACAACAAAAACTATTTTACTTTTTTTCTTTTCAGAGAGTCTCAAAGGACAGAAATCGTGACTACACATTTCTTTGGCACGTTGTACATAATCCTCAAACTACAACAGCTGTTAAAAAGATCATAAAGTTGAGACAGCTAATGGGCTTATTTATAAGGAAATGACAAGGTATTTCACTTGTGTATCAGATAGGACGTTGTAGCCTAGACGTTTTTTGTGTGGTATTGTATTTTTTTCTCGCTACTGTTTGCTCGCTGAAGAAGACCTCGTTTCTGACACTTTTGTTTTGTAGTCAATTGTTCAGGCTTTTCCCCCTAACTTTGTGTTTATATTTTATTTCTTTTAAACTCGTGAGTAAATCTAAAGCCCTCCATTGTCTGTTCATTTTTTCCCATATGAACGAAGCCATTTTTCAACCTTTCAAACATGGCGACTGCTCGCTCTGCCGAAATTGATTTGATCATCCGGGGATCATAAAGTCAGACAATCGGAGTCCTTAAAGGATCAAAGGGGAGGTAATTCAATAAGGTTTCTAATTTGAGCAAGGCATAGGAAGTATGTGCGTAATGATGGTTCTGTCCCCTTGAACCTCGGTATCCAGATAATTACCGAAGATAGGCCACGTCAATCACATTTATTGCATAATAGAAAGTCCATTAACCCAAATGTGGAACAGGAGGTGTGTTTAAATCTCCAAAAAAGACCGTTATGACAGGCCAGCAATCCGACTGACATTTTCAGTTGAACAGTCATTGATAACGTCACACTAAGACAAGAGTCTTAAGGGCATTAGGAAATAAACTAAAGTATTATGATCCTGGATGTGTTCAACTACTGAGGTAAAATAGCTGAGTTCAAGAACTGTATTTAATGTGGTCTTATGGTATGAATGCTAATACATTATTTACGTCTATGTTACTACTTTCATGTAAAGCGCTGTGAGCCCACTGCCTTACTGGGATACAGCGCTATATAAATGATCTATCTATCTATCTATCTATATATCTATCTATCTATCTATCTATCTATCTATCTATCTATCTATCTATCTATTATTATTTTTATTATTATTATAAATATAAAACTTTGCATCAAAATATTAAGAAAATATTTGTTTTTTTTACTTTAAAGATTATTATAATTTATTATTGTTACTATTACTATTTTTATCATTACTACTACTGCTACTACTCCTACTATTTCTTCTTCTGTTACTACTACTTCTACTACTACTATTCATATTATCATTTCTAATTATTTTTTAAAATATTATTAATATTATTATTATTGATGTTGATTATTTCATATCTCTAATGGGGTCTTCATGACGTAGTCATTTGAGTTAGTAGAGTTTGGAGTGTTCGTTGAGTTGTGTGTGCTTCAAGTGTCTGAGGTGTGAGGTGTCTGGGGTGTGGGGTGTCTAGGGTAATGGGTGTCTACAGTGTGGAGTGTCTACGGTGTTGTGTGTAAGGTGTGGGCTGTTTAGGGTGTGGGGTGTCTAGGGTGTGGGGTGCATAAGATGTGGAGTTTCTAAGGTGTGGGGTGTCTAAGGTTTTGGGTGTCTAAGATATGGGGTTTCTAATGTGTGTGGGATGTCTAAGATGTGGGGTTTCTAATGTGTGTGGGGTGTCTAAGGTGTGGGTGTCTAAGGTGTAGGGTGTCTAAGGTGTGGGGTGTCTAAGGTGTGGGGTGTCTAAGGTGTGGGGTGTCTAAGGTGTGGGATGTCTAGGGTGTGGGGTGTCTAAGGTGTGGGGTGTCTAAGGTGTGGGGTGTTTAAGGTGTGGAGTGTCTAAGGTGTAGGGGGACTAGAAATGGGTTGTGCTAAAAATAACTATTGCTTGTGGTGTAAGGGGATTGGTCATCAACATTTTCTCTTCCACTGACACGTGTCTCATATTTATTATATACTCTCCTCTGTCCACATTGTCTTTCCTCTTCTCATTTACACTGTTCATACTCTCCTCTGTCCACATTGTCTTTCCTCTTCTCCTTTACACTGTTCATACTCTCCTCTGTCCACATTGTCTTTCCTCTTCTCATTTACACTGTTCATACTCTCCTCTGTCCACATTGTCTTTCCTCTTCTCATTCACACTGTCCCCATGGTCTTTCCTCTTCTCATTCACACTGTCCCCATTCTCTCAGCTGTTTAATCTCACTCGTGGCCTCATTCCCTGTCAAGTTCTCTCACTCCTGTCCACAATTATATCCCCTCTTCTCATTTCCACCCCTGATCTCATCTTCACTCCTGCCCATCTTGTCTTCTCCTCTGTTAACATTATCTGTTCTATCTTCATTGTTTTGGGTTTTTATCCCTCGCCAACTTGTCATGGAGATCTTCTGGTCATGGCCGAGATACCTGGTCTCCCCATGATAAGCCAATATTTACTAACATTAACTGTGAGTACAGCGGCTAGACGGAATGCCTCACCTTCACACAGTGCCAGCTCGTCTTTACCAATAGAGCCAGGGATTCTCAGTCAGCACAGGTCGTTCCCTGCCATTGAACAGTGGTGGTAATTGAAAACAAGCTTTTAAAAATATGCTCCAGATAAAAAGCCCCCCACCCCCCCTCACACACACGCATACACACTCACACACTTCAAAGTTTGTTTAAACTTTACAAATACGATCTTTTTAACTTAACAACATCCATTATTGTCGAATATTTGTGGATATAAAAATCGATATAATAACAAAGCATCATCTACTTTAATGTGCTACTCGCAATTAAATATTCTAGCCACATAAATACTTCAATGAAATTTTACTTATCTATAGCATCACACACCGTAATGTTATTATTGTTCACCTACATAAGACTGTGTGTATCGTTTACTACACTATGATGTGGTGTTATTTTTTCGTACATCATTAAATCCCTTCCTCCCCCTTCCTCCAAGTATTCTTCACCTTTCTTTGCATTGTTATCTCTCGACAACCCAACTCTTCCGATCCAACCTTTCTGTCCCTCCTTCAATAGCATTCTTTCCTTCTTTCTTGTTCCAACATATCTCCTCTTCCCACCCCCTCCACTCTTCCATCCTAGACTTTCACAACGTTTGTCAGTTCCACAGAACATTTCGGCACGACTTTTATTTTTTAATGCTAAGATGTAAGCTGTATGCTTGTCAAATAAAAGGGATGTACATCGCTGTGCTCACTCCAGGGGTGGAGACTGAGGCAGCAGGGGAGGGGAACGGGGAATAGGGAGGGGGCACAGGACAACAGGGGAGGTGGAGGAAACAAGGATGGTGGCATGGGGAAACAGAGAGGAGGCAAGGAGAACTGAGAGGGGGCACAGAAAATAGAGGGAGGTGGAGGAAACAAGGATGCGGGGCATGGGGAAACAGAGGAGGCAAGGAGAACTGAGAGGGGGCACAGAAAATAGAGGGAGGTGGAGGAAACAAGGATGGTGGCACGGGAAACAGAGAGGAAGCAAGGACAACTGAGGGGGCACAAAAACAGGGGAGGTAGAGGAAACAAGGATGCGGGGATTCACGAAGAACAGGAGAGGAGAGACACGGCTATTGGGGAGGAGGCATGGCCGGAGGCAGGGGCTACTGGGGAGGAGGCAGTGGCTATTGGGGAGGCAGGGGCTATTGGGGAGGAGACAGGGGCTACTGGGGGGAGGCAGGGGCTATTGGGGAGGAGGCAGGGGCTACTGGGGAGGAGGCACAGACAAATAGAGGTGCGGGTGACATGTGAGGAGACATGAGCAACAAGGATAGGAGCACGGGAAATATTGGATATAATTTTAATTTTTTTTTTAAAAAAGAAAGAGGAAAAAGAATATTACTCAAAAAGATTAAAGCTTACAAGGCTATTCGGTAGATTAAGTTATTTGTGATAGTAGAGGGACTTCATAGTTCATATTTTTTTTAAACACACACACACACATACACACACAATTATGCACGACATATTTTCTTCAATCCGACACGCTATCTACAAGCTTTCTACTCCCCATAGTCATTGAGAGGCTGATGTAAAGTAGAACTGGTCACACATTCGTCACTCTCTCAGACTAATACGACCAGGCAATGCCCGTCGCAAACTATGCATAAAGAACGCTACCATCCCGACACTCCGTCGCCACTCTGGTACTACCGTATTCAATGACCCCACCCCCTTCCACCCCAAACTCTTGACACTTGACCCAGACGTAGCAACTCGTGTGGTACTGGTGCCAGTGACCAGCCCCTGATAGATTAATTCCCTCTCTACTTCCTCGGACTAAACGCTTCCAAAGTCTCACCGCGAGTAAGTGCGGTAACGTTGACGTCACCTCTGAGGGCTCGTAACTTTTATATTGGTGGGGGGGGGGGGTCGAGATTCATCCCCGGGGGTGCATTGACAGGGGTGGCACATAATGGTAAGGGAGTGGGGGTGGAGTAGCAACTGCTGCTGATCTACAGTTTAATGTATGTGTTAGTGAGGCAGTAACGGTACGGTAGCTCTATTGTTTGATGCCTGTGTTAGTAAGGTAGCAACGGGTGATCTAATGTTTAATGAATGAGTTAGTAAGGTAGCAACGGTAGCTCTATTGTTTAATGTATGTGTTAGTGGGGTAGCAACGGGTGATCTAATGTTTAATGTATGAGTTAGTAAGGTGGCAACGGTAGCTCTATTGTGTGATGTATGTGTTTGTGAGGTAGTGACATGCGCATTAAGGTGATGACGTGACTAATAACTAGATTCTTTGCCGTTCCAAGAGTGAGTGGATTTGATGCAACAATGTTGATGGTTAAGGATAGATCTGTTAACAATTTGGGTTTTTGAGAAACAAATCCTTGCTGATAATTGTGGATACTACCAACGTGACAGATATTAAATTTATTATCGTCTATATCGTCGTCCCTTGGATTTTAAAAATAAGAAAGTTAAAACTACTGTTTTGACCTTCGCAATATGTTAGCTCCCTATTTTTATACATTAATTTATTTGTAAGACAATTTCACTAAGATACCACACCATACAAACCTATATGGATGTAAGACAATATCACTATGATACCACACCATACAAACCTATGGATGTAAGACAATGTCATTATGATACCACACCATACAAACCTGCATGGATGTAAGACAATGTCACTATGATACCACACCATACAAACATATGGATGTAAGACAATGTCACTATGATACCACACCATACACACATATATGGATGTAAGACAATGTCACTATGATACCACACCATACACACACATATGGATGTAAGACAATGTCACTATGATACCACACCATACACACATATATGGATGTAAGAAGCGGACCCATTAATAACGCATATCTATATGAGAACAGTGGAGATTGTTGGTTTACGATGAATGAAAACATGAAACAAGCTTTTTAAGCTGGTGTGTGTTTTGTTGTTTTTTTCTTCCGTTCTCTAAATGATTTCCCCCTTTTTGCCACTGCTTACTTTCCCCTGTCTCCGCCACTGCTTACTTCCCCCTGTCTCCGCCACCTAAAGAGCCACGAGAGATGCTACCGTCACTAGGAGCCCCAGAATTCCATTAACCCACGGCCGATGATGGGGCAAACATAAGTGGCCCACAGCAATGTTGTCTCGTGATGCGATGATTCTCACACCCTACAGGCGCACCCAATTAGAAATTTCGTGAGAAAAGTTGATGCCAAACCAAAATAATACATGTTGTTATATATTTTCAAATATTAGTCTGCGATATATAAACATTTGTTTTATACAATTGTATAGCACGGTACATCAACCTATAACTGGGCTCACCGCACTTTACAAACATTTTCAACAACTTGACTAAAGACATTGCTCTTTTATATCGACGGTATATACAAATCTCACCATATGGACGTGTATGTGGTTACATCGTCCTTCTAGCTTAGAAAATGCAACAAGTTGTAAGACAGTATCTTCATCAAATGAGATTCAAAGCGTATGATCAAATTATTTGCAAGCATTTTTTTAAAACGATATTTTTTTAAATATGATTTTATTTTGTTTAATCAACCAAAGCACTTGAGATTTGCACGAATAAAGCCCATGGAGGTTTGTTCTTTTTTTTAATTCACAGTTAAGTCAGCTTAAGCGTTTACAGGCGCGATTTCTGAAAATCTGAATCTTCACCAAATCAGAGACTTGTAAACATGAACTCTTGAATGCAGCCTCTCCACACAATGGTAACAAGGACACAGAGAGAGATGACGAGTTTCTCAGTAATTAAGTTCATAGCGCTGCAATGTTTCCATGCTGAAGGCGGGAAATCCACTCAGGTCTAATCTGATCAGGCCAGTTAAGCTGAGATCCAAGGCGATGGGACCGTGTTTGAAGTCTGTGTTGTCTTTCTCAACAAACGGACAAGACTAATTCGCCATGATTAGGTTGGGAATTGCTCAAAACGGGAAATAGAAACAACGGAAGTCGGAATCACGGGAAAGAAATTGTGTAAAACGAAAGGGGGGGGGTGTAAAGCTTAGAACATTAGCGGGGTGGGGTATGTGAGTACAGTGGGGAGGTAATGTAAGTAAAGCCAAAATTGTAATGTAAATAGAGTGCGGGAGGTAATGTAAATAGAGCGGGGGAGGTAATGTAAATAGAGCGGAGATCATAATGTATGTAAGTAAGCCAAAAAGGTAATGTAAATAGAGCGGGGGGTAATGTAAATAGAGCGGAGGTCATAATGTATTTAAGTAAGCCAAAAAGGTAATGTAAATAGAGCGGGAGGTAATGTAAATAGAGCGGAGATCATAATGTATGTAAGTAAGCCAAAAAGATAATGTAAATAGAGCGGGGGGGGTAATGTAAATAGAGCGGAGGTCATAATGTATTTAAGTAAGCCAAAAAGGTAATGTAAATAGAGCGGGGGAGGTAATGTAAATAGAGCGGAGATCATAATGTATGTAAGTAAGCCAAAAAGGTAATGTAAATAGAGCGGGGAATCAATGTAAGTAAAGCCGGGGGTGGGGTGGGGATGGTGGTTAAAACAAGTGTAGAGGAAGGTCCATGACAGTATGGACGGGAGGAAATGAAGGAATAGCAGGGAGGTATTGTAGGTAGAGTGGGAGACAATAAGTTACGTTCTCTTGTTTAAAAAATTTGGAGCAGTTAAGCCCGGTTAGTTTAAATGGCCTCTTATACTATAAAATTTTAATCTCTTTCCAACCGCATTGTTTTGACAAAGGCTGATACATGTTAGATTAGCCGCATGACATTGTTCCCTAAATCGAATTTTATAAATAAATATTTTCTATCATTAAAATGTCATTCTATATTTGCGTATACACCTACATTCTACTTGTCTGAAGAATTCGGGATCTCATGCTGGTATCTGATAATCTTGCCATACCATAACAACTTCGTACATTAAATATTTAGCCAAGGCATCGTGTCTGTGTTCATAGAAGGTCAATGGAGAGGAATGATAAAGTTTTGTAGAACGATTTGATTGGTCAGAGATCGTCTGACAGCCGATAGGAAAATATTACGTGTTTGTGGGATTTTCCTCTATGCCAACATCGTGGATCTGAAAACCACGCGATGAATTTTTATTAGAATTTTATCATCTTTTGCGGCATGAGTTTTGATTATTTTTAAAATATTCGTATAAGAAAAACTTCGGGCTTCCATATAAACGAGATGTATCTACATGTCCAAAAGAATCATCTCTGATTTCCTTTCTCTTTTACGTTCTTTTAAAACTTGTTCCTTTCTTTCACTCAATTTTCTTTTTGTCGTCTTCTTATCTCTCACTTGTTCTTCATTTTTGAAAATCTCTTGAACTGATTTTTTGCCGTCTTTATTACTCAACCCAGCCTCACTCGGCAACCCCCGCCCCTCCTTCTCTTTATGTCTTATCATTCCCTCCTCAAATTCTTTCTATCCATCTCCTTCTATCTGCAGTCACCCCCGTCTCCTATCACAAGACAATCCTTCATCCCCCCTCCCCTTCCACTGTTTCATCCCAGTCCTCCTCCCCCAGCCCCACAAAAAGGTAGAAAATAAACTCGGTCTCTGCGGCTGCTGGTGGTGCCAATCATGCACGCCTCTGACAGGTTAGCCTGGCTAATCGCGGCTCCCGATCTACCTTATTTTGGCCTAGCACCGCGGCAAGTCTCAACACAAACCTCAAGCAGTCAACTGACTGACTGTACGGGAGAAGGGAACAAAGCTGGCCCAGCCCTTCGAGTGGACCAAGGATATGCCACCGTGCATGTTGCTGACCGTGTCTTGTAGCATGATCTCTGGCCTGGACAAAACTGTTGGAAACCGTTAGAATATTCCCATGTATTTTATTTAATACAGAGACGAATCAAGACGTACTTTCTAAACTAAGAGAACAAAAGCCACGTGACGTTTGTTTATTCACTGTCATTGTATTAAGTTGTCTACGGTATGGGTATTGAAGAATTGCGTGTATTGTAGATATATTTCTATTGTTAGATTGTGGTGCAATATCTCAGTTAGTGCATTTGTAAATCTGATGGAGGACCAAAGATTTCCTGATTGTTAACTCCCAAATGCCCATCTCTAAGACAAGTAACAAGATTTCATCTCAAATTAAGAAGCGTCTTTATACGAAGCTTTACAAATTTGTATGACATTTTTGTAAGATATGTCAATTAAAAAAGTCGCATTTTCATATATAGAGCTGAATGAATTAATTTGGGTTTCAGTTCTTATGTACATGAAATAACCGCAAAACAAAATGTTGTTTAAAACAGCTCACTAGAAATAGCGGTTTAAATCCGTGAACTTTTCATCTTCATTTTCATCAAACAAATAACTATCCCATGAGCGCCAACTTCATAACTTCCACTTGATGTGCCTGCGTCGCATCCTTGGCATTAAATGGCAGGATAAAGTACCAACTAGTGAGGTCCTGATGCATGCCAATATACAAAGCTTGTTCTCAATCCTCAGTGAAAGACGCCTGAGATGGCTAGCACATGTAAAAAGAATTAGCCCTGGCCTGATCCCCATGGACCTCCTATTTTTTAGAACTGGCATCGGTAAAGAGGAAGAAATGTCGCCCACGCCTGTGATTTAAAGATGTCTGCCAATGGGACATGAAAGCAGCCAGAATACGCACAAGTGACTGGGAGTGTAAGGGAAAAGACTGATCTACATGCCGCAGCTTTAAAAGAGGGCGTCATAATAGCCGAGGAGCGAAGGATGGAGGAGGCTACAGACAGAAGTGCTAGGAGAAAGGCTAAAACATTGGGAAGCACAAAATTCTTGTGCAAAAGCTGTGGCAAAGACTGTCACTCAAGGATAAGACTTCACAGCCACACGAGGAAATGTAGCTTAGACCAACAGTGATGCACCAACGTCGTGCAAGGCGGAACGATGCCCATTCAACAAAGAATTCATTCAAATGTGATTTTTAAGAATTCAAATCAGAGTAGCCTTCGCACAACAAACTGTTGTTGTTGTTTTTTTTTGTCGCTTAACTATATCACTAAAACAACACCCTCTCACCTCTTACACTATATCACTAAAACAACACCCTCTCACCTCTTACACTATATCACTAAAACAACAACCTCTCACCTCTTACACTATATCACTAAAACAACACCCTCTCACCTCTTACACTATATCACTAAAACAACACCCTCTCACCTCTTACACTATATCACTAAAACAACATCCTCTCACCTCTTACACTATATCACTAAAACAACACCCTCTCACCTCTTACACTATATCACTAAAACAACACCCTCTCACCTCTTACACTATATAACTAAAACAACACCCTCTCATCTCTTACACTATATCACTAAAACAGCACCCTCTCACCTCTTACACAACAATTCATTATATCAACATTTAAATTTGGGTGGGGGGAGAAAGGTCAAAAAATTTGAAACGCCAAACATCCTTGTGGTATTTTTAAGAATGTCTGAAATTACAGTAATTTTATCAGTTATTTATAGCAGCGTTAGTTTGCCTGACAGTCGCCGATAGAGAATTGTATATTTTGATCAGTGATCATCCTACTACTTACCACTAGGCAGGTGCTACTACTAGGCAGGTACTACTATTAGGCAGGTACTACTATTAGGCAGGTACTACTACTAGGCAAGCACTACTACTAGGCAGGTACTACCACTAGGCAGGTACTACTACTAGGCAAGCACTACTACTAGGCAGGTACTACTACTAGGCAGGTACTACTATTAGGCAGGTACTACTACTAGGCAAGCACTACTACTAGGCAGGTACTACTACTAGGCAGGTACTACCACTAGGCAGGTGCTACTACTAGGCAGGTACTACTACTAGGCAGGTACTACTACTAGGCAGGTACTACTATTAGGCAGGCACTACTACTAGGCAGGTACTACTACTAGGCAGACACTACTACTAGGCAGGTACTACTACTAGGCAGGTACTACTACTAGGCAGGTACTACTACTAGGCAGGTATAACGCCGTAGAGAGATGGTTTATTCAAGCAGACTACAGCCTTTGTGAGATCTCTTGTTGGCACATTTCAAAATAATCCTGTCTATTGTCTACACACGTTCTAAACTAGAGTTCCCGTTATTGTCAGCTCCCCAAAATACAGCAAAAAATTTGTTCGCTTTCTCAAACTGTCACAAATTACGATTGTGGGGGAGGTGGCGGGGAGAGTCGTCAATATATGAGAACGATTTTTACATTAATAATTTTTTTTTAATGAAAATATTTACTACATTGTTTGTATTGTGTTCTTTTAGTAATTTGTAATTAATTTTTTATGTATTTATTAATTTGTCTTTTTAAAATTAATTTTAATATCACTCCGTCACTTTTTAAATTCTATATGTTTGTTTTTTTTAATACTTTTTTAAGCTGTAGTACGGGGTACGTGTACCTGGTTTTTTTGTTAGAAAATACTTTGTATATATTTATCAAATTTAAACTTTCCATTAGGAAAGGTCCAGATATCTTTAAACAATTTACAAGAGGATCAATACACTCCATCGATCGCCCACAATTGTGGCCAACACCGGCCCTGGCCCCTGGTGGATGAAACCGAACCTTTGTGCTAGGGGAGACAACTAATAAAGTTTAGGATTTATGGGTGCTGGTTGTAGACTGCCGAAGCCAGTTGTCAAGACTCGTGATGTATTGCCACAGACGCGGGCATTTCCTCCATCTTCTGGCTACGAGTTGTCCTCATTTTTTCTTGATAACACCCTTTTCTTCCCTGACGCTGGTGTTCCATCGGAAAAAATGTTGCATTCTCACAAGGTTACAAGGATTTCTTGATTTAGCTACTTAAACGTGTTTTAAGTTAAGTGTAGCCGGAGAAGACGGTTAGCAATTTTGATTCGTTTCTTCAAGGCGGTGTCCTTTGTAAAATATTGAATTCATCATGAGATCAAAAATAGTGCAGTAGACGTGCATTTGTGTTGTGGTATTAAAAAGATGTGGCCATTTTTTTATTTTTTTAAAAACCTGTTACGCTGTATAAATGGACCCGTGGGCATCATTCTTCCAAGATACGTAACATTATCCCACTATTTTAAAGCCATAACTAGCATTACCCCCACGATCTTACATCCATACATTTCTTTTATCCCAATATCTGCTAGTCATACGTTTTATTATCCCACTATATCACATCCACACATTTCTTTTATCCCAATATCTGCTAGTCATACGCTTTATTATCCCACTATATCACATCCACACATTTCTTTTATCCCAATATCTGCTAGTCTTACGTTTCATTATCCCACTATATTACATCCACACATTTCTTTTATCCCAATATCTGCTAGTCATACGTTTCATTATCCCACTATATTACATCCACACATTTCTTTTATCCCAACATCTGCTAGTCTTACGTTTCATTATCCCACTATATTAAACCACACATTTCTTTTATCCCAACATCTGCTAGTCATACGTTTCATTATCCCACTATATTACATCCACACATTTCTTTTATCCCAACATCTGCTACTCATACGTTTCATTATCCCACTATATTACATCCACACATTTCTTTTATCCCAACATCTGCTAGTCATACGTTTCATTATCCCACTATATTGCATCCACACATTTCTTTTATCCCAACATCTGCTAGTCTTACGTTTCATTATCCCACTATATTACATCCACACATTTCTTTTATCCCAACATCTGCTAGTCATACGTTTCATTATCCCACTATATTACATCCAGCCTGCACATATTCTAAGTCCAATGACGGCAATGGCCTAAACTTTATAAACCCTTTATTTATTCTTATACTCCACTAAGCCGTACATATAATTTTTGCGTCTCCCTAAAGCTGTGCACATCTAAATTCCGCAACCTGACATTAGTATACATCATGTACACTACTAAGAGACTTGACTAACAAAGCAAGGCCCAGTACTCCACTGACATGTACACTACTAGGACTAAGAGACTTGACTAACAAAGCAAGGCCCAGTACTCCGCTGACATCGCCTGCTTTGCCATGCCGATTTGAACAGCGCCAAAAATAACAGATCGGGTTACGCTAGATCTTTCTGCGCGCTCCTCTCTATTTAGAATAGAAATGTTTTGGTTTATTTTGTGCCGTCGCCCTTTTAACTCTGTTTGTAAGCGAGGGGCGCTTCCCTCCCCTGAAGCCAAAAAATGATTTCGATTCCATGCTGTAAAGAGGCCTTGAGTGGCGATTCTAAACAGAAAGTAAATATATGCAGACGAGCGGGACATCGATCCCAGACGTAGTACAAACCTTGTAGCCGACTTGATCCTTGCCAGGATGTTCACTACACAGGTATTGTAGGAAACATTGAACGCTATGCCAGGGCCAGTGGCGGTAACTCGTTCTTTTGTTCCACATTGAGTAGTCGGTCGGTAATGATGAAAACATAGAGTGGAAGAAGGTAATCACAAAATCACATTTCTATTTCTTTTTTTTTTAAATATGAAAGTTCAAAACTAAATCATCAAAGGTCAGTCTGTGTAACAAAATATACTGATGAGAATGTTTAAAAGAATAAACATCTGAATACCAGCATCCATACCAGCATCCATACCAGTATCAATACCAGCATCCATACCAGCATCCATACCAGTATCAATACCAGCATCCATACCAGCATCCATACCAGCATCCATACCAGCATCCATACCAGTATCAATACCAGCATCCATACCAGCATCCATACCAGCATGCATACCAGCATCCATACCGGCATCCATACCAGCATCCATACCAGCATCCATACCAGTATCAATACCAGCATCCATACCAGCATCAATACCAGCATCCATACCGGCATCCTTCCGTCTCGCGAGACGATGGTGCATCACCGTTGGGTTGGGTTGCATTTCCTCGAGTGACTGTGCAGTCCTATCCTTGAGTGACAGTCTTTGCCACAGTTTTTACACACGAGTTCTGTGCTTCCAAATGTTTTGGCCTTTCTCCTAGCTCTTCTGTCTGCAGCCTCCTCCATTCTTCGCTCCTCGGCTACTATGACGCCCTCTTTGACAACTGTGCGCCATGTAGATCGGTCTTCTGCCTTACACTCCCAGTCACTTGTATGTATTTTGGCTGCTTTCATGTCCCTTTGACAGACATCTTTAAATCGCAAGCGTGGGCGACCTGTTTTCCTCTTTCCTGAAGCAAGTTCACCATATAGGAGGTCCTTCGGGATGCGGCCGGGGCTCATTCTTTTGACATGTCCTAGCCACCTCAGGCGTCTTTCACTAAGAATTGAGAACATGCTTTGGGTATTGGCACGCGTTAGTACCTCACTATTAGGCAAGAAAAAGTGCCTAATAGTGAGGTACCAGCATCCATACCAGCATCCATACCAGCATCCATACCAGCATCCATACCAGCATCCATACCAGCATCCATACCAGTATCAATACCAGCATCCATACCAGCATCAATACCAGCATCCATACCAGCATCCATACCAGCATCCATACCAGCATCCATACCAGTATCCATACCAGCATCCATACCAGCATCAATACCGTCTTTTGTTTAACTTAAATTATTTCAAAATTTCAATACCAAATAGACCTGTATAAATATTTGAGAAACACGATTTCAACAAAAACAAGGGATTTATTTCTTAGCATATCTAACCCCAAGAAACCCTCCACAGCATTCCATACTTTTTTCCCTAAGGCAACGAACATTTAAAACGCCTCGACAGCAAATAAGCCATCTACCGCACAGATAGATAAATAAACACTACAGTTACGGACTGCAGTGAAGAACATTTGATATTACAGCCAAACACGAGTTATGAAGATTTTTTTTTAACATTACATGAGCAATTTTTGTTTCCAGTATTTTGGGATTTTTTATGCTTTTTCTTTTTAGCTAAACCCTGCCAGGTAGGTGGGAAATACAAACCGGAAATATGTAACGGTCTCCTAGCCCCCCGCCCCACGCCCCACCACCCACATAACAAGCATCAACTAACAGATCAGTAGGTTAAATTGTGTGACCCCCATCACCCCGTGCCAGAACGACGGTTTTTTGTTTTGTTTTGGTCCAAGTTGTTCAAGGCGTTCAAAATATTTGTTTGTTGAGTGTCACAAGACGATTAAGTTTGTACGATTTTTATCATAATGTTATCAACAGCTCGCCTCTTTCAGGTTTTACACGATAAATTATTCTTATTGAATGATCTTCTTAGCATTGACTGCTGTCTTAGTTTATTTAAACTAAGGGTTTTCATGGCGCTTGAGGTTAAAGGTTACAGCTAAATTAGCTTTTATTCATTATGCTATTCTGTGTTCAAGAAACTTCCAGTTAAATATTTTAATTTGAAAAATTTACTTCTACATAACTTTTTGGGTGAAAATTTAATGACTGTAAATATTAAACAATGAAAAAGTTTTTGCCCAGTTTTGTGCTAAGTTGGAAAATTTCAATCGTAGCGTTAAGGGACATTTGTTTGACAACGTTCCTGATACAGAATTCCTTCAACGGGTCAGTTGTATGTTTAAAATGAAAGGACGCGCTTCTAGAACACAAGATACGAAGACTGCATAAACAACTAATGGACGGGGAGCTTTAAGGACGCAAACATGTTTAGCTGGATTGAGTGACAAGGGGCGAAATAAAATTCTTTAAACTACAGTTAAATTAAATCGGAAAGACACATTTTCCACACACACAAAACTTTTGAGTAAGCTTTCAAGGCGTTGTCTAGAGAAAACTGACTTGAACGGATGAAAACAGAAAACAACTGGAGACCACCATCTTTAAAACTCTATAGGCCCATTGTCATCGTTTTAAAAACAATTCTCGATTACAAACATCAACAGTAGTACTGACTTTGTTATTTTTCGGTGCCGAAACCGTCTTTTCCATGTAATGGCCCATTGCCACATTTCACACTATAGGGTGTCTCTTAACGCCATTGTCATTTCACCTCATGTTCCACATGTGGAAATATGTTGGCGTCTTTCAGAAACATGACAACCTCGGGGTCTCGCATTGGGACAACCAGCCGGGGTGCGTAAGGTAGGAGGAGAGAACTGAAAAAAAGAGACCTTTTTTACGGTCTCAGCGTGACGTGCCTCTTTTTATCTTTCATGGGACTGTTTCAGGCGGTTGGGTTTCACAGAAAGTTTTTTTTTTTTGTCGTCAAGGACCGACACGGCCACTTTAGAGTTACGGCCCATGTCGGGCAGCTTGCTGTGTTCGTCATCAACAATAGACGGCGGCCATCTTGTGTTTATTAATAAACTCTCAAACGACTTAAATAATAGACGGCTATTGTCGGCACGGATACAGTTGTCGCCTCAGTCTTTTCAACAATTTCAAGTATTCTTGTGCACGAATGGCAAGATTGGCTGAAAATGGGATTTCAAATCCAGATGATGATCGAAATAACTTTATGATTCTCACTCTACAACGTAAGGGTGAGGATTAAGAGTTTCTTTAAAAGCTACATTCTTCTAGTCTAACCCTCCCAGTAGTTGCTCAAACACTGGATGTTTTCAAATATTAATTTTACCTCAATTTTTTATTTATAGTTTTAATGATTCCGAGAAACATGTGTACATAATTTGGATGAGACAGCGCGTGTGTGGATGCTATACTATTACGTTTGGATGTTATACTATGACGTGTGGATGTTATACTATGACGTGTGGATGTTATACTATGACGTGTGGATGTTATACTATGACGTGTGGATGTTATAGTATGATGTGTGGATGCAATAGGGTGAGACACATGACGTGTTGAGAGGACACCATGCTGGTGAGACACACTAAGTGTTGATGGGATACCATTTGAGTGAGATACAGGTTGTGTTGTAGATGTAAACTGCGGGAGTACACGCGGTGTCTGTTGAGAGACCATAAAGTGTATCTAGAGGCCAGAGGGATATTGAAAAGTCACATATGAATGTGGATATTTGAGACATTGAAAGTGGGGGGAGAGCAATGTGTGTAACGTGAGGAATGAAGGAGTGTACGGTAATCATGTTACATTGGGCTATAATATATCGTTTATATAAACACAAATCTCACTACAGCAACATCGCTCATTGAGGGATTCTATGGTTTATATAAACACACATCTCACAACATCGTTCCTTATGAGATTCTATGGTTTATATAAACACACATCTCACAACATCGTTCCTTATGAGATTCTATTAGAAATTCAAGTCAGATAAACGTCCTTGAAAGGATAATCCGGAGATCTGGCGTGGATTTTGGATGCGGACAAATTATTCATCCCTCTAGCCACACCAAGGTTGATCTGATAGGATGTATGTCTGTGTGTGTTAGAGCCCAGGGGCGGGGGGAGGGGTTCGGAGACAAAGGGGGAAGGGTGGTAGTTGATGAAATTAACGAGATAACATATCAAGAAAGTTGTCCAACATTATGTCAGGTATCGTAGTTGTCCAACATTATGTCAGATATCGTAGTTGTCCAACATTATGTCAGGTATCGTAGTTGTCCAACATTATATCAGATATCGTAGTTGTCCAACATTATGTCAGGTATCGTAGTTGTCCAACATTATGTCAGGTATCGTAGTTGTCCAACATTATGTAAGGTGTCGTAGTTGTCCAACATTATGTCAGGTATCGTAGTTGTCCTGCTGTATGTGATTAATGATTGGTGCCCGGTCATTCGATGCAGCTTTGCTGTATGTGATCATAACCCTTAAAAGATTGACCCTGCGATAAAAAGGCTTTCACCAAATTTTACTAATTAATGCCGCAATATTCGTCATAAGAAAACCGGATCAATGTCAAGATAATAGAGTGTGTGAAGCTGATGGCCAGTGTACAATGCTTTGGCTTCGTATTATCCTTATGAAATTCATATAGCAATAGGATGTTTGGAGATATCGTATGTTCAGTGGCTAACCTTGAGCACACTTGACCTCAGGGCCATATGACGCTATTTTAAAGAGTTCAAGACCGGATTTGAAGTAGAGACCAGGTATATGGCTGGCGACGTCCGGCGGCTGGGGGTAATTTTAGGGCCACGAGTGGATCAAGTGCCCTCGACGGAGCCTCGGAACATGGCGAATGTTTACCCACGGGAAGAAATGTACCCTCGCCTTGTTGGGGAACAGGGTTGTTTGACTTGTCCTACTGAGAGAGGGGGTGGGATGGGTGCTTCGTGTTGACAAACTTAACCTCTCTGCTTGTAAGACCTGGAGTCAGGTTTGCCCTGCGTAACTTGGGAATAATCGGGGACTTCCAGGGGGGACAAAGCACGACCAGTGGACGGTAGGTTGCTCAGTGCAAGCTGAACGAAGAACTGGGAATTATATCCGACTTACTTTTTTATTAACATACTTGTGTGTGCAGAAAGATTCGGGAGTCGTAAGAAGATTTTGATGAAAGACTTGACAGTATTGAGTCATGAGACGCACAGCTTATATGTACGTCTAGTGGGTATATACTTGGGGCTTACAGAACTACAATTTCTGTTTAAAATTGCTTTTAAACTAATAATTACAACCTAAATCTCCCCTCCAAAGTTAGTGATTGTTGTTGAGTAGTTTGTTGATGGGTTTTTTTTTTATGTTTCGTTTCATTGTGTAATAATACCTTCTTGAAGTCTGAAAGCCTTTTTTTTAGAGAGATATTTTCCTAATATTAAGGGGCATACGTTGTTTCATCTGCTTGAGTATCAGTTATTATGATTCAACATAGACATAGGCACATCTTTAAGTGGAATCCATGGCTTTGCTAAGGGCCACTATTCTCAAACCATGTCGGTAATCTCTGTTATTATGGGAGGCCCTTGTCCTTATGGGAGACCCTTGTCCTTATGGGAGGCCCTTGTCCATGTCCATGTTGAGTGTATCCTGTGTCCTAACAGAAGCAGACTACCAGGCACGTACGGCGTTACCATGAGTAAACAATGGGATGGGAGGGGCAGATTGGCGGGCGGGAAGGGTTGCGTTATCGAGCTGTTGAAACAAGTGGGAAGCCGGGCAGACGTCAGCGAGCCGAACGTCGCGACAAGTGTCCAGATATCCCAGAGAACAACGAATGGCTGTGGGGGCCAGTAGGTATGGGCACGGAGACACGTGAGAACACGGCAACTGTTCAAACCTTGGGTCTACACAACCTTTGTCTCTCAATGGTGGGTTTGTACCAGCACACACAATGTAAGTGACTCTTAATCGGAGGTGAAAAGATGAAAAGTAACGTGGAATTAGACTGATGAACTTTCTTTACTTCTTTTTGTTGATAATTGGCATGGTGACTTACACAAATTTGAGCATGTTGTTTGCAACAAAGCTTTAGAATTATAAATAGACTTCACATTCACAATATTTTAGGGTATTGTATAGCTCTGTAATGTAGCTAGACGAAACAACTACAATACGTTTAGGCCACACAATAATAGAGAGCAAATAGAATAACAAAATGTAATCATCGATTCATGTCGTCAATATTTTCAGCTCAATGACAACAAAGTTTACATCACCCACATAGTATCACGTCACATGTGCGGCATTCATTGTGATCATAAACATTCATAGACAAAGCAATGATGTCAATCATCAACTTCCTTCAATATATATGTACAACCTCCACCCTCCCCCCTCCCCAATAGGATCAACCCTAAAATCCTGCATCCTAAACGTGGACGATCCTTTCAAATTATAACCATTTATTTTTTATTTAAAGGGATTTTTTTCTTTTTTTCTTTGGTAAGTGATTTAAAGCATTTAATATAAACCACAGCTTGAAGATTTGATCCATCTGCCGCTAATGTTCATGAAATAAAAGACCCCCTGAAATATTATCCTCTTTCTCTCCTCCCTATTCACCCAAAATCCCTCATATCTCTTTCCTTCTGCATTCACTCGCTACCATATTTTAATGGATCATTCAACGTCCCACCCCTCCACCACATCATTATTCCTTAAACTGATTTAATCCCTTGGACAATCTCCCCTCCAGTCAGTCATCTTGGGGAGACAATCTCCCCTCCAGTCAGTCATCTGAGGGAGGCAACTCTTCCAATCGAATGCCACTAATGGAGTCATGGTTGAGTGTCGGGTAGGGCGTCATTAAAATGAAGCCTTGAAAACTCTACAAAGACAAAGATGGCGTCCCCGTGACGCCACCGCAGGTGTATGGAGACAGCGATCGATGCTGTCCTGTCATTTGTTGGTGGTCGGGGAAACGGAAAACACAATTAGTTGATGGAATTAATCCAGTCTTTGTTTGGGACGGCATGGGATTTTACACTTTGTATGAAGCTGTGTAGTTCTAGTCGAAATCAAAGCTATTTATTTTCATGGTTACCTCAAAAGCCAAGTTAAACGTAAACAAAAGGTTGAACACTAAACAAATGTGATCAATGTTAGAAGTGAGGCCAATAAAAGTGGCTGTGTGCTGCTGATGTTATATCGCACACTGTGTTATATCGCACCATGTGTTATATCGCACACTGTCTTATATCGCACACTGTGTTATATCGCACACTGTCAACTTAGTTGATATTCCTGAACCAAGCCTTCAACACTTTTGGTTTAATGGGAGGGTTTTTTTTTTTTTAAATTCTCTTCAATTTTTTTCATTTAAACTTTTCTCTTTTTTTTAAATAAATTTTTTTTTTAAAAATTAAAAATTAAAAAAAAATAACTATTTTGTTGTAAAAATATTTGTTTCAAACACGCTATGAACACATTTTGGTCTCAGTGAAACAGGATGATACCAATAGCTTTAAACTAGGGCTGCTATCGATTAAATTAAGTTTAATCGTTAACTTTTGAAAAATTACCGATTAATTAATCGATAATTTTGTTAAGCTAAAAATAAAGATATATGACGTCATTAAACTGAAAATTTCAAGGGAAGTAATAAAAAAAGGCAAGTCGTATTTGCATTAAGTTATTTTTAAAACAGTTACCACTGAAAACAAGTTAAGTAACGCATTAAAGTTGAGGCACATGAATGAAAATTTCAAATTAATTTTATAAATATAAAAGTAATACAGCTGTATAGAAATTGTTTGATGATTAGTAAAAACATAAAGATCATCGTTTTATCCCAAGTGGTTCGAAAGCTATGATTTTT
Organism: Radix auricularia; assembly: GCA_002072015.1. NCBI lineage: Eukaryota > Metazoa > Mollusca > Gastropoda > Lymnaeidae > Radix > Radix auricularia. The sequence continues at coordinate 840,870 of MUZC01000847.1, forward strand.
TTTTCTAAGACCTCATAATCTCTTTTTTCACTATTTCGTTTTCCTTCATATTTTGTGCCCATTTATTGCATTTTTTAAAATGCCCATAACCTAAGTGTTTAATTTATTTAATTTTTTAACACGTACTATTGTTAGGCGTTATATTTAAAAATAAGTAGTTCAATGTAATGTCAATGAATTTAAATTTTGTTATTGTTAAATAGTTAAAAACAAAGTGTTTTTTTTAATATATATATCATTGTCCTTATAAAACAGGTTATTTTAAAGTGTACTCTTTCTGAATTCCCTTAACGGAGAAGTTTGTACGTAAAAAAAAAAACGTAAAAAATTATATCATGGCTCTGGAATTTGTAATGGCTATTTGCAGGCTGGTCCATGGGAATGTTTTTCCCATGGGATTCCCATGGGAAACGTCCCATGGGATGGAATGGGATGGGACAGGCATAAATTGCCATGGGATGGGATGGGACAGAAAAATATGACCCATGGACAAGCCTGGCTATTTGTATAAATTATTTTATCAGAATCTACTCTATCAGGTGTAATAAACCATGCATAAAACAAACAAGTGACCATTGGTCATTCTCAATTTTGACTGAATAACAAGGGATTTATTCCACAAAATAATGTAAGACACGCATCTTTTTTTTGTTCTGTTCCGAATTCCCATGTTGCCAAAACTCGATCTGAACTGTTCAAATGTCCCAAAAAATACAAGATGATTTATTTAAAATATATCGCCATTTTCAAGGTTCACCGCGACATAACTGTTTCCACAAAGTCTTGTTAACAGCTCAACTATACGCGGGAACACAAGGCATTTTACTAATGGCTTCATGCATTATTGCATACACGCATGACAATACTTGCGTCAGTTTTAAATCAGTCCTAACACTGGTTCCGTTCACAAGAGGACACCAAATATAGGTCTCTAAAGTCCTCATACTTTCGCTGTGCGGGCAGTAATTTGTCGTCACCATCTACAACATACGCCTTGACCCCCGAGTGGGTAAACTGTTCAAAGATTCCATGTCCATCAGTCGTATCAAAAAATGACTACCCATGACCTGTTGGTTAATAATTAATAATTTTTGTTAGGGTATTTTCTCATGCTTTTTTAAAAGTTAAAATGTGTCTGCCGCCGCAATGAACCATGTAAGTATATGTTCCGTTTGATAACGCAATGAATCAATATGCTATGAAAATACCAATGAGTTCTGCTAAGTCCTTATGGAAGATTTTGACCACTGTCCGTCCAGCTAATGACTTAAAAGACCGATCGGATTGGAGGCGTCGTACCTCGCTCTATTCGTCCCGCACAACTCAATTGATCTGTGTTACCGTCTGCCTACATCATGACCTGCCTACAAGAGCCTATCTAATATCTGAAAGTAGTTTAATTGAGTCGTTTAGGCTCGCGACAAAGGGACGCCGGTTTCAACTTTTTTGAGACGACTCTTAGATCGCAGTAAAAAAAATTAAGAAACCCAGCGTCCTCTGATAAAACCACGTACCTGAATCCGAAGCAAGAAAATAATTAAATTATGTTTAATACAAGTATGTATTTTGTTCCCATAGTCTTTAAATGATGGAAAAGCAATTGCTCTCTCATTTGCGACCATGGCATAAATGATATAAACATTTATTACGTGTATACTACATCGGTCATCACCTGTAAAATTCGTTGGCTGTAAGAGATACGCCGTTTGATCAGGGCATTGAATAACTAACAGAGTGGTTGGGGTTGTTTTTTTCTTCCCCTCTGGCGAGACCGTAAGAAGTCAAGCAGAAACTTGACAGAAGAAAAGAAGTTAAGAGGCGGAGAAGAACACGTACGGTCTAAGCGCCGTAAACCGTAGCGGAGGACAAGAGCCGTGGAGAAGGGGAGGGGTAGGGGGAGAGGGGGGCTCTGTGTATGGTAGTTGCAGTCTTTATGTAAAGACACTTTGAGATTACACGTTTTACGGCATGACGAGAAGATTAACCCAAGATTTATGACATATCGTCAGGTGAATGTTAGGCGGGGGGAGGGGATAGGAGGGAATATGGCTACATACATATAGTTTATCAGACTGAGAGATATACACTCAATGATTTACTGGTCTGAGACCTCTGTCTGCTATAAAAATTGTTTTTATTCTAATTCTAATCGCCGACCTAACAATCAATCTATTTCTACAAGGTACAAAGTTATATGCTTAAACGAGAAGTCGATGCTTCAAATAGCAATTACAGGCATCGTTTGATTATAAACCGGGCATTAATGTATATAAGACATAATGTAAATAGGGCATTAATGTATTTAAGACCTGACGTATATAAAACATAACGTGTATAGGACATGAATGTATATAAGACAGTATGTTTATAATTCACGATTTTGAGATACGGCCTCAAAACATGACATGGTTATATAGCAACACTTTGTGCAATAACATTGCGGTTCTTTTTTTTAAGGAGTTATAAATCAAAGAGTGTCAAGAGTGCTACAAGTCTCAGAAAGGGGAATGGGGCGTGTTCGGGTGCTATAAACAACTGGTGCTATAAGAAACCGATGATGTAAGTCACGACATCTCGGACAGATCACTTTGTAATTCTATTTCATTTTACATTATCCCGACAGCTCAAATTAATTCCGGAGCACAAACAACCAAAGCCCTAAGAGATTAATCCATCACAGTGCACATCAATATGGGAGAGAACCCAGCTCATAATAATAATAATAATAATAATTATAATAATAATAATAATAAAATGATAATTTATATAGCGCTGTATCCCAACTAGGAGCCGGGCTCACAGCGCTTTACATGAAGATAACAAGACATGAATTAATTAAATAAACATTCATATCATACTAACTACATAAATGACAATACGTTATACATCTGCTATGTTAATCATTAAAAAAATGTCGTTTCATTAATTTTCAACATGAAATTTAGAAAAGATGCGTCTTAAGTGCAGTCTTGAAGGACTTAGTAGTTGAAATACTACGAATGTGTAATGGAAGAGAATTCCATTGTTTGGCTGCACTTGCACAAAAAGAGAAAGACCTTTCGCCAAATAAAGTAAAGTACATGACCTTACTTTTTTTTCAGTGTAGATTTATTTAGCTAATTTGTATATGTAAACTGACCACGCTAAATAATATACATAATAAATATTTATATATCCTCATTGGGGGCTGACGAAATGCCAGTTCATACTTTAAACAATTTAAACTATTACTACATTAAAAAATATTAAGTTATTTGTTGTCACTAAATATTTAAAATATCATGGGTAAAAATTGTTATTTCGTATTTCCCTTTCATTAAGGAGTTTCTAATTTCATTAATCCATAAGCGATTCATTTATATTTCAATGATTAGTCATGACTGAACAACCTCAGGTCCAGGTCGTAAAGTAACTATATTATTACGATTTAACAACGTCAGGTCGTAAAGTAACTATATTATTACATTTTATTATGTACAGAATGTCTGTAACATATAAGATATTATTACGTTTTAACAACATCACGTCGTAAAGTAACTATAGTATTACATTTTAACAACCTAAGGTCGTAAAGTAACTATATTATTACGTTTTAACAACCTCAGGTCGTAAAGTAGTTATATTATTACGATTTAACAACATCAGGTCGTAAAGTAGCTATATTATCACGATTTGACAACCTCAGGTCCAAGTCGTAAAGTAACTATATTTTTTACGTTTTAACAACCTCAGGTGGTAATATTGACTATAATATTACGTTTTACCTTCTACTTAACGTGTGTGACAACATTAAATAAACATATGTAGCACCACAATGAATAACTTTTAAACAGCTCTATTATTTAAGTATTTACAATTTCAGCTTTCTCTTCAGAACACCCAGAAAACTTTTCATATAATTTATAGCATACCGTAATAACTCTGTTGACAGACCCGGGTAAATCGACCAAACAAAAGCTGTTTTCGCATTCAAATAAAACATACACTACTAAAAGCGTCAATAGACCGGGTTAATTGACCAAACAAACGCAGTTTATACATCGAATATTATTGACTTGCTTCGGACGTATGCAAATAAATCAACTCGTACTTTTACTTTCAATTATCTAGATTACGTCGAGAAGTTGGGGTGGGGTTGTCTCTATAAATTGGAAAAAAAATCATGTTAAATTTAGTCAAACATTTAAACAGAAAACATTTAAACAGACGAGTTCTGATAGAGTTTAAAGTTTAGATAATTTTTGTCTAAAGGTTCCTTATGGCACCCAATGATTTTATTATAAAAACTGTTGTTTTTTTAATCCTCGAACTTTCCGAAAGGACGAATTTAATATCTTGTCTTGCTACTATTTGTCCGAATTATCAGATTTGTATCTGTGCAGATGATGTTGAGATTAGTAGCGCTCAGAGTGCCTCAAAGCTCAAATAAATTTAAATAGTTACAATGGCATAGTGCAGTAATAGTCAATAGAAATGATTTTTTGACAGATGTATAAAATTTCCTAAAACATTAAAAATAATTAAAATATTGCATTCAAAAACTGTCTTCAGTCGCGTCCCTTAAAACATGGTAAATTTCAGATGTCTAATTCTTTCGTGACTCAGTGAGGTCTTCATTTAAATGGCGTCATTTTATACCCTTTGTTTTAATGGGTTTTTTTTTTTTATAAAAGAAAACTTATTTGCTCACATTCTGTTTCCGAGGTTTTATATCTTTAAAAAAAACATGACATCGCTTAAGAACAAATATTGTACTAAATTACTAATATGTATGTGTCACTATTAATTTTTTTTAATTTAATTTTTTACTTCTTTTTCGTCTTATTAAAAATATATCTTGACGATTAATAAGGGCATTTTTTTTCTGTCTGCCATTCTCCCTATCACTAAGATTCGTGAATTGAAATTTTCTCGTATAAATAAATGTGCAAGAGACCGTAATTTGTATTTATTAAATCTATACTTAACTAAACGTGAATTTATCAAGAAGTACACAAATAATTCACTCACCATTACAAATGGTCACCGACACAAATAATGCACTCACCATTACAAGTGGTCACCCACACAAAGAATGCACTCACAATTACAAGTGGTCACCCACACAAATAATGCACTCACCATTACAAGTGGTCACCCATACAAAGAATTCACTCACCATTACAAGTGGTTACCCACACAAATAATGCACTCACCATTACAAGTGGTCACCCACACAAAGATGACGTGTAACAGCACGTGACAGCACCATATCCACGAGCGAGACATGGCCCGGCGCCGCTCTAATTAATGAGCCGCCTCTGGGAGTGACGAGGGCTTGTATCCCTGATGTGAGCCTGGCATGTAATCCCAATCTGACCGCGGCTGGTTCTCCTCCACATCTAGAACCAACTCCACAACTGACCAACGTGACGTCGTAAGAACAAAGTTTGAATAAACCTCAAGTTTCGCCGAAACTCCTCCTCTATGATCTAATCTCCACACGAACAGGCCAATGAACTACTATCTCTGGATCCAAAAACGAATAGTCCATCTATGGCTGAATGGTCAAGCTACAATCAGCCGAGTGAAGACGTTGGTGTAGTGTCAACAGACGCAGGGAAACACCAACACCAACTACTCGGCGCAGGAAGACCAGGTAAAAGACGCGAACACTTCTTCTTTCTCTAACAACAATAATCTCCAACGGTAATGACTCTGTGTGTTTACAATCCCTCCACTCACGCCGAAGTAATGCGTTATGCCCTCGCGACCTCCCCGCAGTTTCAACGCCACGGTTCCTCCCAGCCGCCCTTATTTTTTTACCAGCGGCAATCGCCAAGCGACACAACGCCGTCTGCGCCAGCCGACTATTATCGAGGGCTCGCCTCGGCCGTAAACGCCAGGGATAAGCTGGTGGCTGGCGCGGTGCAGACCGTTGAGATCGCCTGATGGCACCTTATCACAGGGCCGACTTCAAGGGACTGTTGAGATCGCCTGATGGCACCTTATCTCAGGGCCCACTTCAAGGGACTTTTGAGATCGCCTGATGGCAACTTATCTCAGGGCCCACTTTAAGGGACTGTTGAGATCGCCTGATGGCAACTTATCTCAGGGCCCACTTCAAGGGACTGTTGAGATCACCTGATGGCACCTTATCTCAGGGCCCACTTTAAGGGACTGTTGAGATCGCCTGATGGCACCCTATCTCAGGGCCCACTTTAAGGGACTGTTGAGATCGCTTGATGGCACCTTATCTCAGGGCCCACTTCAAGGGACTGTTGAGATCGCCTGATGGCACCTTATCTCAGGGCGCACTTTAAGGAATTGTTGAGATCGCCTGATGGCACCTTATCGCAGGGCCCACTTCAAGGGACTGTTGAGATCGCCTGATGGCACCTTATCTCAGGGCCCACTTCAAGGGACCGTTGAGATGGCCTGATGGCACCTTATCTCAGGGCCTACTTCAAGGGACCGTTGAGATGGCCTGATGGCACCTTATCTCAGGGCCCACATCAAGGGACTGTTGAGATGGCCTGATGGCACCTTATCTCAGGGCCCACTTTAAGGGACTGTTGAGATCGCCTGATGGCACCTTATCTCAGGGCCCACATCAAGGGATCGTTGAGATCGCCTGATGGCACCTTATCTCAGGGCCCACATCAAGGGACTGTTGAGATCGCCTGATGGCACCTTATCTCAGGGCCCACATCAAGGGACTGTTGAGATGGCCTGATGGCACCTCATCTCAGGGCCCACTTCAAGGGACTGTTGAGATGGACTGATGGCACCTTATCTCAGGGCCCACATCAAGGGACCGTTGAGATCGCCTGATGGCACCTTATCTCAGGGCCCACTTTAAGGGACTGTTGAGATCGCCTGATGGCACCTTATCTCAGGCCCCCTTCAAGGGACCGTTGAGATGGCCTGATGGAACCTTATCTCAGGGCCCACTTCAAGGGACCGTTGAGATAGCCTGATGGCACCTTATCTCAGGGCCCACATCAAGGGACTGTTGAGATGGCCTGATGGCACCTTATCTCAGGGCCCACTTTAAGGGACTGTTGAGATGGCCTGATGGCACCTCATCTCAGGGCCGACTTCAAGGGACTGTTGGGATGGCCTGATGGCACCTTATCTCAGGGCCCACATCAAGGGACCGTTGAGATCGCCTGATGGCACCTTATCTCAGGGCCCACATCAAGGGACTGTTGAGATGGCCTGATGGCACCTTATCTCATGTCCCACATCAAGGGACTGTTGAGATCGCCTGATGGCACCTTATCTCAGGGCCCACTACAAGGGACTGTTGAGATCGCCTGATGGCACCTTATCTCAGGGCCCACTTCAAGGGACTGTTGAGATGGCCTGATGGCACCTTATCTCAGGGCCCACATCAAGGGACCGTTGAGATGGCCTGATGGCACCTTATCTCAGGGCCCACATCAAGGGACGTTGTTGAAAGTGTTACTAAACGTCTTTTGGTCAACTGCAGTCATTGTATTAAATGGTCTTGGGGGAGGGGGGTGGGGGTTAAGTAGTAAGAAATATTATGTGTCGAACAAAATAGAAGGCAATATGTTTCTGTAATAAATTCGAGTAAAACATAACGGTTAGAAAATTTCGAAATGAGCACACAGTAATAAACAAACAAAAAAAGTTTATAAAAACTTAAATAAGCTGTAGTTTTCAAGAGGATGGCAACTATTTCCTCTAAGTTATTGAAATTCAACTTTTAAAACTGGCTTTCAGTCAGGGCCTTTTTAATAAGTCAGACATACATTAAAGATTTCGTACCCCCCCCCCCCCTTTTCACACACACACCCACCCCTTAAAAAAGACGACCTCTCAGAAAAAGAGACATGCACTAAATATAACCAAAAGATTTAATGTAGACGAAGTTGAAATGAAATTAAATGCTTTTATTTTAAACAATCTTTCTTTCTGCACAGCATTTCTTGATGTGATGAGTTTCGTGGCGTGTTAATTAATGTGTGGCCAATCAGGTCTGGTCAAATAAACTCTTTTAAATTTCGATGAGTTATTTCTCATTTATTAGAAGATGTCTAAGTTTGGCCGTAGATATTTAGTTTCGCTTATTTACTTTATTGAGTAGCTGTAGTGTCAACAATTTTCAAAAAATATTTTTTAAAGTAAACAATTCAGAGAATCCCATAAAGACGTCACGTTTGAAGCATCCCTGCCAAGATAAAATATTAAAAAATACAAATATGTTAAAAAAGACAGGCTCCAACTAAAATCATAAATTATTGTCGCCTAGCAACCACCGAGCAGACGAGAAAAACGAACCAGTCATAAAACTTAATGTCAAAGCAAGTTTGTTTTTTTATATTTTAACACAGAGAAAGATTGTGAAATAATCTCGTTTAATGTCAGTAACCCGGCGTGACCATAACAGGGGGGAGGGCGGCCACTTAGAANGGGGGTCAAAATCATGTGATGTGATAGTTGGCAATGTTAAGTGGCAGAGCATGGGGTAAAAAAAGAGGGGGTGGTGGATATTACTGTTCCTAGGAGTTGACCAGTGGACGATTGAAGACATGTAATTTCTATTAGTTGTAATGTACTGCACAGAAGTAATTTCAGTTTGCCATTAGCTTATTTAAAGTATTCACACACGAGTATATACCTGAAATTAACATTTCTCTGGCAGGAAGTACACGAAATGTAGATCTTTACTACTGGGTCTGCTTCATGGAAATAAGAGGATGGAACTGAAGCTGGTGTCTAGAGTTTGAAGAGGAACTCACATTAGCATTTGTAGCAAAATATTGTAGTCAAAGGGGCTGACTCTTCAAAACTAAGTCGGAATCTTTAGCACAAAGTTTTGAAACATATCTTCTATGTGGAGACGAAACGTTATAGAGAACAATGGCCAGCATTATGAAGCAACTCCTGGTCTCTTTAAACACTTGGCTTAGAAAGAAAACATCAATAAAATGCTCAAACATCACCCACACGCCCCCCCCCCCC